>CM042389.1:32500-617500 GCA_023634145.1 Thymallus thymallus
AGGCCAGATCTTCCTCCAAGATGTTCAAATGTTCATAGATGACCAGCAGGGTCAAATAATAATCACAGTAGTTGTAGAGGTTGCAACAGGTAAATACATCAGGAATGAATGTCACTTGGTTTTTCAGTGCGATAGAGCGCAGGTGCGGTAGAGCGAGAGAGAGATGAAAACAGCAGGTCTGGGACAAGGTGGCACGTCCAATGAACAGGTCAGGCTTCCATAACCGCAGGCAGAAGAATTGAAACCGGTGCAGCAACACGACCAGGTGGACTGGGGACAGCTAGTCATCAGGGCAGGTGGTGAAGCATGGTCCTCCGGGTAGGCTCAGGTCCTCCGGGAGAGGAGGTAGAGTGGGAGAGAGAGAGAATTAGAGGGAGCATACTTAAATTCACACAAGACACCGGATAATAACATCAGATTTAACAAACTGACCCTAGCCCCCCGGCACATAGAATACTGCAGCATAGATACTGGATGCTGAGACAGGGCGGGTCAGGAGACACTGTGGCCCCTTCCGACAATACCCCGACAATACCCCCGGACAGGGCCAACCAGGCAGGATATAACCCCACCCACTCTGCCAAAGAACAGCACCCACACCAATGGAGGGATATCAACAGCCACCAACTTACTACCCTGAGACAAGGCTGAGTATAGCCCACGAAAGATCCCCTCCACTGCACAAGCCCGAGGGGGCGACAAACCGGACAGGAAGTGACACACCCCTCCTAGGGATGGCATGGAAAGCACCAGTAAGCCAGTGAATCAGCCCCGGTCAGAAGCAGAGAATCCCAATGGAGAGACTCGAACCGGCTAGGCAGAGACAGCTAGGGAAGTTCGTCGCTCCAGTGCCTTGCTGTTCACCTTCGCACCGCTGGGCCAGACTACACTCAATCATAGGACATGCTGAAGAGATGAGTCTTCTGTAAAGACTTAAAGGTTGAGACGGAGTCTGCGTCTCTCACATGGATAGGCAGACCATTCCATAAAAATGGAGCTCTATAGAAGAAAGCCCCGCCTCCAGCTGTTTGCTTAGAAATTCTAGGGACAATAAGGAGGCCTGCGTCTTGTGACCGGAGCATACGTGTAGGTATGTACAGCATTACCAAATCTGAGAGATAGGTAGGAGCAAGCCCATGTAATGCTTTGTAGGTTAGCAGTAAAACCTTGAAATCAGCCCTAGCCTTAACAGGAAGCCAGTGTAGAGAGGCTAGCACGGGAGTAATATGATCAAATCTTTTGGTTCTAGTCAAGATTCTAGCAGCCGTGTTTAGCACTAATTGAAGTTTATTTAGTGCTTTATCCGGGTAGCTGGAGAGTAGAGCATTGCAGTAATCTAATCTAGAAGTGACAAAAGCATGGATTAGCTTTTCTGCATCATTTTTGAACAAAGAATATCTGATTTTTGCAATGTTACAAAGATGGAAAAAAGCTGTCCTTGAAACATTCTTGATATGTTCGTTAAAAGAGAGATCAGGGTCCAGAGTAACGCAGAGGTCCTTCACAGTTTTTTGGGGACGACTGTACAACCATCAAGATTAATTGTCAGATCCAAAAGCAGATCTCTTTGTTTCTTGGGACCTAGAACTAGCATCTCTGTTTTGTCAGAGTTTAAAAGTAAAAAGATTTGCCGCCATCCACTTCCTTATGTCTGAAAAACAGGCTTCCAGAGCAGGCAATTTTGGGGCATCACCATGTTTAATTGAAATATACAGCTGTGTGTCGTACGCATAGCAATGGAAGTTAACATTATGTTTCCGAATGACATCACCAAGAGGTAAAATATATAGTGAAAACAATAGTGACCCTAAAACCTTGAGGAACACCGAAACGTACAATTGATTTGTCAGAGGACAAACCATCCACGGAGACAAACTGATATCTCTCCGACAGATAAGATCTAAACCAGGCAAGAACTTGTCCGTGTAGACCAATTAAGGTTTCCAATCTCTCCAAAAGAATATGGTAGTCGATGGTGTCAAAAGCAGCACTAAGGTCTAAGAGCACGAGGACAGATGCAGAGCCTTGGTCTGACGCCATTAAAAGGTTGTTTACCACTTTCACGAGTGCAGTCTCAGTGCTATGATAGGGTCTAAAACTAGACTGAAGTGTTTCGTTTACATTATTTGTCTTCAGGAAGGCAGTGAGTTGCTGCACAACAGCTATTTCTACGATTTTTGAGAGAAATGGGAGATTCGATATAGGCCGATAGTTTTTTACATTTTCTTTTTTTTATAAAAACTTGAGTGTCTCCATTGATCCCAGGTCCTGGCAGTTCTGTGCAGACTCAGGACAGCTGAGCTTTGGGGAAATACGCAGATTCAAAGAGGAATTTGCTTTCTAATGATAATTATCTTTTCGTTGAAGAAGTTCATGAATTCATCGCTGCTGAAGTGAAATGCATCCTCTCTTGGGGAATGCTGCTTTTTAGTTAGCTCTGCAACAGTATCAAATAGAAAGTTAGGATTATTCTTATTCTCCTCAATTAGGTTGGAAAAATAGGATGATGGAGCAGCAGTGAGGACTCTTCCAAATTGCACTGTACTTTCTTTCCAAGCTAGTAGGAAGACTTCCAGTTTGGTGGAGCGCCATTTCCCTTCCAGTTTTCTGGAAGCTTGCTTCAGAGCTCTGGTATTTTCTGTGTACCAGGGAGATAGTTTCTTTTGGCAAGTGTTTTTTGTTTTTAGGGGTGCAACTACATCTAGGGTATTACGCAAGGTTCAATTTAGATCCTCAGTTTGATCGTTAACTTGTTTTTGTACTCTGACGTCCTTGGATAGATGGAGGGAGTCTGGAAGGGCATCTAGGAATCTTTGGGTTGTCAGAGAATTTATAGCACGGCTTTTGATGATCCTTGGTTGGGGTCTGAGATAATTATTTGTTGCGATTGCAAACAAAATAAAATGGTGGTCCGATAGTCCAGGATTATGAGGAAAAACATTTAGATCCACAATATTTATTCCACGGGACAGAACTAGATCCAGTGTATGATTGTGGCAATGAGTAGGTCCGGAGATGTTGGTCAAAACCCACTGAGTCGATGATGGCGCCGAAAGCCTTTTGTAGTGGATCTGTGGACTTTTCCATGTGAATGTTAAAGTCACCAAAAATTTGAATATTATCTGCCATGACGACAAGGTCGGATAGGAATTCAGAGAACTCAGTAAGGAACTCTGTATACGGCCCAGGAGGCCTGTAAATAGTAGCTATAAAAAGTGATTGAAGAGGCTGCATAGATTTCATGACTAGAAGCTCAAAAGATGAAAACACTGTCCTTTTTTGCGGGGTAAATTGACATTTGCTATCGTAAATGTTAGCAACACCTCTGCCTTTGCGGGATGCGTGGGGACATGGTCACTAGTGTAACCAGGAGGAGCGGCCTCATTTAACACAGTAAATTCATCAGGCTTCATCAGGCTTAAGCTTGGAAGATCCAAGATGGCGTAACAGTGCAGACGTATTTTTTGTTCGTCCCGTCTCATGTAAATAGTTTGTAATAGTTTGTAAATTGTCTTTCCACACATTTGTATTTATTTATTTTGTTCCCGATTTACCTCTCCTGCAACCCACCTTACCCAACGTGAAACGGATCTATTATCCTTACTTTTCATTCTTTTAACTGAACCGCAGTCAGAAGCTAGTCTGCTAGCTAGCTTGCTAACTAGCTTCTAGCCATCGCTAACCACTGCTAGCGGTCCTCACCACTGCTCTGCCTGCATCAGACAGCTTTTAGTTCGGACATTATCGGCCAGTCTGCACAGCGCGCTACCAACCCAGCGCACATCGGACTGCGCTCCCTTCCATTTCACCGGATTTCCACTGAAATCACAGGACCATCACACCGGATCATCACAGCTAGCTAGCTGCAATCGAGTGACCGACGTTTTTGGCTAACCTCCATTGTTTGTTTACATCCTACCTATGCTAGCGTGAGCTAGGCTCATCTCCCGGACAGCCGACGTGTGCTAGCTACTCTCCCGGGCTCCAGTACCTTATCAACCTACCTGGACCTTCTACTGTCGATACGGAGCCCCACCGAGCCACCGTGACTGGTCTGCCGACGTAATTGTCCGACGTGGTCTCAACAGGGTTCTCCTCTGCGACGTCGCCGAAGATCCATCTGCTAGCCCGGCCTGCTAACACTCTGAACGCCGTGCGTCCTGGCTTGCCTAGTCCAGCGCCCATTGAATCTGCTCTCTGGCTCGCCTCTTTGCTGCTCATCGGACCCTATGATTACTCAGCTTCACAGCTGATGCCTGCAGGACTGTTTGGTTATACGGTATTTATTTCTGTTTAACTGCCAGGCCTCAGGTCCTGTGTGTAGCATATGACATTTTTCTCTAACTGACCCTCTTTGTCCATTCATCGCCATTACCCGTCGTTGCCTTAGCCCTCTTAATTAACTTTTTTTTTTTTTTTTTTTTAATTTTTGTCCCTCATTAACTGTTTGTTTTTATGCCCCTTTATTTCAATATGCCTTGTCTTTTGTTGTTTAGGTTAGCTATTATTGTTTTATTTCACTGTAGAGCCCCCAGTCCTGCTCAACTGGCCTCTGATAGCTCCTTTGTCCCTCCCCCCACACATGCGGAGACCTCACCTAGCTTAACTGGTGTCTCCAGAGATGCAACCTCTCTCTTCATTACCCAACGCCTAGGTTTACCTCCACTGAACTCACACCCTACGATACCCTTGTCTGTACATTATGCCCTCAATCTATTCCACCACGCACAGAAATCTGCTCCTTTTATTCAATGTACCCAACGTACTAGACGTCCTGTTCTTAAAGCCCTTAGTAGAATACTGATTCTATTACTCCTCTGTTCCTCTGGTGATGTAGAGGTAAACCCAGGTCCTGTAGCTCCCAGTACTACACCTATCCCCCAGGCGCTCTCATTTGTTGACTTCTGTAACCGTAAAAGCCTTGGTTTCATGCATGTCAACATTAGAAGCCTCCTCCCTAAGTTAGATTTATTCACTGCTTTAGCACACTCCGCCAACCCGGATGTCCTAGCTGTGTCTGAATCCTGGCTCAGGAAGGCCACCAATAATTCGGAAATCTCCATCCCCAACTACAATATTTCCCGTCAAGATAGAACTGCCAAAGGTGGCGGAGTTGCAATCTACTGCAGAGATAACCTGCAGAGTTCTGTCATACTGTCCAGGTCCGTGCCCAAACAGTTTGAGCTTCTACTTTTAAAAATCCACCTTTCCAGAAATAAGTCTCTCACTGTTGCCGCCTGTTACAGACCCCCCTCAGCCCCCAGCTGTGCCCTGGACTCCATATGTGAATTGATTGCCCCCCATCTATCTTCAGAGTTTGTACTGTTAGGTGACTTAAACTGGGATATGCTTAACACCCCGGCTGTCCTTCAATCTAAGATAGATGCCCTCAATCTCACACAAATTATCAAGGAACCCACCAGGTACAACCCAAAATCCGTAAACATGGGTACCATTATTGATATCATCCTGACTAACTTGCCCTCCAAATACACCTCATCTGTTTTCAACCAGGATCTCAGCGATCACTGCCTCATCGCCTGCGTTCGCAATGGGTCAGTGGTCAAACGACCACCCCTTATCACTGTTAAACGCTCCCTAAAACACTTTTGTGAGCAGGCCTTTCTATTCGATCTGGCCCAGGTATCCTGGAAGGATATTGACCTCATCCCGTCAGTAGAGGACGCCTGGTTGTTCTTTAAAAGTGCTTTCCTCACCATCCTAAATAAGCATGCCCCTTTCAAAAAACGTAGAACTAAGAATAGATATAGCCCTTGGTTCACCCCAGACTTGACTGCACTAGACCAACAGAAAAACATCCTGTGGCGCACTGCATTAGCATCGAATAGCCCCCGCGATATGCAGCTATTCAGGGAAGTCAGGAACAAGTACACACAGTCAGTTAGAAAAGCAAAGGCCAGCTTTTTCAAACAGAAATTTGCTTCCTGTAGTACTAACTCCAAAAAGTTCTGGGACACTGTAAAGTCCATGGAGAATAAGAGCACCTCCTCCCAGTTGCCCACTGCATTGAGGCTCGGAGACACTGTTACTACCGATAAATCCACGATTATCGAAAATTTCAATAAGCATTTTGCTACAGCTGGCCATGCTTTCCACCTGGCTACCCCTACTCCGGCCAACAGCTCTGCACCCTCGGCAGCTACTTGCCCAAGCCCCCCCCGCTTCTCCTTCACCCAAATCCAGACGGCTGATGTTCTGAAAGAGCTGCTAAGTCTGGACCCCTACAAATCTGCTGGGCTAGATAATATGGACCCTCTCTTTCTGAAATTATCAGCCAAAATTGTTGCAACACCTATCACTAGCCTGTTCAACCTCTCTTTCGTATCGTCTGAGATCCCTAGAGATTGGAAAGCTGCCGCGGTCATCCCCCTCTTCAAAGGAGGAGACACTCTAGACCCAAACTGTTATAGACCAATATCCATCCTGCCCTGCCTTTCTAAAGTTTTCGAAAGCCAAGTTAACAAACAGATAACTGACCACTTCGAATCCCACCGTACCTTCTCTGCTATGCAATCTGGTTTCCGAGCTGGTCATGGGTGCACCTCAGCTACGCTCAAGGTACTGAACGATATCATAACCGCCATCGATAAAAGACAGTACTGTGCAGCCGTCTTCATCGACCTGGCCAAGGCTTTCGACTCTGTCAATCACCGCATTCTTATTGGCAGACTCAACAGCCTTGGTTTCTCAAGTGACTGCCTTGCCTGGTTCTCTAACTACTTTGCAGACAGGGTTCAGTGTGTCAAATCGGAGGGCCTATTGTCCGATCCTCTGGCAGTCTCTATGGGGGTGCCACAGGGTTCAATTCTTGGGCCAACCCTTTTCTCTATATACATCAACGATGTCGCTCTTGCTGCTGGTGACTCTCTGATCCATCTCTACGCAGATGACACCGTTCTGTATACATCTGGCCCCTCTTTGGACACTGTGTTTACTAACCTTCAAACAAGCTTCAACGCCATACAACACTCCTTCCGTGGCCTCCAACTGCTCTTAAACGCTAGTAAAACTAAGTGCATGCTTTTCTATCGAACGCTGCCAGCACCCGCCCACCGGACTATCATCACTACTCTCGACGGGTCCGAATTAGAATACGTGGACACCTACAAATACCTAGGCATCTGGTTAGACTGTAAACTCAACTTCCAGACTCACATCAACCATCTCCAATCCAAAATTAAATCCAGAATTGGCTTCCTATTTCGCAACAAAGCCTCCTTCACTCATGCTGTCAAACATGCCCTTGTAAAACTGACTATCCTACCGATCCTTGATTTCGGCGATGTCATTTACAAACTAGCCTCCAACACTCTACTTAGCAAATTGGATGTAGTCTATCACAGTGCCATCCGTTTTGTTACCAAAGCCCCATACACTACCCACCACTGCGACCTGTATGCTCTCGTTGGCTGGCCTTCATTATATATTCGTCGCCAAATCCACTGGCTCCAGGTCATCTATAAGTCATTACTAGGTAAATCCCCGCCCTATCTCAGCTCACTGGTCACTATAGCAACACCCACCCGTAGCATGCGCTCCAGCAGGTATATCTCACTGGTCACCCCCAAAGCCAACACCTCCTTTGGCCGCCATTCCTTCCAGTTCGCTGCTGCCAATGACTGGAACGAATTGCAAAAATCACTGAAGCTAGAGGTTCCTATCTCCCTCACTAACTTTAAGCATCAGCTGTCAAAGCTGCTTATCGATCACTGCACCTGTATATAGCCCTTCTGTAAATAGCCCACACTACTACCTCATCCCCATATTTATTTTTGTTATTTTCACAAATCTTGCACTCCAGTATCTCTATTTGCACATCATAATTTGCACATCCTTCATTCCTGTGTTAATGATGATAATCTGTAATTTGTCTCACCACTATGGTCTATTTATTGTCCTACCTCTTAACCTTACTGCATTTTGCACTACATTTTGCACTCTGTATATAGACTTTCCATTGTGTTTTTGACCATGTTTGTTTACTGTGTAACTCTGTGTTGTTTTTGTCGCACTGCTTTGCTTTGTCTTGGCCAGGTCGCAGTTGCAAATGAGAACTTGTTCTCAACTGACCTACCTGGTTAAATAAAGGTGAAATAAAAAAAAATAAAAAAATGTTTCAGTCAGGCCAATCACATCAAGATTATGATCAGTGATTAGTTCATTGACTATAACTGCCTTGGAAGTGAGGGATCTACATTAAGTAACCCTATTTTAAGAAGTGAGATATCACAACTTCTTTCAATAATGACAGGAATGGAGGAGGTCTTTATTCCAGTGAGATTACTAAGGTGAACACCGCCATGTTTAGGTTTGCGCAACCTAGATCGAGGCACAGACACGGTCTCAATGGGGGTAACTGAGCTGACTACACTGACTATGCTAGTGGCAGACTCCACTAAACTGGCAGGCTGGCTAACAGACTGCTCCCTGGCCTGCACCCTATCTCATAGTGGAGCTAGAGGAGTTAGAGCCTCGTCTATGTTCATAGATAAAATGAGATCACCCCTCCAGCTAGGATGGAGTCCATCACTCCTCAGCAGGCCAGGCTTGGTCCTGTTCGTGTGTGAGTCCCAGAAAGAGGGCCAATTATCTACAAATTCTATCCTTTGGGAGGGGCAGAAAACAGTTTTCAACCAGCGATAGAGTTGTGAGACTCTGCTGTAGAGCTCATCACTCCCCCTAACTGGGAGGGGGCCAGAGACAATTACTCCATGCCGACACATCTTTCTAGCTAATTTACACACTGAAGCTATTTTGCTCTTGGTGAACTCTGACTGTTTCATCCTAACATCGTTGGTGTCGACGTGGATAACAATATCCCTATACTCTCTACACTCACCAGATGTTGTTTTAGCCAGCACCATCTTCAGATGAGCCTTTACGTCGGTACCCTGCCCCCTGGTAAACACTGGATGATCCTGGAAGATTCTTATTAAGTCTAATATTGCGGGTAATGGAGTCGCCAACGACTAGGGTTTTCAATTTGTCAGAGCTAATGGTGGGAGGCTTCGGTGGCTCAGACCCCGTAACGGGTGGAGGAGAGACTTGAGAAGCCTCTGGCTCTGACTCGTTGCTTAATGGGGAGAACCGGTTGAAGGTTTCTGTCGGCTGAATGAACGACACCGGTTAAACATGCTGACTGCATTTCTTTCCAGAAGCCCTGAGAAAAGTGTCCGGCTGCGGGGACTGTGAAGGGGATTTATACTACTACAGTGGGGAGAACAAGTATTTGATACACTGCCGATTTTGCAGGTGTTCCCACTTACAAAGCATGTAGAAGTCTGTAATTTTTATCATAGGTACTCTTCAACTGTGAGTGACGGAATCTAAAACAAAAATCCAGAAAATCACATTGTATGATTTTTAAGTAATTAATTTGCATTTTATTGCATGACATAAGTATTTGATACATCAGAAAAGCAGAACTTAATATTTGGTAGAGAAACCTTTGTTTGCAATTACAGAGATCATACGTTTCCTGTAGTTCTTGACCAGGTTTGCACACACTGCAGCAGGGATTTTGGCCCACTCCTCCATCCAGATCCTTCAGGTTTCGGGGCTGTCGCTGGGCAATACGGACTTTCAGCTCCCTCCAAAGATTTTCTATTGGGTTCAGGTCTGGAGACTGGCTAGGCCACTCCAGGACCTTGAGATGCTTCTTACGGAGCCACTCCTTAGTTGCCCTGGCTGTGTGTTTCGGGTCGTTGTCATGCTGGAAGACCCAGCCACGACCCATCTTCAATGCTCTTACTGAGGGAAGTAGGTTGTTGGCCAAGATCTCGCGATACATGGCCCCATCCATCCTCCCCTCAATACGTGCAGTCGTCCTGTCCCCTTTGCAGAAAAGCATCCCCAAAGAATGATGATTCCACCTCCATGCTTCACGGTTGGGATGGTGTTCTTGGGGCTGTACTCATCCTTCTTCTTCCTCCAAACACGGCGAGTGGAGTTTAGACCAAAAAGCTCTATTTTTGTCTCATCAGACCACATGACCTTCTCCCATTCCTCCTCTGGATCATCCAGATGGTCATTGGCAAACTTCAGATGGGCCTGGACATGCGCTGGCTTGAGCAGGGGGACCTTGCGTGCGCTGCAGGATTTTAATCCATGACGTCGCAGTGTGTTACTAATGGGTTTCTTTGAGACTGTGGTCCCAGCTCTCTTCAGGTCATTGACCAGGTCCTGCCGTGTAGTTCTGGGCTGATCCCTCACCTACCTCATGATCATTGATGCCCCACGAGGTGAGATCTTGCATGGTGCCCCAGACCAAGGGAGATTGACCGTCATCTTGAACTTCTTCCATTTTCTAATAATTGCGCCAACAGTTGTTGCCTTCTCACCAAGCTGCTTGCCTTCTCACCAAGCTGCTTGCCTATTGTCCTGTAGCCCATCCCAGCCTTGTGCAGGTCTACAATTTTATCCCTGATGTCCTTACACAGCTCTCTGGCCTTGGCCATTGTGGAGAGGTTGGAGTCTGTTTGATTGAGTGTGTGGACGGGTGTCTTTTATACAGGTAACGAGTTCAAACAGGTGCAGTTAATACAGGTAATGAGTGGAGAACAGGAGGGCTTCTTAAAGAAAAACTAACAGGTCTGTGAGAGCCGGAATTCTTACTGGTTGGTAGGTGATCAAATACTTATGTCATGCAATAAAATGCAAATTAATTATTTCAAAATCATACAATGTGTCTCACAGTTGAAGTGTACCTATGATAAAAATTACAGACCTCTACATGCTTTGTAAGTAGGAAAACCTGCAAAATCGGCAGTGTATCAAATACTTGTTCTCCCCACTGTATATTCCCCCCTCAAGCCGATACCACAATTTTAACAAAGCAAATTTGAGGAACACGCTATCGAAGTTCTACCAACACATTGACTGTAGCACTCGCTCTGAGAAAACGATAGACCACTGCTACTCAGCTTTTTGAAATGCATACAAGGCCCTCCCCCACCCTCACTTCATTTTGCTCCTCCCTTCCTATAGGCAGAAACTCAAACAGGAATAATCCATGCTAAGGACTATTCAGCGCTGGTCTGACCAATCGGAATCCACGCTTCAAGATTGTTTTAATCATGCAGACTGGGAATGTTCCGGGTAGCCTCTGAGAATAACAATGGCGAATACACGGATATGGTGAGTGAGTTTATCAGGAAAGGTATAGGAGATGTTGTACCCAGTATGACTATTAAAACCTACCCACTCCAGAAACCCTGGATAGATGGCAGCATTCGTGCAAAACTGAAAGTGTGAACCACCACATTTAACCACGGCAACGTGACTGGGAATATGGAAGAATACAAACAGTGTAGTTATTCCCTCCGTAAGGCAATCAAACAAGTTAAACGTCAGTAAAGAGATAAAGTGGAGTCGCAATTCAACGGCTCAGATACGAGACGTGTGTGGCAGGGTCTACAGACACCAGACGTATGTGGCAGGATCTACAGACACCAGACGTGTGTGGCAGGATCTACAGACACCAGACGTATGTGGCAGGATCTACAGACACCAGACCTATGTGGCAGGATCTACAGACACCAGACGTGTGTGGCAGGATCTACAGACACCAGACGTGTGTGGCAGGATCTACAGACACCAGACGTATGTGGCAGGATCTACAGACACCAGACCTATGTGGCAGGATCTACAGACACCAGACGTGTGTGGCAGGATCTACAGACACCAGACGTGTGTGGCAGGATCTACAGACACCAGACGTATGTGGTAGGATCTACAGACACCAGACCTATGTGGCAGGATCTACAGACACCAGACGTGTGTGGCAGGATCTACAGACACCAGACGTATGTGGTAGGATCTACAGACACCAGACCTATGTGGCAGGATCTACAGACACCAGACGTGTGTGGCAGGATCTACAGACACCAGACGTGTGGCAGGGTCTACAGACACCAGACGTGTGTGGCAGGATCTACAGACACCAGACGTGTGTGGCAGGATCTACAGACAATCACTGATTACAAAAGGAAAACCAGCCACGTCACAGACACCAACGTCTTGCTTCTGGACAAGCTAAACACCTTCTTTGCCCACTTTGAGGATAACAGAGTGCCAACGACACGACACGCTACCAAGGACTGTGGGCTCTCCTTCTCCATGGCTGACGTAAGACATTTAAGCGTGGCCCAGACGGCATCCCTAGCCACGTCCTCAGAGCATGAGCAGAACAGCTGGCTGGAATGTTAACGGACATATTCAATCTCTCCCTATCCCAGTCTGCTGTCCCCACATGCTTCAAGATGTCCACCATTGTCCCTGTACCTAAGATAACAAAGGTAACTCAACTAAATGACTGTCGCCCCGTAGCACTCACTTCATTCATCATGAAGCGGTTTGAGAGGCTAGTCAAGGATCATATCACCTCTACCTTACCTGCCACCCTAGACCCACTTCAATTTTATTACCGGCCCAATAGATGCAATCGCCACCACATTACACACAGCCCGGTCCCATCTGGACAAGAGGAATACCTATGTAAGAATGCTGTTTATTGACTATAGCTCAGAATTCAACACCATAGTACCCTCCAAGCTCATCATTAAGCTTGAGGCCCTGGGTCTGAACCCCACCCTGTGCAACTGGGTCCTGGACTTCCTGACGGGCCTCCCCCAGGTGGTGAAGGTAGGAAACAACACCTCCACTTCGCATGGCCATGCACGACTCCAACTCAATCATAAAGTTTGCAGATGACACAACAGTAGTAGGCCTGATTATCAACAATGATGAGACAGCCTACAGGGAGGAGGTGAGGGCTCTGGGAGTGTGGTGCCAGGATAATAACCTCTCACTCAACGTCAACAAAACAATGGAGCTGATCGTGGACTTCAGGAAACAGCAGAGGGAGCATGCCCCTATCCATATCGACGGGACCGCAGTGGAGAAGGTGGAAAGCTTCAAGTTCCTTGGCGTACACATAATTGACGATCTGAAATGGTCCACACACACATACAGTGTGGTGAAGAAGGTGCAACAGCACCTCTTCAACCTCAGGAGGCTAAAGAAATTTGTCTTGGCACCTAAAACCCTCACAAACTTTTACAGGTGCGGAATTGAGAGCATCCTGTCGGGCTGTATCACTGCCTGGTACGGCAACTGCACCGCCCATAACCGCAGGATTCTCCAAAAGGTGGTGCGGTCTTTCCAACGCATCACCAGGGGCAAACTACCTGCCCTCCGCGACACCTACAGCACCTGATGTCACAGGAAGGCCAAAAAGATCATCAAGGACATCAACCACCCGAGCTACTGCCTGTTCACACCGCTGTCATCCAGTAGGCGAGGTCAGTACAGGTGCATCAAAGCTGGGACCGAGAGACTGAAAAAGTGCTTCTATCTCAAGGACATCACTAGGCGGCTTCCACCCAGTTACGTAACCCTGCACCTTAGAGGCTGCTACCCTATATACGTACATAGACTTGAAATCACTGGCCACTTTAATAATGGAACACTAGTCACTATAATAATGTTTACATATTTTGTATTTACTCATCTCATAATTATATATTGTACACTATTCTACTGTATTTTAGTTAATGCCACTCCAACATTGCTCGTCCTAATATTTATATATTTCTTAATTCCATTCTTTTACTTTTATGTTTGTGTGTATTATTGTGAACTGTTAGATATTACTGCAATGTTGGAGCTAGAAACACAAGCATTTCGTTACACCCACAATAACATCTGCTAAATATGTGTATGTGACCAATACAATTTCATTTGATTTGATTTGTCACCGGGGTGCAAACATTATGGATGAGTTGTGTTTCAACACGAAAGAGAAGGTATTGAACTTCAAGTTCAAGATCACTCACCTGTTTCAGTCGGTTACTCAAATAGTTAACAGTGACCCAGCCGAAGGCTCCCTCCTCCTGGCCTGTGATGATGCGAGCACCCTGATAGGAGAATGGAGAGGACTGCAACACCTCCTCTACCGACCCCAGCACCTGATCAGACAAACTCTGGTTCTCCATCCTAAACACACACGCACACACAAACACACTTTCTGGTTAGAGTCCAGTGTTTTCATATTAACTTCCTGGTTAGTGTCTAGTGATTTCATATTAGCTTGCTGGTTAGTGTCTAGTGTTTTCATATTCACTTTCTGGTTAGTGTCTAGTGATTTCATATTAACTTCCTGGTTAGTGTCTAGTGTTTTCATATTAACTTCCTGGTTAGTGTCTAGTGATTTCATATTCACTTCCTGGTTAGTGTCTAGTGATTTCATATTAGCTTGCTGGTTAGTGTCTAGTGTTTTCATATTCACTTTCTGGTTAGTGTCTAGTGATTTCATATTAACTTCCTGGTTAGTGTCTAGTGTTTTCATATTAACTTCCTGGTTAGTGTCTAGTGATTTCATATTCACTTCCTGGTTAGTGTCTAGTGATTTCATATTCACTTCCTGGTTAGTGTCTAGTGATTTCATATTCACTTCCTGGTTAGTGTCTAGTGATTTCATATTCACTTCCTGGTTAGTGTCTAGTGTTTTCATATTAACTTCCTGGTTAGTGTCTAGTGTTTTCATATTCACTTCCTGGTTAGTGTCTAGTGTTCTCATATTAACTTGCTGGTTAGTGTCTAGTGTTTTCATATTAACTTCCTGGTTAGTGTCTAGTGTTCTCATATTAACTTCCTGTTTAATGTCCAGTGTTTCTATGTTAACTTGCTGGTTAGTGTCCTGGGGGATATATTTTATTTTGTATAATAGCCGGAGGCAGAGTCATTCATATTCATGAGTTACGTCTGGTGATTGGTTGAGCCTTCTTCGGCGTGTGGATCCTAATATAATATCAAATAACACAGATACGCTGCAGATAGGCTGTTTAGCTTGCTTGCCGGCATGAGCAGTCAGCGCTGAAAGACTTGGGAAACAGCTTCAGCTTAATTCATTAGAAAATAAATGAAAGCCTCACAAGCTATTGTATACTGAACAAAAATATAAACATAACATGCAACAATTTTCAAAGATTTTACTGAGTTACAGTTCATATGTGACTCGTTTCAAACTAGGCATATGTCGCTGGTCACTACTTCACAGATAGATAGATAGATAGATAGATAGATAGATAGATAGATAGATAGATAGATAGATAGATAGATAGATAGATAGATAGATAGATAGATAGATAGATAGATAGATAGATAGATAGATAGATAGATAGATAGATAGATAGATAGATAGATAGATAGATAGATACTTTATTGATCCCCCGGGGGGGAAATTTCATTGTCAAGCAGCTACAACAAAAACACAGGGCAGGTGCAAAATGCCACAACGAAAGTACACAAAAGACAGATACACAAAGTATAGAAATACAAGATATGTGGAGTGCAAAAAAAAGCTATAAAAGGACATAGTATGAGTGGTTGGCTGAATATGTACACTATACATTGGTGGATGTTGGATGGTTAACTATACTATACAGGTCGATGGCAGAGAAATACTTCAGTAGCTAAAAATGCGTACGATATGAGCGAGGGTAATAATAGTTTACTTAATAGACAGACTGGGTAGATGAACAGGTAAGTGAAAATTTTGCATGGTTAAATTAGCTGTACAGGTAAATATACAGTTATATTTACAGATAAGTGAATACTTGCATGTTTACACAAACTGTACAGGTAAATGACAGGAAGAGATACTTTAATAGCTAAATGTGTGTATGATATCATTTGGGGTAATAATAGTAATTCCCTTAAAATACAGTCCTTAGTGCGCAGGGTTTAATTACAGACAACTGCACTTATTGCACATTCGATATACTAAAAGCAATGAGAAAAGGTGCAACTGGCAGGATACTAATATGCATTCCTGAGTGAATGCCTACGTCCAATAATTACTTACAATATTGCATGTGATATAATATAACAACTGTACATGAGTATGTATATACAGACCTGTATGAATAAATAGGTCCTGAGTGGATGAGTGCTGACGGACCAGAGTTACTCACGGATGGATGCATAATTGTTAAACTAGGTCCTAGCACCCCAACAGTTCCAGATCTATGTTGCCGACGGCATGGCACCCCGGTGAGGCATTATATAGTCTTCCTGATCAGCTTATTTACCCGAGAAGCATCACCGGCTTTGATGTTTGCTCCCCAGCACACCACTGCAAAAAAGATGGCACTGGCCACCACAGACTGGTAGAAGGTATGCAGTAGTTTACTGCACACGTTGAAGGACCTGAGCCTCCTCAGAAAGTAGAGTCGGCTCTGGCCCTTTTTGTACAGGGCCCCGGTGTTACCAGCCCATTCCAGTCTGTTGTCCATATGGACACCCAGGAACTTGTATGACTCAACCATTTCCACATCCATCCCCTTTATAGGGACTGCAGTCAGTTGTGCCTTGGTTCTCCTGAAGTCCACCACCATCTCCTTAGTTTTGCTGATGTTGAGCTGAAGGTGGTTCTGCTCACACCACAACACAAAGTCACTGATTGTGCTCCTGTACTCCTCCTCCTGCCCACCCCTGATGCACCCTACAATAGCAGAGTCATCCGAGAACTTCTGTAGGTGGCATGTTTCAGAGTTATATCTGAAGTCTGAGGTGTAGAGGGTGAACAGGAAGGGGGACAGGACCGTACCCTGGGGGGCCCCTGTGTTGCTAACTGCCCGTTCTGACACACAGCTCTGTAGTCGCACAAATTGTGGCCTACCGGTCAGGTAGTCCGTGACCCAGGAGACTAAGGGTGCTTCCACTTTCATCCTCCTCATCTTCTCACCCAGTAGCAGGGGCTGAATGGTATTGAAGGCACTGGAGAAGTCAAAAAACATGACCCTCACAGTGCAACCTGCGTTGTCCAGGTGAGAGTAGGCCCTCTGCAGAAGGTAGATGATTGCATCATCCACCCCGATGTTGCGCTGGTATGCAAACTGCAGGGGGTCCATTGATGAACACACCAGGGGTCTGAGGTGAGCGAGGACTAACCTTTCCAGGGTCTTCATGATGTGGGATGTTAGCTCTGAAGTCATTCAGGACAGTGGGGAGAGCCATTTGAACATAAACTTTTCATTTTTATCAAATTTCTGGCAGAAATGCCTTCTGGGACATATTCACTTGCCTTAATCTGTAAATACAAATACAATTGTTAAATTACGAGCCTAGTTGGTTAAGCCACAGAAAAAGGCAGCAACCTTCCCACTAGCCATGATTGGCTGAGATATGTGGGCTGGACATGCCGAGAGAGGAGTTTGGATTGGTCTATAATACGCTTCTGTCTATTTGAATCCTGTGTAAAGCAGCTTTAGTGGAGCTGCATAAGTGTTGCTCTCCACTTTCTAGAGGATGGAGTTTTGAAATCAGTGGAATTAGAGTGTGATAGTTAAAGAGATGGAGAAAACAAATTGTCTCCGCATTACGTCTTCAAACTAAGGGAAACCATGGCATCTGTGACAGAGAGATGTGTCCATCATGCATGATGTATACAGGTAAGATAGTCTAGCTAGCTACCTTTTCAGATATTACACGTCCCTAATTTTGACAGAAAGTGGTTTCATTTCAAGTTAAAGTGTACTGTTAGCTAGCTATCTAACATTAGCTGGCTGGCTGACTCGCTAGCTAAGGTTACATGTATGACCTTATTATTCGGATCTCAGAGCACCCGATCGTGACACTCCATCATCATGTCACTATAGGAGCCAGCTAGTCTGATATGACATACACCTCGGACTTCAGATATAGCTCTGAAACATGCCACCTACAGAAGTTCTTGGATGACTCCGCAATTGTAGGGTGCATCAGGGGTGGGCAGGAGGAGGAGTACAGGAGCACAATCAATGACTTTGTGTTGTGGTGTGAGCAGAACCACCTTCAGCTCAACATCAGCAAAACTAAGGAGATGGTGGTGGACTTCAGGAGAACCAAGGCAAAACTGACTGCAGTCCCTATACAGGGGATGGATGTGGAAATGGTTGGGTCATACAAGTTCTTGGGTGTCCATATGGACAACAGACTGGAATGGGCTGGTAACACCGGGGACCTGTACAAAAAGGGCCAGAGCCGACTCTACTTTCTGAGGAGGCTCAGGTCCTTCAACGTGTGCAGTAAACTACTGCATACCTTCTACCAGTCTTTTTTGCAGTGGTGTGCTGGGGAGCAAACATCAAAGCCGGTGATGCTTCTCGGGTAAATAAGCTGATCAGGAAGGCTAGCTCTGTCCTGAGGATGAGCCTTGACACTCTAGAGGAGGTGGCGGAGAGACGGATCCTGGCCAAACTGCTGGCCATCATGGACAACGTCACCTACCCTCTGCACGCCATGGTTATGACTCAGAGGAGCACTTTCAGTCACAGACTGATCCCACCACGGTGTGCCAGAGAGCGCTACAGGAGGTCCTTCCTGCCGGCGGCTATTAGACTATATAATGTCTCACCGGGGTGCCGTGCTGTCGGTAACATAGATCTGGAACTGTTGGGGTGCTAGGACCTAGTTTAACAATTATGCATCCATCCGTGAGTAACTCTGGTCCGTCATCACTCATTCACTCAGGACCTATTTATTCATGGAGGTCTATATATACATACTCATGTACAGTTGTTATATCATATCACGTGCAATATTGCAAGTAATTCTTGGACCTAACTTACGTAGGCATTCACTCAGGAATGCATATTAGTATCCTGTCAGTTGCACCTTTTCTCATTGCTTTTAGTATATTGAATGTGCAATACGTGCAGTTGTCTGTAATTAAACCCTGCGCACTAAGGACTGTATTTTAAGGGAATTACTATTATTACCCCAAATTATATCATACACACATTTAGCTATTAAAGTATCTCTTCCTGTCATTTAGCTGTACAGTTAATGTAACCATGCAAGTATTCACTTATCTGTAAATATAACTGTATATTTACCTGTACAGCTAATTTAACCATGCAAAATATTCACTTACCTGTTCATTTAGCCAGTCTGTCTATTAAGTAAACTATTATTACCCTCGCTCATATCATATGCATTTTTAGCTACTGAAGTATTTCTCTGCCATCGACCTGTATAGTATAGTTAACCATCCAACATCCACCAATGTATAGTGTACATATTCAGCCAACCACCCATACTATGCAATGTCTTTTTATAGCTTTTTTTGCACTCCAGATATCTTGTATTTCTATACTTTTTCATACTGCCGCTCTATGTATCATGTACCGTGTATCTGTCTTTTGTGTACTTTCGTTGTGGCATTTTGCACCTGCCCTGTGTTTTGTTGTAGCTGCTTGACAATGAAATTTCCCCCCCGGGGATCAATAAAGTACCTATCTATCTATCTATCTATCTATCTATCTATCTATCTATCTATCTATCTATCTATCTATCTATCTATCTATCTATCTATCTATCTATCTATCTATCTATCTAGATAAGAACAGTCTTCATGTTTTAGTCTGTGGTTGTCAGTAACTGGTGCTAGATAAGTGGACAGTTTTCTTCCCCGGACTGGGTACCGGTGGGGCAAACGGCTCCGGCCTTGGAGCGGGGAAAACAACTGGGCCCGGACTGGGCACCGGAGGGGCAAACGGCTCCGGCCATGGAGCTGGTCAATTAACCGGGCCCGGACTGGACACCGGTGGGGTAAACGGCTCCGGCCATGGAGCGGGACCGTTAACCGGGCCCGGACTGGGCACCGGTGGGGTAAACAGCTCCGGCCATGGAGCGGGGAAAACAACCGGCTGGACGCGGAATGGGCACCGGTAGAGTGGACTGCTCAGGCTCAGAAGCGGAGCAGACGGCTGGACCCGGATTGGGCACCGGTGGAGCGGACTGCTCAGGCTCAGGAGCGGGGCAGACGGCTGGACTCGGACTAGGAACCGGTGGAGCGGACTGATCTGGCTCAGGAGCGGAGCAGACGGCTGGACCCGGATTGGGCACCGGTGGAGCGGACTGCTCAGGCTCTGGAGCGGAAAAGACTTTGTGAGTTTTCGGGCTGCGGACCTTCGCTGGAGGTTCCGGGCTGCGGACCTTCGCTGGAGGTTCCGGGCTGCGGACCTTCGCTGTAGGCTTCGGGCTGCGGACCTTCGCTGTAGGCTTCGGGCTGCGGACCTTTGCTGGAGGTTCCGGGCTGCGGACCTTTGCTGGAGGTTCCGGGCTGCAGACCTTAGGCTTCTCTATGGCCAGAGCCTGACAAGTGTTTAGTTGGTGTTTCTTTTTTTTTTTCACCTTTATTTAACCAGGTAGGTCAGTTGAGAACAAGTTCTCATTTGCAACTGCGACCTGGCCAAGACAAAGCAAAGCAGTGCGACAAAAACACACAGAGTTACACAGTAAACAAACGTACAGTCAATAACACAATAGAAAATCTATATACAGAGTGCAAATGTAGTGCAAAATGCAGTAAGGTTAGGAAGACAATAAATAGGCCATAGTGGTGAAATAATTACAATTTAGCATTAACACAGGAATGAAGGATGTGCAGATGATGATGTGCAAATAGAGATACTGGAGTGCAAGATTAGCGAAAATAATAAAAATAAATATGGGGATGTAGTGTGGGCTATTTACAGAAGGGCTATATACAGGTGCAGTGATCGATAAGCAGCTTTGACAGCTGATGCTTAAAGTTAGTGAGGGAGAACCTCTAGCTTCAATTATTTTTGCAATTCGTTCCAGTCATTGGCAGCAGAGAACTGGAAGGAATGGCGGCCAAAGGAGGTGTTGGCTTTGGGGGTGACCAGTGAGATATACCTGCTGGAGCGCATGCTACGGGTGGGTGTTGCTATGGTGACCAGTGAGCTGAGATAGGGCGGGGATTTACCTAATAAAGACTTATAGATGACCTGGAGCCAGTGGGTTTGGCAACGAATATATAATGAAGGCCAGCCAACGTGGGTAGTATATGGGGCTTTGGTAACAAAACGGATGGCACTGTGATGATTACATCCAATTTGCTGAGCAGAGTGTTGGAGGCTAGTTTGTAAATGACATCGCCGAAATCAAGGATCGGTAGGATAGTCAGTTTTACAAGGGCATGTTTGGCAGCATGAGTGAAGGAGGCTTTGTTGCGAAATAGGAAGCTGATTCTAGATTTAATTTTGGATTGGAGATGGTTGATGTGAGTCTGGAAGTTGAGTTTACAGTCTAACCAGACGCCTAGGTATTTGTAGGAGTCCACGTATTCTAAGTCGGACCCATCGAGAGTAGTGATGATAGTCCGGTGGGCGGGTGCGGGCAGCGTTCGATAGAAAAGCATGCATTTAGTTTTACTAGCATTTAAGAGCAGTTGGAGGCCACGGAAGGAGTGTTGTATGGCATTGAAGCTTGTTTGAAGGTTAGTAAACACAGTGTCCAAAGAGGGGCCAGATGTATACAGAATGGTGTCGTCTGCGTAAAGATGGATCAGAGAGTCACCAGCAGCGAGAGCAACATCGTTGATGTATATGGAGAAAAGGGTTGGCCCAAGAATTGAACCCTGTGGCACCCCCATAGAAACTGCCAGACGATCGGACAATAGGCCCTCCGATTTGACACACTGAACTCTGTCTGCGAAGTAGTTGGAGAACCAGGCAAGGCAGTCACTTGAGAAACCAAGGCTGTTTAGTCTGCCAATAAGAATGCAGTGATTGACAGAGTCGAAAGCCTTGGCCAGGTCGATGAAGACGGCTGCACAGTACTGTCTTTTATCGATGGCGGTTATGATATCGTTCAGTACCTTGAGCGTAGCTGAGGTGCACCCATGACCAGCTCGGAAACCAGATTGCATAGCAGAGAAGGTACGGTGGGATTCGAAGTGGTCAGATATCTGTTTGTTAACTTGGCCTTCGAAGACTTTAGAAAGGCAGGGCAGGATGGATATAGGTCTATAACATGACCGCGGCAGCTTTCCAATCTCTAGGGATCTCAGACGATACGAAAGAGAGGTTCTGATAATTTCAGAAAGAGAGGGTCCAGATTGTCTAGCCCAGCAGATTTGTAGGGGTCCAGCGACAGCCTGCTTCAGTCCCGACCACTGTGCCTGCTGCCCTTCCGAGATGACTAAGTCTCTATGGCCAGAGTCTGACACTAAGTGTTTAGTTGGTGTAGAGAGATGACTAAGTCTCTATGGCCAGAGCCTGACACTAAGTGTTTAGTTGGTGTAGAGAGATGACTAAGTCTCTATGGCCAGAGCCTGACACTAGGTGTTTAGTTGGTGTAGAGAGATGACTAAGTCTCTATGGCCAGAGCCTGACACTAAGTGTTTAGTTGGTGTAGAGATGACTAAGTCTCTATGGCCAGAGCCTGACACTAAGTGTTTAGTTGGTGTAGAGATGACTAAGTCTCTATGGCCAGAGCCTGACACTAAGTGTTTAGTTGGTGTAGAGATGACTAAGTCTCTATGGCCAGAGCCTGACACTAAGTGTTTAGTTGGTGTAGAGATGACTAAGTCTCTATGGCCAGAGCCTGACACTAAGTGTTTAGTTGGTGTAGAGATGACTAAGTCTCTATGGCCAGAGCCTGACACTAAGTGTTTAGTTGGTGTAGAGATGACTAAGTCTCTATGGCCAGAGCCTGACACTAAGTGTTTAGTTGGTGTAGAGATGACTAAGTCTCTATGGCCAGAGCCTGATACTAAGTGTTTAGTTGGTGTAGAGAGATGACTAAGTCTCTATGTCCAGAGCCTGACACTAAGTGTTTAGTTGGTGTAGAGAGATGACTAAGTCTCTATGGCCAGAGCCTGACACTAAGTGTTTAGTTGGTGTAGAGAGATGACTAAGTCTCTATGATCTCCTCTGAGATGACTAAGTCTCTATTATCCTCTGCTCTCGCCAAGGAGAAGACAACCTGGGCACCTTCGCTGCAGATGTGCGGCTGCACGCTCGACAGGGCTACCCCGAATTCCAAATAGCTGCACAAGAGGAGCTGGCCCTCCACGCTTTCCTGCGGGGGCTCGCACCAGAAAAGCTGCGGCAACATGTCTGCCTCGCCAGGCCTAAGACTCTCGGTGAGGCACTCCACAAGGCCGAACAAGCCGAAGGGGTACTCTCCAGGTGGCCCACCCAGCAGAGGGTCACATCACGCCAACCATGTGTCCGGGTGGCCGACTACGACGAGGGGGAAACGACGTAAGAGGTCTGTCAGGTTCGGCCTCCGCTACGACGATCCCAGCACCAGACTCCACCACCCAGGCGACGCCCCCCCTGGTCTACAGACCGGTGCTACAGATGCGACGAACCCGGGCACGCAGCCCGCGACTGCACAGCACCAGCGCCAAAAGCCAGAGCTACTCAGTGGGGGAAACGACAGAGCCTGCATTAATGTGTCAGGGACTGCTATCACTCTTGGCACAGAGACCATGGCGCTCCAGTCTGGTAATGAGAAGGACGGGCCCGAAGACCGGTGAGCCAGTCGTCGAGCAGCGGCCAGACAGCCCCAACGGACCAAGCAGCCGTCCAGGCCACCCACTGCCCATGGGCCCACCCAGCGACAGCCTGCTTCAGTCCCGACCACTGTGCCTGCTGCCCTTCCCTCTGCCGAAACGACAAAAAGCCATAACCAACCAGGAACCATGAGCATCGAGGCCGAAACACAACCAACTAAGGTCTCGGGGACAGTCAAATGGTTCAATGTCAGAAATGGCTACGGTTTCATCAACAGGAATGACACAAAAGAAGACGTCTTTGTCCACCAGACTGCCATAAAGAAAAACAACCCAAGGACATACAGTGGGGAGAACAAGTATTTGATACACTGCCGATTTTGAAGGTTTTCCTACTTACAAAGCATGTAGAGGTCTGTAATTTTTATCATAGGTACACTTCAGCTGTGAGAGACGGAATCTAAAACAAAAATCCAGAAAATAACATTGTATGATTTTTAAATAATTAATTTGCATTTTATTGCATGACATAAGTATTTGATCACCTACCAACCAGTAAGAATTCCGGCTCTCACAGACCTGTAAGCCCTCCTGTTCTCCACTCATTACCTGTATTAACTGCACCTGTTTGAACTCATTACCTGTATAAAAGACACCTGTCCACACACTCAATCAAACAGACTCCAACCTCACCACAATGGCCAAGACCAGAGAGCTGTGTAAGGACATCAGGGATAAAATTGTAGACCTGCACAAGGCTGGGATGGGCTACAGGACAATAGGCAAGCAGCTTGGTGAGAAGGCAACAACTGTTGGCGCAATTATTAGAAAATGGAAGAAGTTCAAGATGACGGTCAATCTCCCTCGGTCTGGGGCACCATGCAAAATCAAACTTCGTGGGGCATCAATGATCATGAGGAAGGTGAGGGATCAGCCCAGAACTACACGGCAGGACCTGGTCAATGACCTGAAGAGAGCTGGGACCACATTCTCGAAGAAAACCATTAGTAACACACTACGCCGTCATGGATTAAAATCCTGCAGAACACGCAAGGTCCCCCTGCTCAAGCCAGCGCATGTCCAGGCCCGTCTGACGTTTGCCAATGACCATCTGGATGATCCAGAGGAGGAATGGGAGAAGGTCATGTGGTCTGATGAGACAAAAATAGAGCTTTTTGGTCTAAACTCCACTCGCCGTGTTTGGAGGAAGAAGAAGGATGAGTACAACCCCAAGAACACCATCCCAACCGTGAAGCATGGAGGTGGAAACATCATTCTTTGGGGATGCTTCTCTGCAAAGGGGACAGGACGACTGCACCGTATTGAGGGGAGGATGGATGGGGCCATGTATCGCGAGATCTTGGCCAACAACCTCCTTCCCTCAGTAAGAGCATTGAAGATGGGTCGTGGCTGGGTCTTCCAGCATGACAACGACCTGAAACACACAGCCAAGGCCAAGAACTACAGGAAACGTATGATCTCTGTAATTGCAAACAAAGGTTTCTGTACCTGTCAGGCTCTGGCCATAGAGAAGCTTTGCTTCTCTATATTTCTATGGTCAGAGTCTGGCAGATCTAGTATTTCTACGTCTGTGTGGTGTTGTGTGTGGGATCCCTAATTAGAGGCAGCTGCATTGCATTACCTCTAATTAGGGATCCTACTTATATGTCTGTGTTCCACTCCCTTGACGTGGTTCATTGTTATATGTTGTCCCGTGTTCGTGCTACGTGTGTTTCATCTTTATATTGTATTTGTTATTTTGTATGGTTCGCATCCAGTCGAGTTTATTAGTTTAATAAACGATGTCGAACTATCGCTACGCTGCGCCTTGGTCTCTCTACACACCCGACCAAGCAGCGTAAATTGGGAGCAAAGGAGAAGAAAGGAGGACAGCGATGGAATCGAGGAAAAGGAGGTAACGGAGCCCGTAGTCAACCCCAGGAAAATTTCGGGGGGGGGCTATGGGGGTGGTCTGGGTTTGAGGAGGACAAGCCAGTACCACTCTCCATTTGGGATACGCTGTGCCCGAAATTCAAGTGTGGGGGCGCAAAGTAGAAAAGAGGAGGAATATTTGGAGAGACATTTTGGAGACGTTTTGGAGGAAATGTGGGAGATAGCGGAAGAGGTTGAAAAGGAAATGTCGGAATGGAATAGTGTCCAGTCGCCTACTCCACTCCCGTGAAAGAGCAGTCCGCTTTACCGGTGCCCAGTCGGGGTCCGGCCGTCTGCTCTAATCCAGTGCCAGAACAGTTCGCTCCAACGGTGCCCAGTCCGGGTCCGGCCGTCTGCTACACTCCAGTGCCAGAGCAGTCCGCTCCACCGGTGCCCAGTCTGGGTCCGGCCGTCTGCTACACTCCAGTGCCAGAGCAGTCCGCTCCACCAGTGCCCAGTCTGGGTTCGGCCGTCTGCTACACTCCAGTGCGCCTCTCCAGTCCGGTACGTCCTGTGCCTGCTCCTCGCACTCGCCCCAAGGTGCGTGTCATCAGTCCGGTGCCATCAGTGCCGACTCCACGCACCAGGCTTCCAGTGCGCCTCTCCAGTCCGGTACGTCCTGTGCCTGCTCCCCGCACTCGCCCTGAGGTGCGTGTCATCAGTCCGGTGCCATCAGTGCCGACTCCATGCACCAGGCCTCCAGTGCGCCTCTCCAGTCCGGTACGTCATGTGCCTACTCCCCGCACTCGCCCCAAGGTGCGTGTCATCAGTCCGGTGCCATCAGTGCCGACTCCACGCACCAGGCTTCAAGTGCGCGTCTCCAGTCCGGTACGTCCTGTGCCTGCTCCCCGCACTCGCCCTGAGGTGCGTGTCATTAGTCCGGTGCCACCAGTGCCGACTCCACGCATCAGGCTTCCAGTGCGCGTCTCCAGTCCTGTACGTCCTGTGCCTGCTCCCCGCACTCACCCTGAGGTGCGTGTCATTAGTTCGGTTCCACCAGTGCCGACTCCACGCATCAGGCCTCCAGTGCGCCTCTCCAGTCTGGGACGTCCCGTGCCGGCTCCCCGCACCCGACCTCCAGTGCGTGCGCCCAGCCAGGTACCTCCAGTGCCGGCTCCACGCACCAGACCGTCGGTGCGCCTCCCCAGCCCGGGGCCTCCTTTGATGGTCGACAGCCCGGAGCCTCCCGTGATGGTCGACAGCCCGGAGCCTCCCGTGATGGTCGACAGCCCGGAGCCTCCCGTGATGGTCGACAGCCCGGAGCCTCCCGTGATGGTCGACAGCCCGGAGCCTCCCGTGATGGTCGACAGCCCGGAGCCTCCCGTGATGGTCGACAGCCCGGAGCCTCCCGTGATGGTCGACAGCCCGGAGCCTCCCGTGATGGTCGACAGCCCGGAGCCTCCCGTGATGGTCGACAGCCCGGAGCCTCCCGTGATGGTCGACAGCCCGGAGCCTCCCGTGATGGTCGACAGCCCGGAGCCTCCCGTGATGGTTACATGGCCGGAGTCGCCTGCCACACCGGTGCTCAGTCCTGGCCCGGTTATTTGCCCCGCTCCATGGCCTGAGCCTTTTGCCCCACCATGGTCATTTCCAGGACCAGTGGGTTGCCCCTTTAAATGGCCTGAGTCTCCTGCCACACCGGGGCCCAGTCCGGGCCCAGTAGAAAAGAGGGGGAAGCTATCCACTTCGCCGGGGCCGGAACCGCCACCTGCGATGGTTGTGATGTTTTTTCCTCCCTGACCCTTCCCTCATGTTTTTGTGTTTGTTTTCTTGCGGCCGGGGGTCCGCGCCTTTGAGGGGGGGTACTGTCAGGCTCTGGCCATAGAGAAGCTTTGCTTCTCTATATTTCTATGGTCAGAGTCTGGCAGATCTAGTATTTCTACGTCTGTGTGGTGTTGTGTGTGGGATCCCTAATTAGAGGCAGCTGCATTGCATTACCTCTAATTAGGGATCCTACTTATATGTCTGTGTTCCACTCCCTTGGCGTGGTTCATTGTTATATGTTGTCCCGTGTTCGTGCTACGTGTGTTTCATCTTTATATTGTATTTGTTATTTTGTATGGTTCGCATCCAGTCGAGTTTATTAGTTTAATAAACAATGTCGAACTATCGCTACGCTGCGCCTTGGTCTCTCTACACACCCGAACGTGACAGTACCAAATATTAAGTTCTGCTTTTCTGATGTATCAAATACTTATGTCATGCAATAAAATGCAAATTAATTACTTAAAAATCATACAATGTGATTTTCTGGATTTTTGTTTTAGATTCCGTCACTCACAGTTGAAGAGTACCTATGATAAAAATTACAGACTTCTACATGCTTTGTAAGTGGGAAAACCTGCAAAATCGGCAGTGTATCAAATACTTGTTCTCCCCACTGTATGGTGTTACTCACATGTCCTCAACCTTGTGCTAACTGACACCACTGTGGTTGTTGTGGCAAGTGAATCGCTTTTCTCACTACTGAATGACATTGCAGTGTTCGTTCGAGATTCCTACAAGGGCATGAAGCTATGGGAGGAAACCAGTGAGGACAGGAGACACAGATGGCTTGATGTAATTGGTGAAACACGCTGGTGGGTCAAAGACGAGGCCTTGATGAAAGTATTTGGAAGCTTTGCAAAGCCTGACCGTGCACTTTACACGGATGTGGCCATCACTATGGAAAGAATTGAAAAGGATGTGACCATAAAACCTGCCATCCGAAGCAAGGCCCAAGGGTACAAGGATGCTCTCCTAAAGTATGAAACCATACTTACAGCTGAGGTTTTTCTCAGGGTTTTTGAGCAGATGTCCCTTCTCTCTAAATACTTGCAAACAAGTGGCATGGATATCATAACAGCACAGCACTTGGTGACAGGAACAGAGGATAACCTGAGAAAGTGTGAGACTCTGAGGGTGTGAAGAGGGCAGCAGACGACTTTGTTGAGTGGACCAATGGCTTTCTGGAGGAGCAGCAGGACTGTGATGCTGAAGCTCAGACTGCTCTCCCAGAGAAGAGAACAGAAAAAAAGAAGTGAAAGCCAGGTGAGTTGGCAGAAGACGAGCCCATTGCTAATGCAGACATGGATTACAAAATCAACATCCACAATGTGGTTCTGGACACTGTTGTTGAAAGTATTCACCGCCGTTATGCAGCAAATGCAGTGCTGTGTGCAGATGTCTCCTGCATGAATCCAAAGCATTTTCCTGAGATCCCAGAAAAGGGCCTTCCAAAGACAGCCGTGAAGGAGCTCAGCAAATGCTTACTGGAATTTGATGAACATACCAGTTGAGGCATTGCAGGCTGAACTGATCAGCCTTGCACAACATGATGATGATGACATCATTGAGCCCCTGCTACTGGGTGAGAAGATGAGGAGGATGAAAGTGGAAGCACCCTTAGTCTCCTGGGTCACGGACTACCTGACCGGTAGGCCACAATTTGTGCGACTACAGAGCTGTGTGTCAGAACGGGCAGTTAGCAACACAGGGGCCCCCCAGGGTACGGTCCTGTCCCCCTTCCTGTTCACCCTCTACACCTCAGACTTCAGATATAACTCTGAAACATGCCACCTACAGAAGTTCTCGGATGACTCTGCTATTGTAGGGTGCATCAGGGGTGGGCAGGAGGAGGAGTACAGGAGCACAATCAGTGACTTTGTGTTGTGGTGTGAGCAGAACCACCTTCAGCTCAACATCAGCAAAACAAAGGAGATGGTGGTGGACTTCAGGAGAACCAAGGCACAACTGACTGCAGTCCCTATACAGGGGATGGATGTGGAAATGGTTGGGTCATACAAGTTCCTGGGAGTCCATATGGACAACAGGCTGGAATGGGATGGTAACACCGGGGCCCTGTACAAAAAGGGTCAGAGCCGACTCTACTTTCTGAGGAGGCTCAGGTCCTTCAACGTGTGCAGTAAACTACTGCATACCTTCTACCAGTCTGTGGTGGCCAGTGCCATCTTTTTTGCAGTGGTGTGCTGGGGAGCAAACATCAAAGCCGGTGATGCTTCTCGGGTAAATAAGCTGATCAGGAAGGCTAGTGTTCTGATTGGCTACTTGTTGGTCAGTCCCAAACGTTTGTATTGTGTAATGTGGATAACTTTCTTCCCAGATGAACATAGTGGCCAAATGTAGAACTAGTTTGGTACCCGTTACATCAACAAATAGGGTTAGCCTACAGAATTAGAGGTCTGGTGGTTTGTGTGAACAGGGTGGCCTGGGATGGAGTCAAGAGAGGGAGGAGGGTGGGGGGAGACCAACAATACAACAGGTGTAGACCTTACAGTGAAATGCTTACTAACAAGCCCTTAACCAACAATACAACAGGTGTAGACCTTACAGTGAAATGCTTACTAACAAGCCCTTAACCAACAATACAACAGGTGTAGACCTTACAGTGAAATGCTTACTAACAAGCCCTTAACCAACAATACAACAGGTGTAGACCTTACAGTGAAATGCTTACTAACAAGCCCTTAACCAACAATACAACAGGTGTAGACCTTACAGTGAAATGCTTACTAACAAGCCCTTAACCAACAATACAACAGGTGTAGACCTTACAGTGAAATGCTTACTAACAAGCCCTTAACCAACAATACAACAGGTGTAGACCTTACAGTGAAATGCTTACTAACAAGCCCTTAACCAACAATACAACAGGTGTAGACCTTACAGTGAAATGCTTACTAACAAGCCCTAACCAGCAATACAACAGGTGTAGACCTTACAGTGAAATGCTTACTAACAAGCCCTAACCAACAATACAACAGGTGTAGACCTTACAGTGAAATATATAGGTGGTACCAGTACAGAGTCAATGTGAGGAGGCTATATACAGGAAGTACCAGTACAGAGTCAATGTGAGGAGGCTATATACAGGTGGTACCAGTACAGAGTTAATGCCAGGAGACTATATACAGGAAGTACCAGTACAGAGTCAATGTGAGGAGGCTATATACAGGTGGTACCAGTACAGAGTCAATGTGAGGAGGCTATATACAGGTGGTACCAGTACAGAGTCAATGTGAGGAGGCTATATACAGGTGGTACCAGTACAGAGTTAATGTCAGGAGACTATATACAGGAAGTACCAGTACAGAGTCAATGTCAGGAGACTATATACAGGAAGTACCAGTACAGAGTCAATGTCAGGAGACTATATACAGGGGTACCAGTACAGTGTCAATGTGAGGAGGCACCGGTTAGTTAATTGAGGTAATGTGTACATGTAGGTAGAGTTAAAGTGACTATGTATAGATAATAAACAGAGAGTAGCAGCAGTGTAAGAGGGGGTGATGGGAGGAATGCTGGACACATTGCAAATAATCCGGGTAGCCATTTGATTACCTGTTCAGGAGTCTTATGGCTTGGGGGTAGAAGCTTTTGAGAAGCCTTTTGGACCTAGAGTCTTTGACAATTTTTAGGGCCTTCCTCTGACACCGCCTGGTATAGAGGTCCTGGATGGCAGGAAAATTGGCCCCAGTGATGTACTGGGCCGTACGCAATACCCTCTGTAGTGCCTTGCAGTCGGAGGCCGAGCAGTTGCCGTACCAGGCAGTGATGCAGCTAGTCAGGATGTTCTCGATGTTGCAGCTGTAGAACCTTTTGAGGATCTGGGGACCCATTCCAAATCTTTTCAGTCTCCTGAGGGGGAATAGGCTTTGTCGTGCCCTCTTCACGACTGTCTTGGTGTTTGGACCATGATAGTTTGTTGGTGATGTGGACACCAAGGAACTTGAAGCTCTGAACCTGCTCCACTACAGCCCCGTCGATGAGAATGGGGGCGTGTTCGGCATTCCTTTTCCTGTAGTCCACAATCATCTCCTTTGTCTTGATCACGTTGAGGGAGAGGTTGTTATCCTGGCACCACACGGCCAGGTCTCTGACCTCCTCTTTATAGGCTGTCTCATCGTTGTAGGGAGAGGTTGTTGTCCTGGCACCACACGGCCAGGTCTCTGATCTCCTCCCTATAGGCTGTCTCATCGTTGTAGGGAGAGGTTGTTGTCCTGGCACCACACTGCCAGGTTTCTGACCTTCTCCCTATAGGCTGTCTCATCGTTGTAGGGAGAGGTTGTTGTCCTGGCACCACATGGCCAGGTCTCTGATCTCCTCCCTATAGGCTGTCTCATGGTTGTCGGTGATCAGACCAACCACTGTTGTGTCATCTGCAAACTTAATGATGGTGTTGGAGTCGTGCCTGGCCATGCAGTCATGGGTGAACAGGGAGTACAGGAGGGGACTGAGCACGCACCCCTGAGGGGCCCCAGTGTTGAGGATCAGCGTGACAGATGTGTTGTGACCTACCCTCAACACCTGGGGGCGGCCCATCAGGAAGTCCAGGATCCAGTTGCAGAGGGCGGTCTTTAGTCCCAGGATCCTTAGCTTAGTGACGAGCTTTGAGGGTACTATGGTGTTGAACGCTGAGCTGTAGTCAATGAATAGCATTCTCACATAGGTGTTCCTTTTGTCCAGGTGTGAAAGGGCAGTGTGGAGTGCAGTAGAGATCGCATCATCTGTGGATATGTTATCCTCCTAAATGAAGTTGGTGGTTCGTTACTACTCATTTCTGATCTGACGTCACTAGTTACCACAGCCACAAAGTCAGAAACCTATTTCTACAATTTATCTTCTTTAAATTAGATTTTAAACCTAACCCTAACCCTAAATTAAGACCAAAAGCTAATTTTCATTTTTTGTTAATTTTTACAATATAACCAATTTTTCCAATTTGGTGGAAACCTTTCAGATCCGAGGCAAGAGAAATTGTCTGCCATATTTTGTGTCTTGGTGAGGGCTCGGAGTGGCACACACCCAAGAAGGCTCAACCAATCATACCGACGCTTAATAATTACTTTGCTTCTGGCTATCCTACGAAAGGACATTTTGCGTCCAGGTTCAGGAGTACCTGAGCAGCCTCATTCCGGCGGTGGCCCCCAGGTAGAGGGGGGTCTCGTGGTGCCTGCTTAGGGGGATGAGATGCTCTGCTTTCTGCATACAGCTCTTCAGAGACGCCCCTGCCTGCCCTGGAAACACAGAGTAGCTGGAGATACCAGCACCTGGACACGAAACACACACATTTTAGCTAGATAACGCTGGCATTGCTAGGTTTTTATGATTATAGTGTGTGTGTGTGTGTGTGTGTCTACCTACCTTCGACTTTGCAGGCGTGTGTCTGCTGCACTCTTCCTGTGTTATTCTCCTTCTCTGCCGGCCACTCGTAGATATACACTGCTGTGTGTGAGGAGCCAGCATCCAGGACGATCCCATACTGAGAGAGGGAGAGAGAATGTAACCTGTCTTTGTATTTATTATGGATCCCCATTAGCTGCTACCAAGGAGGCAGCTACTCTTCCTGGGCTCCAGTAAAATTAAGGCAGTTATACACTTTGAAAACATTACAGTACATTCATAACAGATTTCACAACATTAAGTGTGTTACAATGATGAGACAGCCTATAGAGAGGAGGTCAGAGACCTGGCAGTGTTGTGCCAGGATAACAACCTCTCCCTACAACGACGAGACAGCCTATAGAGAGGAGGTCAGAGACCTGGCAGTGTTGTGCCAGGATAACAACCTCTCCCTACAATGATGAGACAGCCTATAGAGAGGAGATCAGAGACCTGGCAGTGTTGTGCCAGGATAACAACCTCTCCCCCATCGATGGGGCTGTAGTGGAGCGGGTCGAGAGTTTCAAGTTCCTTGGTGTCCAACGACACCAACAAACTATCATTGTCCAAACACACCAAGACAGTTGTGAAGAGGGCACGACAACACATTTTCCCCCTCAGGAGATTTGGCATGTGTCCCCAGATCCTCAAAAAGTTGTACTACAGCTGTACCATCGAGAGCATCCTGACCGGTTGCATCACCGCCTGGTATGGCAACTGCTCGGCATCTGACCATAAGGCACTACAGAGGGTAGTGCGTACGGCCTAGTACATCACTGGGGCCAAGCTTCCTGCCATCCAGGAACTCTACACCAGGCGGTGTCAGAGGAAATTTACAGAGACTCCAGCCACCCAAGTCATAGACTGTTCTCTCCGCTACCGCTCGGTAAGTGGTAGCGGGGCGCCAAGTCTAGGACCAAAAGGTTTCTTAACAGCTTCTACCCCCAAACTATAAGACTGCTGAACAATTAATCAAATGGCCACCCAGACTATTTACACTGAAGCCTCCCTCCATTTGTTTTAACACTGCTGCTACTCTCTGTTTACTATCTATGCATGAAGTCACTTTCTCCTCCACTTTGATCCAGGAGAGATTGACATGCATATTATTAATGTTAGCTCTCTGTGTACATTTAAAGGCCAGCCGTGCTGCCCTGTTCTGAGCCAATTACAATTTTCCTGAGTCCCTCTTTGTGGCACCTGACCACACCACTGAAGAGTATTCCAGGTGCGACAAAACTAGGGCTTGTAGGACTTTCCATGTTGATAGTGTTGTTAAGAAGGTAGAGCAATGCTTTATTATGGACAGACTTCTCCCCATCTTAGCTACTGTTGTATCAATATGTTTTGACCATGGCAGTCTCCTCAACTTGCTAAATTTCCACATTATTGAGGTTTAGGGTTTAGTGAATGATTTGTCCCAAATACAATGCTTTTAGTTTTTTAAATATGTATTCCTTGCCACCCATGCTGAAACTAACTGCAGCTCTTTGTTAAGTGTTACTGTAATTTCACTTGCTGTAGTAGCTAACATGTATAGTGTTGAGTCATCCGCATACATAGACACACTGGCTTTACTACTGTCATTAGTAAAGATTGAAAAAAGTAAGGGGCCTAGACAGCTGCCCTGGGGAAATTTCTGATTCTACCTGGATTTTATCGGAGAGGCTTCCATTACAGAACACCCTTTGTGTTCTGTTACAGATAACTCTTTATCCATAATATAGCAGGGGGTGTAAAACCATAACATATACGTTTTTCCAGCAACAGACTAAAATCGATCATGTCAAAAGTCACACTAAAGGCTAACAAAACAGCCCAACAATATTTTTTCTATAAATTCCTCTAAGCCAATCATCAGTCATTTGTGTAAGTGCTGTGCTTGTTGAATGTCCTTCCCTATAAGCAAGCTGAAACATCATGAAGACCCTGGAAAGGTTAGTCCTCGCTCACCTCAGACCCCTGGTGTGTACATCACTGGACCCCCTGCAGTTTGCATAGCAGCGCAACATCGGGGTGGATGATGCAATCATCTACCTTCTGCAGAGGGCCTACTCTCACCTGGACAACGCAGGTTGCACTGTGAGGGTTATGTTTTTTTTACTTCTCCAGTGCCTTCAATACCATTCAGCCCCTGCTACTGGGTGAGAAGATGAAGAGGATGAAAGTGGAAGCACCCTTAGTCTCCTGGGTCACGGACTACCTGACCGGTAGGCAACAATTTGTGCGACTACAGAGCTGTGTGTCAGAACGGGCAGTGAGCAACACAGGGGCCCCCCAGTGAACGGTCCTGTCCCCCTTCCTGTTCACCCTCTACACCTCAGACTTCAGATATAACTCTGAAACATGCCACTTACAGAAGTTCTCGGATGACTCTGCAATTGTAGGGTGCATCAGGGGTGGGCAGGAGGAGGAGCACAGGAGCACAATCAGTGACTTTGTGATGTGCTGTGAGCAGAACCACCTTCAGCTCAACATCAGCAAAACAAAGGAGATGGTGGTGGACTTCAGGAGAACCAAGGCACAACTGACTGCAGTCCCTATACAGGGGATGGATGTGGAAATGGTTGGGTCATACAAGTTCCTGGGAGTCCATATGGACAATAGGCTGGAATGGGCTGGTAACTCCGGGGCCCTGTACAAAAAAGGGCCAGAGCCGACTCTACTTTCTGAGGAGGCTCAGGTCCTTCAACGTGTGCAGTAAACTACTGCATACCTTCTACAAGTCTGTGGTGGCCAGTGCCATCATTTTTGCAGTGGTGTGCTGGGGAGCCAACATAAAAGCCGGTGATGCTTCTCGGGTAAATAAGCTGATCAGGAAGGCTAGCTCTGTCCTGGGGATGAGCCTTGACACTCTAGAGGAGGTGGCGGAGAGACGGATCCTGGCCAAACTGCTGGCCATCATGGACAACGTCACCCACCCTCTGCATGCCATGGTTATGACGATCTGGAACTGTTGGGGTGCTAGGACCTAGGTTAACAATTATGCATCCATCCGTGAGTAACTCTGGTCCGTAATCACTCATTCACTCAGGACCTATTTATTCATTCAGGTCTGTATATACAGCGGGTGAAATAAGTATTAAACACGTCACCATTTTTCTCAGTAAATATATTTCCAAAGGTGCTATTGACATGAACGTTTCACCAGATGTTGGTAACAACCCAAGTAATCCATACATACAAAGAAACCAAAACAAATAAGTTCAGAAATAGCCTGTGGCAAACATGAGGGGACACGAACAACAGGTATAGGCCAATCAAAAAGGTTATTTATTGTAACCCAAAACTATTAACTTTAACAAAAGGAATGAGGTGTGAAAATGTCATAATGTAAGGTGTATGTAAAGTGCAGGGATGCGTGAATCTGTGTGTGTGAACATGACTGAGTGGAAACTAAGTACAACTATAAAGGAACAAACAAAACAGGATGAGAGAGAGAGAGAGAGAGAGAGAGAGAGAGAGAGAGAGAGAGAGAGAGAGAGAGAGAGAGGTTAGTGAAGCAGTTTTTATACCCTGAGCCCAGGTGGCTCCAATCACCAACGACCCTCCTCTGCCAGGAGGAACCGCCCCTGCAATGCAGAGGAGTGGCCGTGACACCCCCCTCCTTAAAATGAGGGTCCCACCCTCAACCCAAAATTCGGCCCAACATATTTAAAACAATCAAAAGGTCCCCAAAAATAAAAAAAAAGGATACCAGTCCCGGCACCTAGCAGTCGCCCCGTGTCCCCTGGCTGACTGTCCGCCCCTCAAACTCGGCAGCCCTGGTACCTGGGGAGCAGTTTAAGAGGAAAGAGGCGCAGACAGCCCACAGGGGTCAGCAGAGAGAAGATACAAACTAGGTTAAAGGAGCATCAGCAATGATATTATCCTTACCACTAATGTGTCTAATATCGAGGTTGAATGGTTGCAAGAACAAAGCCCAACGCATCAGGAGCTGAGTGGGTTGTGGTCAGTGAACACAGTTAAAGCAGTCAAACCGGAACCAACGTAGACTTCGAAGTGCTGTAGAGCCCGAATGAGACCTAAAGCCTCCTTTTCAATTACAGAATAGTTTTGCTGATACTTATTAAATTTCCGGGAGAAGAAACTGACTGGACACTCAACCTTGTCATCATTTTCTTGGAGAAGCACAGCCCCAGCACCGATTTTACTGGTGTCTACTTGCAATTTGAAAGGTTTCCCAAAATTTGGTGCTGCCAACACAGGTGCCAAACACAAAAGAGCCTTCACTGCATCAAATGCCTCTTGACACTGGGTGAACCAGATAAATTCAGCCCTTGGCCTTCAACAGATTGGTCAGTGGGGACACTACTACCGAAAAGTTTACAGAAAGCACGGTAGTACCCCGCCATTCCCAGGAAGCGCATCAGTTCTTTCTTTGTGGAGGGCTGTGGGAACTGCTTCACAGCCTGGACTTTGGCTTCCACGGGACAGACAAAACCCTGACCAACAACCTTGCCTAGGTATGTGACTGTAGCTTTGGCAAACTCACACTTTGCCAAATTGATAGTCAAACTGGCCCACACCAGTCTTTCGAACAGGGCTTGCACTCTCCGGACATGCTCCTCCCAGGAGTCCGAGTAGACGACCACGTCGTCCACATACACGGCACACCCTTCCAGACCTGAGACCACCCGATTCATCAGCCTCTGGAAGGTGGCTGGAGCGTTCCGCAAGCCGAAAGGCATCACTGTATAAGAGAACAAACCAGATGGAGTTATAAAGGCAGCAATCTCACAAGCTCTTTTGGTAAGGGGTACTTGCCAATATCCCTTTAAAAGATCAAATTTGCTAACATACTTTGCTGACCCAACTTGATCAATACAGTCCTCCATCCTAGGAAGAGGGTAAAGGTCTGCTTTAGTAACATTGTTAACTTTTCTATAATCAGTGCAGGGTCTGAAAGTGGAATCAGACTTTTTGACCAGAAGACAGGGTGAAGCCCAATTTGAACAACATGGCTCAGCAATACCATTGTCCAACATATACTGCACCTCAGTTTCCAATTTCAGTCTCTTCTCCTCAGATAGACGATAAAATCTCTGTTTGATAGGCTTAGCATCTCCGATGTCTATGTCATGCTCAATTAAGTGGGTTTGCGATGGAGTGTCAGAAAACAAAACAGGGTAGTTTCTGATAAGAGCTACCAATTCATCACGTTTGTCAGAGTCTAAATGATCTACCAAAACCCCAAGGTTTTGCAAAGTCTGGGAGTTTTTCAACCGACCTTGTAAGACCTCATCTGAAACCCTAACTACCTCCTCTTCTCCCCCCTCCACAAAATTAAAGCCACAAGATGCAGTGACTGGAGCAGCGGTCAGCGCTGACCTCACCGCTGGAGTGCCTTCAACTTTGCTTAGATCACGGGAGTGATAACATTTTAACAGGTTCACATGGCATAATTTAGAGGACTTCCTATGACCAGGGGATTCAATAAGATAGTTCAAATCTGACACTTTGCGCAACACAGTAAAAGGACCACAGTATTTTGCCTGAAAAGGTGAACTTACAAGAGGCAAAAGAGCAAGTACACGATCACCGGGACTAAACTCACGCAGCTCAGCCTGTCCGTCATATCTCAGTTTCATTTTCTTTTGAGAACATTTTAGTTTTTCTCTCGCCAGTTCACCAGCCCTATACAACTTCAGCCTAAAACCATTTACATAGTCAATAAGGTTCCGAGGTGGTTCCTCAGGCAAACAACCATCCTGCAGCACTGCTAAAGGCCCACGCACCTTATGACCAAACACTAAGTCATTTGGGCTGAACCCTGTGCTTTCCTGCACTACTTCACAAGCAGCTAGTAGCAGCCAAGGTAACCCCTCCTCCCAATCTGCAGACAGTTCTGTACAGTATGCACGAAGCAAGGATTTTAAAGTTTGATGAAAACGTTCCAAAGCTCCCTGGCTCTGGGCATGGAACGCAGTAGACTTGTTGTGTTTAACTTTAAGCTGTTTGAGAACCTGAGCAAATAAATGGGAGGGAAAGTTAGACCCCAGATCTGACTGGATGATTTTTGGAATCCCAAATGTTGAAATAAATTGAGTTAACGCTTTAACTACTGATTTTGAAGTTATGGTATGCAAGGGAAAAGCTGCCGGATATCTAGTTGCTTGACACATAACAGTTAATAAGTAGCTATGACCTGACTTGGACCGTGGTAAAGGCCCAACACAATCGATAATAAGATGCTCAAAAGGTTGCCCTATGGCCGGTATCGGATACAAAGGTGCTGGCTTTACAACCTGGTTTGGCTTGCTTGTGCGCTGACACGTATGACAAGTTTTAATAAACTGAGCTACATCCCGCTTTAAACGTGGCCAGAAAAAATAACGGAGTATGCGATCATAAGTTTTACGAACACCCATATGACCTGCCACATCACCATGTGAAGTTTGCAACACTTTATTTCGCAAAGTAGTAGGTACAACTATTTGAAAGACTGGTTCTCCTAGACCCTGATTACAGTGTGGAACCCATTTCCTGACCAACAGCCCATCAAGAAGAAAATAACACTGAGCACTATTCCTCACCACTGAATTAGGAACAACTTTATCAAACAGATCAGCCAAGGTAGTATCGGCCTTTTGCTCAGCCATCAATGAATCTCTAGAACTAGTGAACTGTTCTGTCTGGAGTTTAACTGGCAACTCAAGACTTTCTAGCTTACTCTCAACCTCATTACGAGAGGCACAAACTGGAAATACCTCAGGAGACACTGAAGGTTGCTTCTTAAAGATGTTAATTTTGCCATCTGCCCACACCTTACTACCTGCCAAGTCATTCCCCAAAATCATGTGGACTCCCTCTACTGGCAACTGGGGTCTAACCCCAACAGCTACATCACCCTCTACCAGACCACATTTTAGGGTAACTTCATGTAAAGGAGAAGAGAATGGAACTAAACCCATGCCACGTACCATTACACAACTGCCAGTATCAGCCTCCTTAGAGAACGGCAAAACAGATTCCAGAATAAAATAATCTAAAGCTCCAGTGTCTCTTAAGATCTTAATTGGAACATGTTGGTTGCCATCTACCAGGGACACTACACCATCTGAAATAAAGGCTGAAAAATCACAGTGGGAAGACTGAGAACCAAACTCAACTAGTGGCTGAAAAAACTCACCCTGGTGGTCAGAGGCTGTAACAGGAGCTGCCATCATAGCAGGTTTAACTTGAACCTGACTTTTTTGATTTAAGTAGAGGACAATCTTTCTTCCAATGTCCTTCAACTAAACAGTAGCGACAGGTATTAGCATTAACCGGTGCTTTAAATCCTCCAGACCCGAACTTCTGCTGAGGCCTTTGGAAAGAAGCTCCAAAAAAAGGTGACCTACTATTCCTAGGAGTAAAGTTATTTTTATGGTACATGTCATTGTTTGACTCAAAATGGCTTTTATGTGTTAGCCTGTACTCATCTGCAAGGACTGCTGCATCACCTGGAGACTTAACTTTACGTTCATTAATGTATGTAGAATCCTGGTCAGAAACAGAATTTTTTAACTGTTCTAACACAATCAAGTTAGACAGACCCTCAAAAGTACTAACTTCAGAAGCTGTACACCAACGATTAAATGCAGAAGTCAAATCACGAACAAACTCAGAATAGGTTTGTGAATCTACCTTTTTCCTGTAATGAAAACGTTGACGATATGCCTCTGGCACAAGCTGGTGACCTTCAGAACTGCTGATTTAACTTTAGCATAAACTTTACTGTCAGTTATACTCAGTGCTGTAAAAGCCTCACGTGCTTTACCTGTAAGTACACATTGCAACAACATAGTCATGTCCAAATCTGACCCAGCTCTAGCTTCCGCAATACGCTCAAATAAAGTAAAGTATGTATCTGGATCTGACTCATCAAATTTAGGCAACAAACGAAGATTCTGTGAAACATCAAACTGTGGTCCTTCTGGTCTATTAGCATTTCTATCTCTAACTGCATTTGCAACAGCTCCCTCTGCTGCTCAAAAGTTAATGAGGGGCTAGACTGAAAACCTGCACCCTCACTACTAGCAGACTGACCCCAAAGAACACCTGCTCTAGACTGGACTTGCACCCTCACTACTAGCAGACTGACCCCAAAGAACACCTACTCTAGACTGGACTTGCACCCTCACTACTAGCAGACTGACCCCAAAGAACACCTGCTCTAGACTGGACTTGCACCCTCACTACTAGCAGACTGACCACAAAGAACACCTGCTCTAGACTGGACTTGCACCCTCACTACTAGCAGACTGACCACAAAGAACACCTGCTCTAGACTGGACTTGCACCCTCACTACTAGCAGACTGACCCCAAAGAACACCTACTCTAGACTGGACTTGCACCCTCACTACTAGCAGACTGACCCCAAAGAACACCTGCTCTAGACTGGACTTGCACCCTCACTACTAGCAGACTGACCACAAAGAACACCTGCTCTAGACTGGACTTGCACCCTCACTACTAGCAGACTGACCACAAAGAACACCTGCTCTAGACTGGACTTGCACCCTCACTACTAGCAGACTGACCACAAAGAACACCTGCTCTAGACTGGACTTGCACCCTCACTACTAGCAGACTGACCCCAAAGAACACCTGCTCTAGACTGGACTTGCACCCTCACTACTAGCAGACTGACCCCAAAGAACACCTGCTCTAGACTGGACTTGCACCCTCACTACTAGCAGACTGACCCCAAAGAACACCTGCTCTAGACTGGACTTGCACCCTCACTACTAGCAGACTGACCCCAAAGAACACCTGCTCTAGACTGGACTTGCACCCTCACTACTAGCAGACTGACCACAAAGAACACCTGCTCTAGACTAGACTTGCACCCTCACTACTAGCAGACTGACCCCAAAGAACACCTGCTCTAGACTGGACTTGCACCCTCACTACTAGCAGACTGACCCCAAAGAACACCTGCTCTAGACTGGACTTGCACCCTCACTACTAGCAGACTGACCCCAAAGAACACCTGCTCTAGACTGGACTTGCACCCTCACTACTAGCAGACTGACCACAAAGAACACCTGCTCTAGACTGGACTTGCACCCTCACTACTAGCAGACTGACCACAAAGAACACCTGCTCTAGACTGGACTTGCACCCTCACTACTAGCAGACTGACCCCAAAGAACACCTACTCTAGACTGGACTTGCACCCTCACTACTAGCAGACTGACCCCAAAGAACACCTGCTCTAGACTGGACTTGCACCCTCACTACTAGCAGACTGACCACAAAGAACACCTGCTCTAGACTGGACTTGCACCCTCACTACTAGCAGACTGACCACAAAGAACACCTGCTCTAGACTGGACTTGCACCCTCACTACTAGCAGACTGACCACAAAGAACACCTGCTCTAGACTGGACTTGCACCCTCACTACTAGCAGACTGACCCCAAAGAACACCTGCTCTAGACTGGACTTGCACCCTCACTACTAGCAGACTGACCCCAAAGAACACCTGCTCTAGACTGGACTTGCACCCTCACTACTAGCAGACTGACCCCAAAGAACACCTGCTCTAGACTGGACTTGCACCCTCACTACTAGCAGACTGACCCCAAAGAACACCTGCTCTAGACTGGACTTGCACCCTCACTACTAGCAGACTGACCACAAAGAACACCTGCTCTAGACTAGACTTGCACCCTCACTACTAGCAGACTGACCCCAAAGAACACCTGCTCTAGACTGGACTTGCACCCTCACTACTAGCAGACTGACCCCAAAGAACACCTGCTCTAGACTGGACTTGCACCCTCACTACTAGCAGACTGACCCCAAAGAACACCTGCTCTAGACTGGACTTGCACCCTCACTACTAGCAGACTGACCACAAAGAACACCTGCTCTAGACTGGACTTGCACCCTCACTACTAGCAGACTGACCACAAAGATCACCTGCTCTAGACTGGACTTGCACCCTCACTACTAGCAGACTGACCACAAAGAACACCTGCTCTAGACTGGACTTGCACCCTCACTACTAGCAGACTGACCACAAAGAACACCTGCTCTAGACTGGACTTGCACCCTCACTACTAGCAGACTGACCCCAAAGAACACCTACTCTAGACTGGACTTGCACCCTCACTACTAGCAGACTGACCCCAAAGAACACCTGCTCTAGACTGGACTTGCACCCTCACTACTAGCAGACTGACCACAAAGAACACCTGCTCTAGACTGGACTTGCACCCTCACTACTAGCAGACTGACCACAAAGAACACCTGCTCTAGACTGGACTTGCACCCTCACTACTAGCAGACTGACCCCAAAGAACACCTGCTCTAGACTGGACTTGCACCCTCACTACTAGCAGACTGACCACAAAGAACACCTGCTCTAGACTGGACTTGCACCCTCACTACTAGCAGACTGACCACAAAGATCACCTGCTCTAGACTGGACTTGCACCCTCACTACTAGCAGACTGACCAGAAAGAACACCTGCTCTAGACTGGACTTGCACCCTCACTACTAGCAGACTGACCACAAAGAACACCTGCTCTAGACTGGACTTGCACCCTCACTACTAGCAGACTGACCCCAAAGAACACCTACTCTAGACTGGACTTGCACCCTCACTACTAGCAGACTGACCCCAAAGAACACCTGCTCTAGACTGGACTTGCACCCTCACTACTAGCAGACTGACCCCAAAGAACACCTGCTCTAGACTGGACACCTGCTTCCCTAAGACCCTGCTTTAATCTAGCTGTAACAGAACAATCTCAATCTGATAATGTTCAGCAATTTCAATTAACTGCTCCTTAGTACACAACTCTAAGGCTACCTTGTTTTCCTCAACCAATACAACTATTACAAATGTTAAAAAAAAAATACACAACTCACCTGCAGCCAGTCTGGGTTTAAGGACAGGAGTCACACCCCACTATCCTCCAAAAACAACCAATTAACTGGCCCCTGGTCTTCGTGCAGTCACATGTGGTGGGGTGTTATGCACACAAAACCAGTGGAGTGGAAAAGACAACCAGAAACTGGCGGCCCCCCCATATCCACGGAGGTGCTCCCGAGCCGATGTAGGGGAAAAGGGAAAGGGAAGCTCTACCCACGTTCACTGCCACCTAAAACAAAAACACCACGAGCCTCCTATTGACACTCGCTGATTAGCCTGAACAGGAGAGGACTCCCACCTGAACAAAAACCCAGAAAAAGCCCAGATTGAATTGCTAACCAAATTTAGCTACAAAGCTAACTGAACAAAAGGAACACATGGCTCTCAACGCTCTCTCCAACAATATTGGCCCAACCAAAGCATCCCCTCAAACAAACAGTTTGGCAATCTGAACTAAACTAACCCAAGTTAACTACAAAACAACGTATCAAAGACCATCTAGACAAAACTTTAACCAACTATGACAAAATGTTAAAGTAAACTAAAATACTAAAGTACAATTAAGTTTAACTTAAGGACGAGCCCCCACTGTTACAGGCCGGCTCATAGGCTGTGAGGGGACGCAAACAACAGGTGTAGGCCAATCAAAAAGGTTCTTTATTAATAACTTTAACAAAGAAAAAGGAATGAGGTGTGAAAATGTCATAATGTAAGGTGAATGTAAAGTGCAGGGATGCGTGAATCTGTGTGTGAACATGACTGAGTGGAAACTAAGTACAACTATAAAGGAACAAACAAAACAGGGAGAGAGCGAGAGTGAGAGAGAGAGAGAGAGAGAGAGAGAGAGAGAGAGAGAGAGAGAGAGAGAGAGAGAGAGAGAGAGAGAGAGAGAGAGAGAGAGAGAGAGAGAGAGAGAGAGAGAGAGAGAGAGAGAGAGAGAGAGAGAGAGAGAGAGAGAGAGAGAGAGAGAGAGAGAGAGAGAGAGAGAGAGAGAGAGAGAGAGAGAGAGAGAGAGAGAGAGAGAGAGAGAGAGAGAGAGAGGTTAGTGAAGCAGTTTTTATACCCTGAGCCCAGGTGGCTCCAATCACTAACGACCCCCCTCTGCCTGCAGGAGGAACCGCCCCTGCAATGCAGAGGAGGGGCCGTGACAGATGTAATGTAAGCTGTCAGTGTCCACTGTGAGGAACATAGTGAGGAAATGGAAGACCACAGGCACAGTTCTTGTTAAGGCCAGAAGTGGCAGGCCAAGTAAAATATCGGAGAGGCAAAGGCGAAGGATGGTGAGAACGGTCAAAAACAGTCCACAGACCACCTCCAAAGACCTACAACATCATCTTGCTGCAGATGGTGTCACTGTGCATCGTTCAACAATTCAGCGCACTTTGCACAAGGAGAAGCTGTACGGGAGAGTGATGTGGAAGAAGCCTTTTCTGCACACACGCCACTTGAGGTATGCAAACGCACATTTGGACAAGCCAGCTTAATTTTGGAATAAGGTGCTGTGGACTGATGAAACAAAGATTGAGTTATTTGGTCATAACAAGGGGCGTTATGCATGGCGGCAAAAGAACACAGCGTTCCAAGAAAAACACTTGCTACCCACAGTAACATTTGGTGGGGGTTCCATCATGCTGTGGGGCTGTGTGGCCAGTGCCGGTACTGGGAATCTTGTTAAAGTTGAGGGTCGCATGGATTCCACTCAATATCAGCAGATTCTTGGGAATAATGTTGAAGAATCAGTCACAAAGTTGAAGTTACGCCGGGGCTGGATATTTCAACAAGACAACGACCCAAAACACTGCTCAAAATCTAGCCGGGCATTTATGCAGAAGAACAAGTACAATGTTCTGGAATGGCCATCCCAGTCCCCAGACCTGAATATCATTGAGAATCTGTGGGATGATTTGAAGCGGGCTGTCCATGCTCGGCAACCATCAAACCTAACTGATCTGGAGATGTTTTGTAAGGAGGAATGGTCCAAAATACCTTCATCCAGAATCCAGACACTCATTAGAGGCTATAGGAAGCGTCTAGAGGCTGTTATTTTAGCAAAAGGAGGCTCTACTAAATATTGATGTTATTTTTCTGTTGGGGCCCAAATTTATGCACCTGTCTAATTTCATTTTGATGCATATTACACATTTTCTGTTAATCCAATAAACCTCATTTCACTACTGAAATATTGTCCATCAGTTATTTGATAGATCAAAATGAAATTGCTGATCCAAACACCCAATTATTTATAAATGGAAATTGTCAGGGGTGCCCAAACTTTTGCATACGACTGTAACCATCCAACATCCACCAATGTATAGTGTACATATCCAGCCTATAGAGATGTATCTATCTATCTATCTATCTATCAAAGGAATTTGTATGTTTAAAGTAATGACTAAAGTATTCCACCCTGAAACTGTGTAATATGTGAAATGTATTAGAATGATGAGATTATAATTATAAGAATGTGTGTACATAGACAAGTTAAGACTAGGTCAGTATGTTACCATTTGGCAAAATAGTCAGGATGTGGTCAAGACAACAAAGGAGAAGAGGACTGATCTACAGACCATTTGTGAAGGCTGTTGTGCAGGAGATAAGAATTCACAGCCTCCCATCAAGCAGGGTGGGGGTCTTTCTTCTGAAATGTGTGAAATACATTAGCATCATAGAAGGTGTCGAGTTTGGCTGAGACTGCAATTGTAGTGCAGCAACTAGGGGATGTCTGGTTTTTGTAGGTGTGAACAGGATGTCTTTGAGGGGAGTGACATGAGATAGCAGGAACTTGTGTGTGTATAAAAAGAGGGGCTCCTCATGACAGGGGCAGAGCTCTCTGAATAAAATACTGACCAATTGCAGGCTGGAACTCTGTCTGTGTTATTTAACTGAAGCCTTACAACCTTCAGGATACAGACAGAGTTATAAAAGAGTTCATTTAGAACATTGAGATAGAAATTCTTGTGACACTATCTAAAGTCTGTTGTCAATTTGTTTACTGTAAAATAGCATTGTATCTGGTCAAACACCATTTTTTCCAAAAGTTTACTAAGGGTTGGTAACAGACGGATTGGTCGGCTATTTGAGCCAGGAAAGGGGGCTTTACTATTCTTGGGTAGAGGAATGACTTTTGTTTACCTCCAGGAACACACTTTCTAGTAGGCTTAAATTGAAGATATGGCAAATAGGAGTGGCAATATCGTCCACTATTATCCTCAGTAATTTTCACCTCCCTCTGCAACTGGATCCTGGAATTCTTGACAGGGAAGGTTGCTCTCTTTTTCTGTGGCTTAACCAACTAGGATCGAAATGTATTTACAGATGGCATACAAGTTTGTTATTAAGGCACATGCAATTTGTTCAAAACATGTTCAAGAAGGCATTTCTGCCCAAAAACATTTTGAAAAAAAAAGGTTTATGTTCAAATGGCTCTCCTGTGAAGTACAGTCGTGACCAAAAGTATTGGTCTCCACAAAGTTTGCTGCTTCAGTGTTCTTAGATCTTTGTCAGTAGTTACTATGGTAACACTGAAGTATAATTACAAGTATTCCATAAGTGTCAAAGGCTTTCTTTGACAACGACATTCAGTTTATGCAAAGAGTCAATATTTGCAGTGTTGACCCTTCTTTTTCAAGACCTCTGCAATCTGCCCTGGCATGCTGTCAATTAACTTCTGGGCCACATCCTGACTGATGGCAGGCCATTCTTGCATAATCAATGCTTGGAGTTTGTCAGAAGTTGTGGGTTTTTGTTTGTCCACCCGCCTCTTGAGGATCGACCACAAGTTCTCAATGGGATTAAGGTCTGGGGAGTTTCCTGGCCATGGACCCAAAATGTCGATGTTTTGTTCCCCGAGCCACTTAGTTATCACTTTTGCCTTATGGCAAGGTGCTCCATCATGCTGGAAAAGGCATTGGTCGTCACCAAACTTTTCTTGGATGGTTGGGAGAAGTTGCTCTCGGTGGATGTGTTGGTACCATTCTTTATTCATGGCTGTGTTCTTAGGCAAAATTGCCCACTCCCTTGGCTGAGAAGCAACCCCACACATGAATGGTCTGAGAATGCTTTACTGTTGGCATGACAGACTGATGGTAGCGCTCACCTTGTCTTCTCCGGACAAGGTGTTTTCCGGATGGCGCAAACAATTGGAAAGGGGATTCACCAGAGAAAATGACACTACCCCAGTCCTCAGCAGTCCAATCCCTGGACCTTTTTCAGAATATCAGTCTGTCCCTGATGTTTTTCCTGGAGAGAAGTGGCTTCTTTGCTGCCCTTCTTGACATCAGGCCATCCTACAAAAGTCTTCGCCTCACTGTGCACTCACACCTGCCTGCTGCCATTCCTGAGCAAGCTCTGCACTGGTGGTGCCCCGATCCCGCAGCTTTAGTAGACGGTCCTGGTGCTTGCTGGACTTTCTTGAGCGCCCTGACGCCTTCTTCACAACAATTGAACTTCTCTCCTTGAAGTTCTTGATGATCCGATAAATGGTTGATTTAGGTGCAATCTTACCAGTAGCAATATCCTTGCCTGTGAAGCCCTTTTTGTTCAAAGCAATGATGACGGCACGTGTTTCCTTGTAGATATCCATGGTTTACAGAGGAAGAACAATGATTTCAAGCACCACCCTCCTGTCACGGTTTGGATTGATGGGACGATTCACAGAGCGCTGGTGAAGTGTCATCCTTTTTATTTTATGAGATGTACTCACGAGGCATAAAATAACAAAGGAGAGTATAATAACAAAATACAAACTAAACTAAACACAGTGACTTACGTGCTCTCTGATTACAAGGCAGACAAGCAGGAACAATGATCCACACACAGGTGGATGTGGAGGATGGCTAAATACTCTCCCCAATCAGAGACAACACTATACAGCTGTCTCTGATTGGGGATCATTTACCTCCCCTACCTGATGTGAGGACTGGGTTGTGGCTCTTCTACCCCCCCCCCCCCCGGTGGGAGTCAGCGGCTTCACCACAACCCAGCCCTTACACCTCCTTTTAAAGTTGACTCAATCAGCATGACAGAGTGATCTCCAGCCTTGTCCTCGTCAACACTCTCACCTGTGTTAACGAGACAATCACTGACATGATGGCAGCTGGTCCTTTTGTGGCAGGGCTGAAAATGCAGTGGAAATGTTTTTTTGGGGATTAAGTTCATTTTCATGGCAAAGAGGGACTTTGCAATTAATTGCAATTCATCTGATCACTCTTCATGACATTCTGGAGTATATGCAAATTGCCATCATCAACACTGAGGCAGCAAACTTTGTGGAGACCAATACTTGTGTCATTCTCAAAACTTTTGGCCACGACTGTAGTGACCCACAACATACACCTAGTTTCCAGAAACTAGTCACAATTGTCTACACGTACAAGTTCTTGCCTGGCTTAGATCTTATCTGTTGGAAAGATATCAGTTTGTCTCTGTGGATGGTGTGTCCTCTAAAAAATCAGTTGTACGTTTTCTGTGTTCCTCAAGGTTCCGTTTTAGGACCAATATTGTTTTCACTATATATTTGACCTCATTCGGAAACACAATGTTAACTTTTAACTTTCATTGCTATGTGGACGACACACAGCTGTACATTTCGATGAAACATAGTGAAGCCCCAAAATTGCCTGCCCTGGAGGCCTGTGTTTCAGTCATAAGGAAGTGGATGGTGGCAAATGTTTTACTTTTAAACTCTGACATAACAGAGATACGAGTTCTAGGTCCCAAGAAACAAATATATTTTCTGTTGGATCTGACAATTAATCTTGATGGTTGTACAGTCGTCCCCCAAAAAACTGTGAAGGGTGTTACTCTGGACTCTGATCTCTCTTTTGACAAACATATCAAGAATATTTCAAAGACAGCTTTTTTCCATCTTCCAAAAATTATGCAGAAAAGCTAATCCATGCTTTTGTCACTTCTAGATTAGATTGCAGTGCTCTACCCCCGGATAAAACACTAAATAAACGGCTGCTAGAATCTTGACTAGAACCAAAACATATTACTCCCGTGCTAGCCTCTCTAAACTGGCTTCCTGTTAAGGTTAGGGCTGATTTCAAGGTTTTACTGCTAACCTACAAAGCATTACATGGGCTTGCTCCTACTTATCTCTCAGATTTGGTCCTGCCGTACATACCTACACGTACGCTATGGTCACAAGGCGCAGGCCTCCTTATTGTCCCTATAATTTATAAGCAAACAGCTGGAGGCAGGGCTTTCTCCTATAGAGCTCAATTTTTATGGAATGGTCTGCCTATCCATGTGAGAGACGCAGACTCCGTCTCAACCTTTACTGAAGTCTTTACTGAAGACTCATCTCTTCAGTAGGTCCTATGATTGAGTGTAGTCTGGCCCAGGGGTGCAAGGGTGAACGGCAAGGCTCTGGAGCGACGAACCAACCTTGCTGTCTCTGCCTGGCCGGTTCCCGTCTCTCCATTGGGATTCTCTACCTCTGACTCTGGCTTACTGGTGCTTTCCATGCCGTCCCTAGGAGGGGTGTGTCATTTGAGTGGTTTGAGTCACTGACATGATCTTCCTGTCCGGTTTGTCGCCCCCTTGGGCTTGTGCAGTGTAGGAGATCTTTGTAGGCTTTACTCAGCCTTGTCTCAGGGTAATAGGTTGGTGGTCTGTTGATATCCCTCCGGTGGTGTTCGTGTGGTGGCTGCATTTTGGCAAAGTGGTTGGGGTTATATCCTGCCTGGTTGGCCCTGTCCGGGGGTATCGTCAGATGGGGCCACAGTGTCTCCCGACCCCCCTGTCTCAGCCTCCAGTATCTATGCTGCAATAGTCTATGTGCCGAGGGGGTCAGTCTGTTATATCTGGTGTTATTCTCCTGCCTTATCTGCTGTGTGAATTGAAGTAACTCCCTCTAATTCTCTCCCTCCCCTGGAGGACCTTTGTATCTATTCATTTATTTATAGTGAAGATGATGATGTGCAAATAGAGATACTGAGGTACAAATGAGCAAAAATAACAATATGGGGATGAGGTAGTAGTGTGGGCTATTTACAGAAGGGCTGTATACAGGATGAGGTAGTAGTGTGGGCTATTTACAGAAGGGCTGTATACAGGTGCAGTGATCGATAAGCAGCTCTGACAGCTGATGCTTAAAGTTAGTGAGGGAGATAGGAACCTCCAGCTTCAATGATTTTTGCAATTCGTTCCAGTCATTGGCAGCAGAGAACTGGAAGGAATGGCGGCCAAAGGAGGTGTTGGCTTTGGGGGTGACCAGTGAGATATACCTGCTGGAGCGCATGCTACGGGTGGGTGTTGCTATGGTGACCAGCGAGCTGAGATAGGGCGGGGATTTACCTAATAAAGACTTATATGACCTGGAGCCAGTGGGTTTGGCGACGAATATGTAGTGAGGGCCAGCCGACGAGAGCATACAGGTCGCAGTGGTGGGTAGTATATGGGGCTTTGGTAACAAAACGGATGGCACTGTGATAGATAGATAGATAGATAGATAGATAGATAGATAGATAGATAGATAGATAGATAGATAGATAGATAGATAGATAGATAGATAGATAGATAGATAGATAGATAGATAGATAGATAGATAGATAGATAGATAGATAGATAGATAGATAGATAGATAGATAGATAGATAGATACAGTGGGGAGAACAAGTATTTGATACACTGCCGATTTTGCAGGTTTTCCTACTTACAAAGCATGTAGAGGTCTGTAATTTTTACCATAGGTACACTTCAACTGTGAGAGACGGAATCTAAAACAAAAATCCAGAAAATCACATTGTATGATTTTTTTTATAATTAATTTGCATTTTATTGCATGACATAAGTATTTGATCACCTACCAACCAGTAAGAATTCCGGCTCTCACAGACCTGTTAGTTTTTCTTTAAGAAGCCCTCCTGTTCTCCACTCATTACCTGTATTAACTGCACCTGTTTGAACTCGTTACCTGTATAAAAGACACTTGTCCACACACTCAATCAAACAGACTCCAACCTCTCCACAATGGCCAAGACCAGAGAGCTGTGTAAGGACATCAGGGATAAAATTGTAGACCTGCACAAGGCTGGGATGGGCTACAGGACAATAGGCAAGCAGCTTGGTGAGAAGGCAACAACTGTTGGCGCAATTATTAGAAAATGGAAGAAATTCAAGATGACGGTCAATCTCCCTCAGTCTGGGGCACCATGCAAGATCTCACCTCGTGGGGCATCAATGATCATGAGGAAGGTGAGGGATCAGCCCAGAACTACACGGCAGGACCTGGTCAATGACCTGAAGAGAGCTGGGACCACAGTCTCAAAGAAAACCATTAGTAACACACTACGCCGTCATGGATTAAAATCCTGCAGCGCACGCAAGGTCCCCCTGCTCAAGCCAATCGCATGTGCAGGCCCGTCTGAAGTTTGCCAATGACCATCTGGATGATCCAGAGGAGGAATGGGAGAAGGTCATGTGGTCTGATGAGACAAAAATAGAGCTTTTTGGTCAAAACTCCACTCGCAGTGTTTGGAGGAAGAAGAAAGATGAGTACAACCCCAAGAACACCATCCCAACCGTGAAGCATGGAGGTGGAAACATCATTCTTTGGGGATGCTTTTCTGCAAAGGGGACAGGACGACTGCACCGTATTGAGGGGAGGATGGATGGGGCCATGTATCGCGAGATCTTGGCCAACAACCTCCTTCCCTCTGTAAGAGCATTGAAGATGGGTCGTGGCTGGGTCTTCCAGCATGACAACGACCCGAAACACACAGCCAGGGCAACTAAGGAGTGGCTCCGTAGGAAGCATCTCAAGGTCCTGGAGTGGCCTAGCCAGTCTCCAGACCTGAACCCAATAGAAAATCTTTGGAGGGAGCTGAAAGTCCGTATTGCCCAGCGACAGACCCGAAACCTGAAGGATCTGGATGGAGGAGTGGGCCAAAATCCCTGCTGCAGTGTGTGCAAACCTGGTCAAGAACTACAGGAAACGTATGATCTCTGTAATTGCAAACAAAGGTTTATGTACCAAATATTAAGTTCTGCTTTTCTGATGTATCAAATACTTATGTCATGTAATAAAATGCAAATTAATTACTTAAAAATCATACAATGTGATTTTCTGGATTTTTGTTTTAGATTCCGTCACTCACAGTTGAAGAGTACCTATGATAAAAATTACAGACTTCTACATGCTTTGTAAGTGGGAAAACCTGCAAAATCGGCAGTGTATCAAATACTTGTTCTCCCCACTGTAGATAGATAGATAGATAGATAGATAGATAGATAGATAGATAGATAGATAGATAGATAGATAGATAGATAGATAGATAGATAGATAGATAGATAGGTACTTTATTGATCCCCCGGGGGGGAAATTTCATAATAGACTACATCCAATTTGCTCAGGAGAGTGTTGGAGGCTGTTTGGTAAATGACATCGCTGAAGTCAAGGATCGGTAGGATAGTCAGTTTTACAAGGGCATGTTTGGCAGCATGAGTGAAGGAGGCTTTGTTGCGAAATAGGAAGCTGATTCTATATTTAATTTTGGATTGGAGATGCTTAATGTGAGTCTGGAAGGAGAGTTTACGGTCTAACCAGACACCTAGGAATTTGTAGATATCCAGTCAGACCCGTCCAGAGTAGTGATGCTAGTCCAGCGGGCGGGTGTGGGCAGCGTTCTATTGAAGAGCATGCATTTAGTTTTACTAGCGTTTAAGCCACGGAGTACACGGAAGGAGTGTTGTATGGCATTGAAACTCGTTTGGAGGTTAGTTAACACATTGTCCAATGAAGGGCCAGATGTATACAGAATGGTGTCGTCTGCGTAGAGGTGGATCAGAGTCACCAACAGCAAGAGCGACATGATTGATATATACAGAGAATAGAGTCTGCCCGAGAATTTAACCCTGTGACACCCCCATAGAGACTGCCAGAGGACCCGACAACAGGCCCTCCGATTTGACACACTGAACTCTATCTGAGAAGTAGTTGGAGAACCAGGCAAGGCAGTCACTTGAGAAACCAAGGCTGTTGAGTCTGCCGATAAGAATGCAGTGATTGACAGAGTCGAAAGCCTTGGCCAGGTCAATGAAGACGGCTGCACAGTACTGTCTTTTATCGATGGCGGTTATGATATCATTTAGGACCTTGAGCGTGGCTGAGGTGCACCCATGACCAGCTCGGAAACCAGATTACATAGCAGAGAAGGTACGGTGGGATTCGAAGTGGTCAGTTATCTGTTTGTTAACTTGGCTTTCGAAGACTTTAGAAAGGCATGGCAGGATGGATATAGGTCTATAACAGTTTGGGTCTAGAGTGTCTCCCCCTTTGAAGAGGGGGATGACCGCGGCAGCTTTCCAATCTCTAGGGATCTCAGACGATACAAAAGAGAGGTTGAACAGGCTAGTAATAGGGGTTTCAACAATTGCGGCGGATAATTTTATGAAGAAAGGGTCCAGATTGTCTAGCCCAGCTGATTTGTAGGGGTCCAGATTTTGCAGCTCTTTCAGAACATCAGCTGTCTGGATTTGGGTGAAGGAGAAGCGGGGGGGCTTGGGCAAGTTGCTGCGGGGGGTACAGAGCTGTTGGCCGGGGTAGAGGTAGCCAGGTGGAAAGCATGGCCAGCCGTAGCAAAATGCTTATTGAAATTTTTTATTATCGTAGATTTATTGTTGGTGACAGTGTTTCCTAGCCTCAATGCAGTGGGCAACTGGGAGGAGATACTCTTATTCTCCATGGACTTTATAGTGTTCCACGTTTTGGAATTAGTGCTACAGGATGCAAATTTCAGTTTGAAAAAGCTAGCATTTGATTTCCTAACTGACTGTGTATATTGGTTCCTGACTTCCTGAAAAGTTGCATATCGCGGGGGCTATTCGATGCTAATGCAGTGCACCACAGGATGTTTTTGTGTTGGTCAAGGGCAGTCAAGTCTGGAGTGAACCAAGGTCTATATCTGTTCTTAGTTCTACATTTTTGGAATGGGGCATGCTTATTTAGGATGGTGAGGAAAGCACTTTTAAAGAACAACCAGGCATCCTCTACTGATGGGATGAGGTCAATATCCTTCCAGGATACCTGGGCCAGATCGATTAGAAAGGCCTGCTCGCAGAAGTGTTTTAGGGAGCGTTTGACAGTGATGAGGGGTGGTCGTTTGACCGCTGACCCATTACAGACGCAGGCAATGAGGCAGTGATCGCTGAGATCCTGGTTGAAAACAGAGGTGTATTTGGAGGGCAAGTTAGTCAGGATGATATCTTTGATGTTTACGGATTTAGGGTTGTACCTGGTAGGTTCCTTGATAATTTGTGTGAGATTGAGGGCATCTATCTTAGATTGAAGGACAGCCGGGGTATTAAGCATATCCCAGTTTAGGTCACCTAGCAGTACGAACTCTGAAGATAGATGGGGGGCAATCAATTCACATATGGAGTCCAGGGCACAGCTGGGGGCTGAGGGGGGTCTGTAACAAGCAGCAACAGTGAGAGACTTATTTCTGGAAAGGTGGAAGCTCAAACTGTTTCGGCACAGAAATAGTAGATCTGTTCCAAGTTGGGTGAGGCGGGTTGCAGGAAAGTATATGAGATTAAGAAATATATACGGAAAAGACGAAAAACTGAAGAAAAAACAGACTATAAACAGACTATTTACACGGGACACGGGACACAGGACACGGGACACGGGACACGGGACACGGGACAGGACAAAAAAAACACGTCCGCACTGTTACGCCATCTTGCTGTCTCCAGTCCACCTGCTCATGCTGCTGCACCGGTTTCAACTCTTCTGCCTGCGGTTATGGAACCCTGACCTGTTCACCGGACGTGCCACCTTGGTTTTGATTTTACCAGCGCCTTGGTTTTGATTTTACCAGTGTTTTGATTTGACCAGCGCCTTGGTTTTGTCCTCCTGGAATGTTTTTCTTTCAGCTTTTTCACTACGAACATTTACCTGTCTGGTAAGGTTGAACGCCTCCTCTCCTACTCAGCCTCTCGACAAAAGCTTCTCCCAAGAGGGTGGGACACCTACTCCTGTTGCCTGATGCACTGCTGCTTGGATCCCACACAGCGATCCGCCCTGGCCTGTACTCCTGCCATACTCCCCCCTCTCTCTTGTACTTTCACTCGCATCCATCACACACACACACACACACACACACACACACACATACACACACACACACACACACACACACACACACACCAAGGACTTTGGACTGGCCAAGTCTGTCCCCAAACAATTGGTTTTAAGTATTAAACTTCCAAATAACTCTTTGTTGACTGTTCTGGGTGTTATCGTCCTCCATCAGCACCGGCCTGTACCCTACCTGCCCTAAGCTCTCTCCTGGCCCCTTACACTAAGTCTGAATTTGTCCTGCTAGGTGACCTAAACTGGGACATGCTTAAACCACCTGACCTAAAGCAATGGGACTCCCTAAATATTTCTCAGATCATTACCAATCCCACAAGGTATGACTCCAAACACCCAGAAAAGACTACTCTTCTTGATGTTTTCCTCACAAATAATCCTGATAGGTATCAGTCTGGTGTTTCTGTAATGACCTTAGTGATCACTGTTTTACAGCCTGTGTTCGTTATGGCTGCTCAGTGAAACGACCTGTCCTGATTTGTCATAGACGCTTGGTAAAAAAAATTTAAAGTCAGAAAGTCTCAGCCACTGCCTGTCACCAAGGGAATACCCCAAGGCTCAATCCTAGGCCCCACGCTCTTCTCAATTTACATCAACAACATAGCTCAGTCTTTATCATAAGTCTAGCCATATTTGGGATTATGGATAGACAGTACACTGTCCTTCACTCAGCACATACAGTGGGGAGAACAAGTATTTGATACACTGCTGATTTTGCAGGTTTTCCTTCTTACAAAGCATGTAGAGGTCTGTAATTTTTATCATAGGTACACTTCAACTGTGAGAGACGGAATCTAAAACAAAAATCCAGAAAATCACATTGTTTGATTTTTAAATAATTAATTTGCATTTTATTGCATGACATAAGTATTTGATCACCTACCAACAAGTAAGAATTCCGGCTCTCACAGACCTGTTAGTTTTTCTTTAAGAAGCCCTCCTGTTCTCCACTCATTACCTGTATTAACTGCACCTGTTTGAACTCGTTACCTGTATAAAAGACACCTGTCCACACACTCAATCAAACAGACTCCAACCTGTCCACAATGGCCAAGACCAGAGAGCTGTGTAAGGACATCAGGGATAAAATTGTAGACCTGCACAAGGCTGGGATGGGCTACAGGACAATAGGCAAGCAGCTTGGTGAGAAGGCAACAACTGTTGGCGCAATTATTAGAAAATGGAAGAAGTTCAAGATGACGGTCAATCTCCCTCGGTCTGGGGCACCATGCAAGATCTCACCTCGTGGGGCATCAATGATCATGAGGAAGGTGAGGGATCAGCCCAGAACTACACGGCAGGACCTGGTCAATGACCTGAAGAGAGCTGGGACCACAGTCTCAAAGAAAACCATTAGTAACACACTACGCCGTCATGGATTAAAATCCTGCAGCGCACGCAAGGTCCCCCTGCTCAAGCCAGCGCATGTCCAGGCCCGTCTGAAGTTTGCCATTGACCATCTGGATGATCCAGAGGAGGAATGGGAGAAGGTCATGTGGTCTGATGAGACAAAAATAGAGCTTTTTGGTCTAAACTTCACTCACCGTGTTTGGAGGAAGAAGAAGGATGAGTACTACCCCAAGAACACCATCCCAACCGTGAAGCATGGAGGTGGAAACATCATTCTTTGGGGATGCTTTTCTGCAAAGGGGACAGGACGACTGCACCGTATTGAGGGGAGGATGGATGGGGCCATGTATCGCGAGATCTTGGCCAACAACCTCCTTCCCTCAGTAAGAGCATTGAAGATGGGTCGTGGCTGGGTCTTCCAGCATGACAATGACCCAAAACACACAGCCAGGGCAACTAAGGAGTGGCTCCGTAAGAAGCATCTCAAGGTCCTGGAGTGGCCTAGCCAGTCTCCAGACCTGAACCCAATAGAAAATCTTTGGAGGGAGCTGAAAGTCCGTATTGCCCAGCGACAGACCCGAAACCTGAAGGATCTGGATGGAGGAGTGGGCCAAAATCCCTGCTGCAGTGTGTGCAAACCTGGTCAAGAACTACAGGAAATGTATGATCTCTGTAATTGCAAACAAAGGTTTCTGTACCAAATATTAAGTTCTGCTTTTCTGATGTATCAAATACTTATGTCATGCAATAAAATGCAAATTAATTATTTAAAAATCATACAATGTGATTTTCTGGATTTTTGTTTTAGATTCCGTCACTCACAGTTGAAGAGTACCTATGATAAAAATTACAGACTTCTACATGCTTTGTAAGTAGGAAAATCTGCAAAATCGGCAGTGTATCAAATACTTGTTCTCCCCACTGTATGTGACTCGTATCAGGAAACTAGGCGTATGTCGCACATCACAGCTTCAAAGGAGAGCCATTTGAACCTAAACTTGGTTTAGCCATGGAAAAAGACAGCAACCTTCCTGCTATCCATGATTGGCTGAGATAATGAATGGGCTGGACATGCCGAGAGATGAGTTCAGATTGGTCTGCCATGTAGCACACTATGTCTATAACATGAGCTGGTCAGTATGTGTAGGTAATCCTTTCTAACGCGTTTTAAAAACATATATATCACATAGTAGAACTGCATAAATGTTGCTCTCCACTTTCTGGACCGGGTTGAATTAGAGTGTGATAGTTAAGGAGATGGAGAACATTCTGGCGTTTGATTGCAGACCGGAGCCGGAAAGTTATGAGTTGGGATTATGGTTAATTGTTGAGCTAGCTAGCTACATGTCTTTATTTTTTATTTTATTTTTTTTATTTCACCTTTATTTAACCAGGTAGGTCAGTTGAGAACAAGTTCTCATTTGCAACTGCGACCTGGCCAAGACAAAGCAAAGCAGTGTGACAAATAACAACACAGAGTTACACATTAAACAAACAGTCAAAAACACAATAGAAAATCTATATACAGAGTGCAAAATGTAGTGCAAAAATGCAGTAAGGTTAAGAGGTAGAACAATAAATAGACTATAGTGGTGACATAAATTACAGAATTATCATTATTAACACAGGAATGAAAAGTGTGCAAATTATGATGTGCAAATAGAGATACTGGAGTGCAAGATTAGTGAAAATAAACAAAAAAATAAATATGGGGATGAGGTAGTAGTGTGGGCTATTTACAGAAGGGCTATATACAGGTGCAGTGATCGATAAGCAGCTTTGACAGCTGATGCTTAAAGTTATTGAGGGAGATAGGAACCTCTAGCTTCAATGATTTTTGCAATTCGTTCCAGTCATTGGCAGCAGCAAACTGGAAGGAATGGCGACCAAAGGAGGTGTTGGCTTTGGGGGTGACCAGTGAGATATACCTGCTGGAGCGCATGCTACGGGTGGGTGTTGCTATAGTGACCAGTGAGCTGAGATAGGGCGGGGATTTACCTAATAAAGACTTATAGATGACCTGGAGCCAGTGGGTTTGGCGGCGAATATATAATGAAGGCCAGCCAACGAGAGCATACAGGTCGCAGTGGTGGGTAGTGTATGGGGCTTTGGTGACAAAACGGATGGCACTGTGATAGACTACATCCAATTTGCTAAGTAGAGTATTGGAGGCTAGTTTGTAAATGACATCGCCGAAATCAAGGATCGGTAGGATAGTCAGTTTTACAAGGGCATGTTTGGCAGCATGAGTGAAGGAGGCTTTGTTGCGAAATAGGAAGCCAATTCTGGATTTAATTTTGGATTGGAGATGGTTGATGTGAGTCTGGAAGTTGAGTTTATAGTCTAACCAGATGCCTAGGTATTTGTAGGTGTCCACGTATTCTAATTCGGATCCGTCGAGAGTAGTGATGATAGTCCGGTGGGCGGGTGCTGGCAGCGTTCGATAGAAAAGCATGCACTTAGTTTTACTAGCGTTTAAGAGCAGTTGGAGGCCACGGAAGGAGTGTTGTATGGCATTGAAGCTTGATTGAAGGTTAGTAAACACAGTGTCCAAAGAGGGGCCAGATGTATACAGAATGGTGTCATCTGCGTAGAGATGGATCAGAGAGTCACCAGCAGCGAGAGCGACATCGTTGATGTATATAGAGAAAAGGGTTGGCCCAAGAATTGAACCCTGTGGCACCCCCATAGAGACTGCCAGAGGATCGGACAATAGGCCCTCCGATTTGACACACTGAACTCTGTCTGCAAAGTAGTTAGCGAACCAGGCAAGGCAGTCACTTGAGAAACCAAGGCTGTTGAGTCTGCCAATAAGAATGCGGTGATTGACAGAGTCGAAAGCCTTGGCCAGGTCGATGAAAACGGCTGCACAGTACTGTCTTTTATCGATGGCGGTTATGATATCGTTCAGTACCTTGAGCGTAGCTGAGGTGCACCCATGACCAGCTCGGAAACCAGATTGCATAGCAGAGAAGGTACGGTGGGATTCGAATTGGTCAGTTAAGACTCCAGTAACCGTTTCAATAGAACGTTCATGATGTCACTGCGACAACTCTGGCTCTCTACTCCGATTTCTGAGCACTCTCACTGAGTGACTAGACCCGTCATTCAGGGAATGTGGGTTAGTTAGCTCACTCATTAATGTCCTAATCTAAATTACAGATTGCCTCTTATCCGCTTGTCGTCCCCTTATGTCATAGTTTTACATCTCAATTGTCAGTAGAAACCATATTTGTTTAAGCAAGTCAGACATATCAGCTCTGTTTTTTAAAAGGCAGTAAATGAGGCTGAATGAACTGTTTCACTGCCAGACAAGGCTCTGCTGATAGCCAGGTGTAGCAGTGGTAAGGTGTTGGACTGCTGTTGGGACTCTGCTGTTGGGACAGCTTTATGTCGGCCCTAACAGTTTGTGGGCACCGTTTGTCACCGTTATAGTGCAGTTAATGTATTGTTTAGGGTTGTGTTGTTCAGTGCCTTTGCTGGCATGCATCCCATTTGTTTTGTTTGTTTGCCCCACCAACATTTACATGCTAAAATCACCACTGGCCAGAGCGCAGAATAACTGACAAATTTACAAATGCTCAGCACCTGTTGAATATGGCCGGTGTCAAAAAACGTTGGCAAAAAAACATGATTAAATTGTTACCAGCAGCACAGTAACAGTCACCAACGCTCTGGATAACATGAAAACAGCCTAACCAGCTCTGCTAGGACAGTAAAATGGTCAGACTGAGGCGTTCTCTCATTTGTGTCTGGAAGTAGCTAGCCAACATTAGCCAGTTAGCTTGGGTGCTTGACTGCTGTTGTTAGGACAGAGCGCTCAGATCAAACCTACTCCTTGAATTTACGAAGGGACAATCTGACACCGCTCTGAGTTTACAAACGCCCAGATCACACTCTGGCACTCCAGATTAAATATAATTGTCAACGACACTGTTAAGATATCCAGTATGTGTTTTTTGGGGGGGAGGGGTTTACCTTTTTTTAACTAGGCAAATCAGTTAAGAACAAATTCTTATTTACAACGACGGCCTACCCCGGCCAAACCCTGCCCTAACCCGGACGATGCAGGGCCAATTGTGCACCACCCTATTGGACTCCTGATCACGACCGGTTGTTATACAGCCCGGGATCGAACCAGGGTCTGTAGTGATGCCTATAGCACTGAGATGCCTTAGACCACTGCGCCACTCGGTAGCCAATGCATACTATAGTCTGGCAGACTGTCGTGACTAGAATATTATGAATTTTTCCACCCCAGTCACAGAATCTGAAAAAGCTATTGCAACCATTTATTGTACCTTGTTGCCATAACAACCACATACGGTACCTTGTACTTCTGTAGAAGAGGCTTGTTCTGCAATACTGCTGTTGTCACCAGGGCAACTATCGCTGTGATACCAAGCACAGTCATGAAGATGATCACAGCCTTATGCCAGGTGTTCTTTTCTTTCATCTCTGAGGAAGAGGGAGAGAGAGGGAAAGGGAGGAGAGAGGAGGGAGAAGAGAGGAGGGAGAGAGAGGGAAAGGGAGGAGAGAGAGGGAAAGGGAGGAGAGAGGCAGGAGAAGAGAAGAGAGGAGGGAGAGAGAGAGAGGGAAAGGGAGGAGAGAGGAGGGAGAAGAGAGAGAGGGAAAGGGAGGAGAGAGGAGGGAGAAGAGAGGAGGGAGAGAGAGGGAAAGGGAGGAGAGAGGAGGGAGAAAAGAGGAGGGAGATAGAGGAGGGATTGAGAGGGAAAGGGAGGAGAGAGTAGGGAGAAGAGAGGAGGGAGAGAGAGGGAAAGGGAGGAGAGAGGCAGGGGAAGAGAGGAGGGAGAGAGAGGGAAAGGGAGGAGAGAGGCACGAGAAGAGAGGAGGGAGAGAGAGGGAAAGATGAAGAGAGAGTATTAGCATCTTCCATGTAGGTGTTGATGATGTCACATCTGTATGAGTGTTGTTGTTGTTGTTGTTGTTGTGTAACTCGGGACTAGTTCTAAATGTTTTAACCAGAGGTAGATTCAACAAGGGAAATAGTTTGTTCAATTTAGCTAAAGTATTCCATTTGTATTGTGTTAGCCACGACCATCCCATTACATAACACTAGCATTACGCGACCAGATAGAGAGAGATGGGGAGGAGGGTTAGGGAAGGAGAGGGGGGGGAGAGAGAGGGGGAGGAGGGTTAGGAGAGAGAGGGGGAGGAGGGTTAGGAGGGGAGAGGGTAGGGAGAGAGGGGGGGAGGAGGGTTAGGAGGGGAGAGGGTAGGGAGAGAGGGGGGGAGGAGGGTTAGGAGGGGAGAGGGTAGGGAGAGAGTGGGGGAGGAGGGTTAGGGAAGGAGAGGGGGGGAGGGAGAGGGGGGAGGAGGGTTAGGAGAGAGAGAGGGAGGAGGGTTAGGAGAGAGAGGGGGAGAGAGGGAGAGAGAGAGAGGGCTAGGGGGAGACAGGGAGAGAGGGAGAGGGCTAGGGGGAGAGAGGGAGAGAGGGAGAGGGCTAGGGGGAGAGAGGGCGAGAGGGAGAGGGCTAGGGGGAGAGGGGGAGAGAGGGCGAGAGGGAGAGGGCTAGGGGGAGAGAGGGAGAGGGCTAGGGGGAGAGAGTGCTAGGGGGAGAGAGGGAGAGAGGGCGAGAGGGAGAGGGCTAGGGGGAGAGAGGGCGAGAGGGCGAGGGCTAGGGGGAGAGAGGGAGAGAGGGCGAGAGGGAGAGGGCTAGGGGGAGAGAGGGAGAGAGGGCGAGAGGGAGAGGGCTAGGGGGAGAGAGGGCGAGAGGGCGAGGGCTAGGGGGAGAGAGGGAGAGAGGGCGAGAGGGAGAGGGCTAGGGGGAGAGAGGGAGAGAGGGCGAGAGGGAGAGGGCTAGGGGGAGAGAGGGCTAGGGGGAGAGAGGGCTAGGGGGAGAGAGGGAGAGAGGGCGAGAGGGAGAGGGCTAGGGGGAGAGAGGGAGAGAGGGCGAGAGGGAGAGGGCTAGGGGGAGAGAGGGCTAGGGGGAGAGAGGGCTAGGGGGAGAGAGGGAGAGAGGGCGAGAGGGAGAGGGCTAGGGGGAGAGAGGGAGAGGGGGAGAGAGGGAGAGGGCTAGGGGGAGAGAGGGAGAGGGGGAGAGAGGGAGAGGGCTAGGGGGAGAGAGGGAGAGGGCTAGGGGGAGAGAGGGAGAGAGGGCGAGAGGGAGAGAGGGAGAGGGGGAGAGAGGGAGAGGGCTAGGGGGAGAGAGGGAGAGGGGGAGAGAGGGAGAGGGCTAGGGGGAGAGAGGGAGAGGGCTAGGGGGAGAGAGGGAGAGAGGGCGAGAGGGAGAGGGGGAGAGGGGGAGAGAGGGAGAGGGCTAGGGGGAGAGAGGGAGAGGGGGAGAGAGGGAGAGGGCTAGGGGGAGAGAGGGAGAGAGGGCGAGAGGGAGAGAGGGAGAGGGGGAGAGAGGGAGAGGGGGAGAGAGGGAGAGGGCTAGGGGGAGAGAGGGAGAGGGCTAGGGGGAGAGAGGGAGAGAGGGCGAGAGGGAGAGGGGGAGAGGGGGAGAGAGGGAGAGGGCTAGGGGGAGAGAGGGAGAGGGGGAGAGAGGGAGAGGGCTAGGGGGAGAGAGGGAGAGAGGGCGAGAGGGAGAGAGGGAGAGGGGGAGAGAGGGCTAGGGGGAGAGAGGGAGAGGGGGAGAGAGGGAGAGGGCTAGGGGGAGAGGGGGAGAGGGCTAGGGGGAGAGAGGGAGATCTAACTATGTGATATGACTCGTCTTTTCTAGAAGAGGGATGGGCCCAGCGACAAAGAGTTTGGCATTTCCTCTCCAAGCCCGTACAGGGCAGCCTGTCAGCATGGAAACGCTGCTGAAGTGTGTGTGTGTGTTAAACCCTGAAAGGGGCCAATTTGGGGGAGTCAATGTCTGGCTCAAAGAGATGCGTGTGTGTGTGAGTGTGTGTGTGTGTGTGTGTGTGTGTGTGTGTGTGTGTTTGTGTGTGTGTGTGTGTCTGTGTGTGTGTGTGTGTGTGTGTGTGTCTGTGTGTGTGTGTGTGTGTGTGTAGGTGTGTGTGTGTGTGTGTCTGTGTGTGTGTGTGTGTGTGTGACGGGTCAGAGGGAGTGTGAGCAGACTACTGATAATACCAAACACTGGCTACACACACACACATAGAAACATACAAACACGCACACAATCAAATATCAAACACACTTGCAGTATCTCAGTGTTCCCTTCTCTTATCATGTTCTAGCTTCCCTTCCTGCAGTAATTCTGTCAGCCTTAGAACCCACGTAGGTTAGCCATAGTTTTGTCAGCCTTAGAACCCAGGTGGGTTAGCTTCCCTTCCTGAAGTTATTCTGTCATCCTTAGAACCCATGTGGGTAAGTTCCCTTCCTGAAGTTGTTCTGTCAGCCTTAGAACCCACGTAGGTTAGCCATCGTTTTGTCAGCCTTAGAACCCAGGTGGGTTAGCTTCCCTTCCTGAAGTTATTCTGTCATCCTTAGAACCCATGTGGGTAAGTTCCCTTCCTGAAGTTGTTCTGTCAGCCTTAGAACCCATGTAGGTTAGCCTCCCTTCCTGTAATAGTTCTGTCAGCCTTAGAACCCATGTAGGTTAGCCATAGTTCTGTCAGCCTTAGAACCCATGTGGGTTAGCTTCCCTTCCTGAACTTTTTCTGTCAGCCTTAGAACCCATGTGGGTTAGCTTCCCTTCCTGCCCGTGCCTCCACACACACGCAGACACCACACACACACACATCCACACACACAGGCATGCGCAGACACACATCCACACACACATCCACACACACGCAGGCACGGGCAGGAAGGGAGCTTAACGCACACACACTCACACACACTTCCTCCTTATCTTCCTGTCGTTAACTCCTTCATTCAGTACGGATATCAATGTGAGGTGAATGTTGCTCTCTTAACAATCGTTGCAAAGCTACATTTAAACCACCTAGCTAGTTAGCTAGCTAACTAAATGATGGAAAGTTTTAATCCAGGTTGAAGATAGATACAGTGAGCTCCAATGGTATAGGAACAGTGAAACGTTGTGTGTTGTTTTGGGTCTGTACTCCAGCACTTTTGATTTGAAATTATACAATGACTATGAGGTGAAGGAGAAGACTATTTTCAACCATGCCGGGTGAACCGTGTAGAAATCAAAGCACTTTTTGTACATAGTCCCCCAAATTCAGTTATACAGTATGCATATTAAAGTAGTCAAAATATAAGTATTTGGTCCCATATTCATAGCAACGACTACATGATGAGGGAGAACGTTACAGAGGCAGTAATATCATACCCCCCCTCTGGCAGTCTCTATGGGGCCACGGGGCCTGTTGTCCAGACCTCTGGCAGTCTCTTTGGGGCCACGGGGCCTGTTGTCCGGTCCTCTGGCAGTCTCTATGGGGCCACGGGGCCTGTTGTCCGGTCCTCTGGCAGTCTCTATGGGGCCACGGGGCCTGTTGTCCGGTCCTCTGGCAGTCTCTATGGGGCCACGGGGCCTGTTGTCCGGTCCTCTGGCAGTCTCTATGGGGCCACAGGGCCTGTTGTCCAGACCTCTGGCAGTCTCTATGGGGCCACGGGGCCTGTTGTCCAGACCTCTGGCAGTCTCTATGGGGCCACGGGGCCTGTTGTCCGGTCCTCTGGCAGTCTCTATGGGGCCACGGGGCCTGTTGTCCGGTCCTCTGGCAGTCTCTATGGGGCCACGGGGCCTGTTGTCCGGTCCTCTGGCAGTCTCTATGGGGCCACGGGGCCTGTTGTCCGGACCTCTGGCAGTCTCTATGGGGCCACGGGGCCTGTTGTCCGGTCCTCTGGCAGTCTCTATGGGGCCACGGGGCCTGTTGTCCGGTCCTCTGGCAGTCTCTATGGGGCCACGGGGCCTGTTGTCCGGTCCTCTGGCAGTCTCTATGGGGCCACGGGGCCTGTTGTCCGGTCCTCTGGCAGTCTCTATGGGGCCACGGGGCCTGTTGTCCGGTCCTCTGGCAGTCTCTATGGGGCCACGGGGCCTGTTGTCCGGACCTCTGGCAGTCTCTATGGGGCCACGGGGCCTGTTGTCCGGTCCTCTGGCAGTCTCTATGGGGCCACAGGGCCTTTTGTCCGGACCTCTGGCAGTCTCTATGGGGCCACAGGGCCTGTTGTCCAGACCTCTGGCAGTCTCTATGGGGCCACAGGGCCTGTTGTCCAGACCTTTGGCAGTCTCTATGGGGCCACGGGGCCTGTTGTCCAGACCTCTGGAAGTCTCTATGGGGCCACGGGGCCTGTTGTCCGGTCCTCTGGCAGTCTCTATGGGGCCACAGGGCCTGTTGTCCGGACCTCTGGCAGTCTCTATGGGGCCACAGGGCCTGTTGTCCGGTCCTCTGGCAGTCTCTATGGGGCCAAGGGGCCTGTTGTCCGGTCCTCTGGCAGTCTCTATGGGGCCACGGGGCCTGTTGTCCGGTCCTCTGGCAGTCTCTATGGGGCCACGGGGCCTGTTGTCCGGTCCTCTGGCAGTCTCTATGGGGCCACGGGGCCTGTTGTCCGGTCCTCTGGCAGTCTCTATGGGGCCACAGGGCCTGTTGTCCGGACCTCTGGCAGTCTCTATGGGGCCACGGGGCCTGTTGTCCGGTCCTCTGGCAGTCTCTATGGGGCCACGGGGCCTGTTGTCCGGTCCTCTGGCAGTCTCTATGGGGCCACAGGGCCTGTTGTCCGGTCCTCTGGCAGTCTCTATGGGGCCACGGGGCCTGTTGTCCGGTCCTCTGGCAGTCTCTATGGGGCCACGGGGCCTGTTGTCCGGTCCTCTGGCAGTCTCTATGGGGCCACAGGGCCTGTTGTCCGGTCCTCTGGCAGTCTCTATGGGGCCACGGGGCCTGTTGTCCGGTCCTCTGGCAGTCTCTATGGGGCCACAGGGCCTGTTGTCCGGACCTCCTGCAGTCTCTATGGGGCCACGGGGCCTGTTGTCCGGTCCTCTGGCAGTCTCTATGGGGCCACGGGGCCTGTTGTCCGGACCTCCTGCAGTCTCTATGGGGCCACGGGGCCTGTTGTCCGGTCCTCTGGCAGTCTCTATGGGGCCACGGGGCCTGTTGTCTGGTCCTCTGGAAGTCTCTATGGGGCCACGGGGCCTGTTGTCCGGTCCTCTGGCAGTCTCTATGGGGCCACGGGGCCTGTTGTCCGGTCCTCTGGCAGTCTCTATGGGGCCACGGGGCCTGTTGTCCGGACCACTGGCAGTCTCTATGGGGCCACGGGGCCTGTTGTCCGGTCCTCTGGCAGTCTCTATGGGGCCACAGGGCCTGTTGTCCGGTCCTCTGGCAGTCTCTATGGGGCCACGGGGCCTGTTGTCCGGTCCTCTGGCAGTCTCTATGGGGCCACGGGGCCTGTTGTCCGGACCTCTGGCAGTCTCTATGGGGCCACGGGGCCTGTTGTCCGGTCCTCTGGCAGTCTCTATGGGGCCACAGGGCCTTTTGTCCGGACCTCTGGCAGTCTCTATGGGGCCACAGGGCCTGTTGTCCAGACCTCTGGCAGTCTCTATGGGGCCACAGGGCCTGTTGTCCAGACCTTTGGCAGTCTCTATGGGGCCACGGGGCCTGTTGTCCAGACCTCTGGCAGTCTCTATGGGGCCACGGGGCCTGTTGTCCGGTCCTCTGGCAGTCTCTATGGGGCCACGGGGCCTGTTGTCCAGACCTCTGGCAGTCTCTATGGGGCCACGGGGCCTGTTGTCCGGTCCTCTGGCAGTCTCTATGGGGCCACGGGGCCTGTTGTCCGGTCCTCTGGCAGTCTCTATGGGGCCACGGGGCCTGTTGTCCGGTCCTCTGTTAGTCTCTAATGGGCCACGGGGCCTGTTGTCCGGTCCTCTGGCAGTCTCTATGGGGCCACGGGGCCTGTTGTCCGGTCCTCTGGCAGTCTCTATGGGGCCACGGGGCCTGTTGTCCGGTCCTCTGGCAGTCTCTATGGGGCCACGGGGCCTGTTGTCCGGTCCTCTGGCAGTCTCTATGGGGCCACGGGGCCTGTTGTCCGGACCTCTGGCAGTCTCTATCGGGCCACGGGGCCTGTTGTCTGGTCCTCTGGCAGTCTCTATGGGGCCACGGGGCCTGTTGTCCGGTCCTCTGGCAGTCTCTATGGGGCCACAGGGCCTGTTGTCCGGACCTCTGGCAGTCTCTATGGGGCCACGGGGCCTGTTGTCCAGACCTCTGGCAGTCTCTATGGGGCCACAGGGCCCGTTGTCCGGACCTCTACAATACATGTTGTATTGTAGATATGTAGTGGTGTAATAATGTTATATGATGTACTGTTTTATATGTAATGTAATGGTGGTATTATACATGTTGTATTGTAGATATGTAGTGGTGTAATAATGTTATATGATGTACTGTTTTATATGTAATGTAATGGCAGGAACTAACGGGGATCCATAATAAACCCCAGGAAGAGTATCTGCTGCCTTGACAGGAACTAATGGGGATCCCTAATAAACCCCAGGAAGAGTATCTGCTGCCTTGGCAGGAACTAATGGGGATCCATAATAAACCCCAGGAAGAGTAGCTGCTGCCTTGGCAGGAACTAATGGGGATCCATAATAAACCCCAGGAAGAGTAGCTGCTGCCTTGGCAGGAACTAATGGGGATCTATAATAAATAGAAAAATACAAATCCAAAAGTAATACTGCAAAAATAATTATACACTTTTTGTCCTGAATATAAAGTGTCATGTTTGGGGCAAATCCATACAAGACATTACTGAGTACCACGCTCCATATTTTACAGCATAGTGGAGGCTGCATCATGTTATGGGTATGGTGGAGGCTGCATCATGTTATGGGTATGGTGGAGGCTGCATCATGTTATGGGTATGGTGGAGGCTGCATCATGTTATGGGTATGGTGGTGGCTGCATCATGTTATGGGTATGGTGGAGGCTGCATCATGTTATGGTATGGTGGAGGCTGCATCATGTTATGGGTATGGTGGAGGCTGCATCATGTTATGGGTATGGTGGAGGCTGCATCATGTTATGGGTATGGTGGAGGCTGCATCATGTTATGGGTATGGTGGTGGCTGCATCATGTTATGGTATGGTGGTGGCTGCATTGTGTTATGGGTATGGTGGTGGCTGCATCATGTTATGGTATGGTGGAGGCTGCATCATGTTATGGGTATGGTGGAGGTTGCATCATGTTATAGGTATGGTGGTGGCTGCATCATGTTATGGGTATGGTGGAGGCTGCATCATGTTATGGTATGGTGGAGGCTGCATTATGTTATGGGTATGGTGGAGGCTGCATCATGTTATGGGTATGGTGGAGGCTGCATCATGTTATGGGTATGGTGGAGGCTGCATCATGTCATGGTATGGTGGAGGCTGCATCATGTTATGGGTATGGTGGAGGCTGCATCATGTTATGGGTATGGTGGAGGCTGCATCATGTTATGGGTATGGTGGTGGCTGCATCATGTTATGGGTATGGTGGAGGTTGCATCATGTTATAGGTATGGTGGTGGCTGCATCATGTTATGGGTATGGTGGAGGTTGCATCATGTTATGGTATGGTGGAGGCTGCATCATGTTATGGGTATGGTGGTGGCTGCATCATGTTATGGGTATGGTGGAGGCTGCATCATGTTATGGGTATGGTGGAGGCTGCATCATGTTATGGGTATGGTGGTGGCTGCATCATGTTATGGGTATGGTGGTGGCTGCATCATGTTATGGGTATGCTTGTAATCGTTAAGGACTGAGGAGTTTTTCAGGATAAATAATAAATGTGATAGGGTTAAACAGAATCCTAGATGAAAACCTGGTTCAGTGTGTTTCCTAACAGACACTGGGACATGAATTCACCTTTCAGCAGGACAATAACCTACAACACAGTTATAAACTGGAGTTGCTTAGCAAGACGAAGTTGAATGTGTTGCCTAGTTACAGTTTTGACTTAAATCAGCTTGAAAATCTATGGCAAGACTTGAAAATGGCTGTCTGGCAATGATCAACAACCACCTTGACAGAGCTTGAAGAAGTCTTTAATAATAACTTGCAAATATTGTACAATCCAGGTGTGCAAAGCTCTTAGAGACTTACCCAGAAACACTCACAGCTCAGGGGTGTGAATACTTTTGTCAATTAGATATTTCTGTATTTCATTTTCAATACATTTCTAAAACATATTTTCACTTTGTCATTATGGGGTATTTTGTGTAGATGGGTGAGAGAAAAAAATATATTTAATCCATTTAGAAATTTAGACTGTAACCCAACAAAATATGGAAGACGTCCTCTGACCCTTCCACTGTCCTCTGACCCTTCCACTGTCCTCTGACCCTTCCACTGTCCTCTGACCCTTCCACTGTCCTCTGAGACCAAACTCCCTTAGAAGAATCCTGAACCTAAAGAAACCAACCCTCACAGATAGTCTCTCATCTAGTCACTTCCTGTTAAAAGAGGACCCTCTGACTGACATGACTCAGCAACAGGAAGTTTGCTTCCTCTTTGAGAATATATCACATTACACATACAAACCTAAAACCCTTAACCGGGACAACTAACCCTAACCCAGACACTAAACCTAACTCTACATTAATTAGAACCCTCAGGCACCAGCTGTAGAACACTCAGACACTATTTAGAACATCCAGACATGATTTAGAACATTCAGGGACTATTTAGAACAACGTTTCCCAAACTCAGTCCTCGGGACCCCAAGGGTTGGAACATTTAGTTACACTACACAGCTGATTCAAATGATCAAATCTTGATGATTAGTTGAAGTGTGCATCAGCTGTGTATTGTTAGGGCAAAAAACAAAAAATGCACCCTTGAGGTCCCGAGGACCGAGTTTGGGAAACTGATTTAGAACATTCAGACACAATTTAGAACAGCATCCTGCTTTCTTTACTGCATCAATTGTAACGTTGTCACGGTAATGTCACAGCAAAGGAAGTGGTGTGTGTATGTGTGTGTGTGTCAGGCAGAGCTGTAATCCTACCTCTCTGTTCAGCCATGGTCTGTATCGCTCAGCAGTGATATAATGGGCTTTCTATTCTCTCTCTCTGACACAAAAACGTCTCTCTTTGCTGTCTTTCTTTCTTTCTCCTCTCTCTCTTCTCCTCCCTTCCTCTCCCCTCCTTCCCTACCTCGCTCTTTCACACACACTGTTCTCTCCTCAACCCTTACGTTACACCTTTTTCTACCAACAGGCTCTCTATTAGAACAAGCTGCCAGCCTCCCCCTCTCTTCTCTCCTCCCACTCCGACCTCTCAACACTCCCCCCATCCTTGTAGAAGCATTTTCCGTAGTAGTGTAGTGTTTGACTCACACGCAAAATGTCCACTGTTAGAAACCGGGCTGAAACAGAGAGCTCCACTTTTCATTATAGGAATTCAAATACATTCTCTTTACTCCTTGTAGATTCTTCAACTATCAGTGTAGTGGTTAACATGTTTGCCTCAAACCAGAAAGGTCCCCGGTTCAAAACTGGGTGCAAAAGACATCTCTGTGAGAAATAGCTAATTTTTAAGAGAGAATGACCTTTTTCTTGAATGCATAATTATGGTAATTCAAATACATGCAATGAATATCAGTAAAATACAGTTAACTCCTTGTAGATGCTTAAACCAGCATTGTTCGTAGTGTAGTGGTTATCACGTTCAAAACCTGGCGGAAACATATCTCTGACAAATGTGAGCACTACCTGATTCGTAGCAGAGAATGCACTTTTCTTGAATACCTCATTATGGGAATTCAAATACATGCAAAGAATATCAGTCAAATCAGGGGCGTTTCTGGCCAATCTGGCATCCTAGGCGAGATCTCTAAACCCCCCCACCCCACCCCCCAAGAAAAATACCAGCTTAAAGGAAATAACCCTTTTTAACTTTACTAATACAGAACTGTTGAGTCGGCTGTGGATGTGTCTTGACCTGTACATTTGATCACATATGAAATAAACATTGGATTAAAACACATCACCATAAAATGACAGGTTACAGAAACAACTATAAGAAAAGATCATCACTACAATCTGAATCAGAAAGTAAATAGTTTACTGACTCTGAGGCCTTAAGGTTCCACTTCCACCCTTTGCCCACAGCCTGATCACATGCTATGTATTTACTGCTACACTAGTTCAGGTTTAGCTAGCTAGCTAGCTTAGCGCGCTACATTTCAAATAGCTAAAACTAGAGACAGACAGATGCTTTTAAAAATGTCCATAAAAAACATACCAATATGTTTTTTTTTTCTTCCTCGTCTTTCTTCTTCCTGAGAACAGCAGTCAGAACGGCAGTCAGAACGGCAGTCTGGACGGCAGTCAGAAAATGTTCAATGGATAAACTGTCAACTGTCGCGCTCACTGACTCACCCACCGTCCACACCTGGCCCCTCCCTCACCACCATCTCTCCACACCTGGCCCCTCCCTCACCACCATCTCTCCACACCTGGCCCCTCCCTCACCACCATCTCTCCACACCTGGCCCCTCCCTCACCACCACCTCTCCACACCTGGCCCCGCCCTCCCTCAGCCTCCCTCACCACCATCTCTCCACACCTGGCCCCGCCCTCCCTCACCACCATCTCTCCACACCTGGCCCCGCCCTCCCTCACCACCATCTGACCAGGAGTTGTAGAGGGCCCAAAGTCATGGCAACCCTCAGTGTCCGACGAGGGCGGAGGGTCTAAAACAGATTTGGGAGGGCCCGTGGTAGCGGCAACCCTGTTCCTTCGACCCCCGTCGGAGACTAAGTAGGGCCCGTGGTCACGGCAGCCCCATGTCTCGTGGCCCGAGCCTGTTGATGTGGCTGGATCGTTGGTGTATTCCTTGATTATAGGTGTGGTGTGGTCCGTGGTGCTGTTATTAATTTTGTGGGTGGTGTGGATTGGGTTTTGTTTGTGATGACGGGAACGTAGCCGCTGTTGAGGGGAGGAGGAGGAGGAGAAGGAGGAGAAGAGATTCTTTGTGTTGAGTCCGTCCGGTTGTTGGGTTGATTTTGGAGATTTCTAATGTTAGAGCCCGTGAGATGGTGTTGGTGCCCAGCCGGGTTATACAGTGGTGTCCTCCATGGTGCTGCTTCGGTATGGACCCATGTGGTTTTATGTTCAGTCTGGTCCTGAGGGGGTTGAGTGGGCGTAGGCGGCTGTGTACCAGCAGTTCCCGTAGGTTGGGGTTCCGACGGTAGACCAGGATTGGTTTACGTAGGGGCAGGAGCCCTTTCCGCAGGAGCCCTTTGAGTAGTGTAGCCACTCGAACGCTCAGCGGGTTATATGTAACAATCAGGGGTACAACCCGTCCCTTAGTGGGTCTGCAATCACCCCCTCCTTCAGGTGTGTCTCTGGCTTTGGTCGGTTGCAGGAGGTCTTGTCATGCTCTTTGCAAGGATGAGCGGGTGTAGCCTCGTTTCCTTCTAAGTGCTCTGGACAGTGCTGCGTCGCGGAAGGTGTCTGGTTGGGTGCAGATCCGTCGGTATCGTAGTAGTTGTGACTTTAGGCGTGTAGGAGGGCGTGGGTATTGGTCATTTTAAAGAACATTTTGGTGTCCAGGCGTCCTGTTTCCGTGAGGCGGGGTCCCTTGTAAGTGACTGTGTCCAGCAAGTGTACCTGTAGCAGGTCCAGCTCGTGTGTGAGGTGGATGGATGGGTGGTGTGTGTTGAGCACTGCAGCAAACTGGTTGAATTCCTCCCTGCCGTGTGGCCAGACTCCCCATATGTCGTCCAGGTAGCGGTAGAAACGTGAAGGTCGGAGAGGGCATAGTACAGTATTTTCCGCCCGGTAGATGTTGGCGTATGCTTGGGCGAACCGTTTGCCCAAGTACCAGGCCTCCTTTCAGTCCGTGCAGTGTATGTGGCTCCAGAGGGATGCGTAGGCCTGCTCTTCTTCCCTCCAATAGTGTCTTTCCAATACCTCATGGTTGCTTCTCAATTTAGGGTAATAATTGTAATTCCCTTAAAATACAGTCCTTGGTACAGGGTTTAATTACAGATAAATGCACGTATTGCACATTCGATATACTAAAAGCAATGAAAAAAGATACAACTGACAGGATACTAATATGCATTCCTGAGTGAATGCCTACGTAAGTTCAGTCCAAGAATTACTTGCAATATTGCACGTGATATGATATAACAACTGTACATGAGTATGTATATACAGACCTGAATTAATAAATAGGTCCTGAGTGAATGAGTGATTACAGACCAGAGTTACTCACGGATGGATGCATAATTGTTAAACTAGGTCCTAGCACCCCAACAGTTCCAGGTCTATGTTGCCGACGGCACGGCACCCCGGTGAGGCATTATATAGTCTAATAGCCGCCGGCAGGAAGGACCTCCTGTAGCGCTCTCTGGCACACCGTGGTGGGATCAGTCTGTGACTGAAGGTGCTCCTCTGCGTCACAACCATGGCATGCAGAGGGTGGGTGACGTTGTCCATGATGGCCAGCAGTTTGGCCAGGATCCGTCTCTCCGCCACCTCCTCTAGAGTGTCAAGGCTCATCCCCAGGACAGAGCTAGCCTTCCTGATCAGCTTATTTACCTGAGAAGCATAACCCTAACCCTGAGAAGCATCACTAACCCTAACCCTAACCCTAACCCAGGGGTCACCAACACGGTGCCCGCGGGCACCAGGTCGCCCCCAAGGACCACATGAGTCGCCCGCAGGCCTGTTCTAAAAATAGCACTTGTGAGCTGCGTCTGAAATTAAATTGTATTCTGTTGCTATTTTTTTTTAAATCACACTTGCATTTATATATATTTAAAAATGACAATATCTTAAAAATATGTTAATTATACATGAGTTTAGATAAGTTTAGGTGAACTCTGACCTACTCTAGTTCAAAAGTATTTTGCGCGAGACAAAACCAGTGCTCGTGGAGAGTAAGCTAGCGGGCGCGCGCGCAACGAAGATGGTAGCTGGATGCAGTTTCTTGCCCCAAAAACATGGCAAAAAAAAGGAAGAAAACGTATCACTTTCACAACGAATGGGAGGAGGAATTCATTTTTATGACTGTGATAGAAACCTGCGTGTGTCTCATTTGCGGGGCGACTGTGGCGACGGCAAAGCGGCACAATGTGGAGACACTTCACTACGTGTCACAACAGCTACCATGATAACTACCCACCGGGAGTTTGACAATAGGTTTTGTGACCTTCATCAGCTTGAGCCATGTGTGTCGTTCATTTCCAATCCTTTCATGAATGTGGACACAACATGGTTTGCTGAGCAACTAAGTGCAACGTTCAACTTGGATGCTGGACAGGTGGAGATTGAAATCATAACATTGTAAAATGACCTCCAGCTCAAAGCCTACCAGGCTGCACCAAACTGTTGGTCCCTTGTTGACACAGAGAAGTACAGTGGAGTATGCACAGCAGCTATGAAGGTTGCAGCCTGTTTGGTTCAACCTATCTCTGTGAATCAGCGTTTTCTGACATGAACTTCATCAAGAACAAACACAGAACACGCCTCACTGATGCACATCTGAAAGACTCACTCACAGTTGCAGTGTCAAGTTACACACCAGATTACAATACACTGGTGAACAACATGCAATGCCAGTCTTCCCACTAAAAAAGAAACAGATACCAGATGTTGTCAGTGGCAACATGTCAGTGCCATGGTGAAGTTGAATTAAAATAATGAAGAATTGTGTTCCATTTAAAAAGTGTTTTAAAAGATTTGGTCATTAGTTCAAAATGTGACAAGATTTATTTAAAAATATGTAAGTAGATTTTTCTAACATTACATAATTGATAACTTTTTGAAACAACAGTTCATGATTTGATAAAAGGGTTTGTCTGTGGCTAGTGAAAATGGGACATTTTTCCTATGAAATGTAGTGATGTAAGTGATTATCTAAAAATGTAACAATTACTGAGATTAAAGTGCTGAATATTGATATCTGTTTCCCTCCTTATTGTCATTGTTGCTAATTATTGTGAGAAATCATTTAGGTGATTAGTGTCTTCACATAGATGAGTATTATTAATAATGTATAACTAAAGGCAAACTGAGCAAATGTGTTGTTATTTCAGAAGAGCGTATCAAACTGGTAGCCCTTCGTATGACTCAGTACCCATGAAGCAGCTCTCAGTTTCTAAAAGGTTGGTGACCCCTGCCCTAACCCATCCCCTTTATAGGGACTGCAGTCAGTTGGGCCTTGGTTCTCCTGAAGTCCACCACCATCTCCTTTGTTTTGCTGATGTTGAGCTGAAGGTGGTTCTGCTCACACCACAACACAAAGTCACTGATTGTGCTCCTGTACTCCTCCTCCTGCCCACCCCTGATGCACCCTACAATAGCAGAGTCATCCGAGAACTTCTGTAGGTGGCATGTCTCAGAGTTATATCTGAAGTCTGAGGTGTAGAGGGTGAACAGGAAGGGGGACAGGACCGTACCCTGGGGGGCCCCTGTGTTGCTAACTGCCCGTTCTGACACACAGCTCTGTAGTCGCACAAATTGTGGCCTACCGGTCAGGTAGTCCGTAACCCAGGAGACTAAGGGTGCTTCCACTTTCATCCTCTTCATCTTCTCACCCAGTAGCAGGGGCTGAATGGTATTGAAGGCACTGGAGAAGTCAAAAAATATAACCCTCACAGTGCAACCTGCGTTGTCCAGGTGAGAGTAGGCCCTCTGCAGAAGGTAGATGATTGCATCATCCACCCCGATGTTGCGCTGGTATGCAAACTGCAGGGGGTCCATTGATGAACACACCAGGGGTCTGAGGTGAGAAATGCAGGGGTTCCAGTGATGTACACACCAGGGGTCTGAGGTGAGCGAGGACTAACCTTTCCAGGGTCTTCATGATGTGGGATGTTAGTGCTACAGGTCTTCATGATGTGGGATGTTAGTGCTACAGGTCTGAAATAATAGCGCAAGTAACACAAAAAATTATACGTTTTCATGTTTTTATTGAACTCAGTGTAAACAGCCACAGTGCAGGGTGGGAAAAGTAAGTGAACCCTTGGATTTAATAACTGGTTGACCCTCCTTTGGCAGCATTAACCTCAACCAAACATTTTCTGTAGTTGTGGATCAGACCTGCACAACGGTCAGGAGGACGTTTGGACCATTCCTCTTTACAAAACTGTTTCAGTTCATACATTTTCTTGGGATGTCTGGTGTGAACCGCTCTCATGAGGTCTTGCCACAGCATCTCAATCAGGTTGAGGTCAGGACTTTGACTGGGCCGCTCCAGAAGGCGTATTTTCTTCTGTTGAAGCCATTCTGTTGTTGATTTACTTCTGTGTTTTGGGTCGTTGTCCTGTTGCATCACCCAACTTCTGTTGAGCTACAATTGGCGGACAGACCGCCTTACATTCTCCTGGAAAATGTCTTGATAAACTTGGGAATTCATTTTTCCGTCGATGATAGCAAGCTGTCCAGGCCCTGAGGCAGCAAAGCAGCCCCAAACCATGATTCTCCCTCCACCATACTTTACAGTTGGGATGAGGTTTTGATGTTGGTGTGCTGTGCCTTTTTTTCTCCACACATAGTGTTGTGTGTTCCTTCCAAACAACTCAACTTTAGTTTCATCTGTCTACAGAATATTTAGCCAGTAGCGCTGTGGAACATCCAGGTGCTCTTTTGCGAACTTCAGACGTGCAGCAATGTTTTTTTCTGGATAACAGTGGCTTCTTCCGTGGTGTCCTCCCATGAACACCATTCTTGTTTAGTGTTTTACATATCGTAGACTCGTCAACAGAGATGTTAGCATGTTCCAGAGATTTCTGTAAGTGTTTAGCTGACACTCTAGGGATCTTTATGAAATTTCCCCCCCGGGGGATCAATAAAGTACCTATCTATCTATCTATCTTAACCTCATTGATCATTCTGCACTGTGCTCTTTCAGTCATCGTTGCAGGACGGCCACTCCTAGGGAGAGTAGCAACAGTGCTGAACTTTCTCTATTTATAGACAATTTGTCTTACTGTGGACTGATGAACATCAAGGCTTTTAGAGATACTTTTGTAACCCTTTCCAGCTTTATGCAAGTCAAAAATTCTTAATCTTAGGTCTTCTGAGATCTCTTTTATTCGAGGCATGGTTCACATCAGGCAATCCTTCTTGTGAATAGCAAACTCAGATGTTGTGAGTGTTTTTTATAGGACAGAGCAGCTCTAACCAACATCTCCAATCTCGTCTCATTGATTGGACTCCAGGTTAGCTGACTCCTGACTCCAATTAGTCATTAACCAAGGGGTTCACATACTTTATCCAACCTACACTGTGAATGTTTCAATGTTGTATTCAATATAGACACGCTGTTTGTCTGTTGTTGTGATTTAGATGAAGTGTATAAAGTCCCTGCCACCATTGAGAAGTACCTGTGTTGTTTATTTTAGCTCAATGGACTGTATTAGTGATTTAAATACATGGAGGGCTGACAACTTCATCCAGCTAGATAGATAGATAGATAGATAGATAGATAGATAGATAGATAGATAGATAGATAGACAGACAGACAGACAGACAGACAGACAGACAGACAGACAGACAGACAGACAGACAGACAGACAGACAGACAGACAGACAGACAGACAGACAGACAGACAGACAGACAGACAGACAGACAGACAGACAGACAGACAGACAGACAGACAGACAGACAGACAGACAGACAGACAGACAGACAGACAGACAGACAGACAGACAGACAGACAGACAGACAGACAGACAGACAGACAGACAGACAGACAGACAGACAGACAGACAGACAGACAGACAGACAGACAGACAGACAGACAGACAGACAGACAGACAGACAGACAGACAGACAGACAGACAGACAGACAGACAGATAGATAGATAGATAGATAGATAGATAGATAGATAGATAGATAGATAGATAGATAGATAGATAGATAGATAGATAGGTACTTTATTGATCCCCGAGGGGGAAATTTCTTAAATCAAGACTAAGGTACTTATTGTTGGAGCCAAAGCACAGAGAGAGAATCTGGCCGCACATTTAAATTCACGGATAGTAAAGATAAAAACCCTGGTAAAAACCTAGGTGTCATTTTAGATTCTGAACTCAATTTCAAATCACACATTAGGAATTTGACCAAAATATTTTTTTACCACCTGAGGAACGTTGCCAAGGTGCAGCCGTTTCTCTCTCAGGCTGATACAGAGAAACTCATCCATGTTTTATTACAAGCAGGCTTGACTACTGTAATGCTCTCCTGTCTGGTCTACCTAAGAACACCTTTGGTCAACTGCCAAACATACAGAATGCTGCAGCACGGGTCCTGACCAAGACCAGATGGAGAGAACACATTAAACAGGTTTTAAGGTCTCTGCACCGGCTACCTGTGAGTTCTAGAATACATTTTAAGATTATTTAATCCAATCCCATACTTGTCAGACATGCTTTTAAGTTATGTACCCAGTAGGTCCCTCTGGTACTGGCCTTTAAATGGTCCAAAAGCCTAGGACCAAGAGGCATGTAGATACAGCCGTTAGTTACTATGTCCCCAGCCTCTGGAATAGCCTGCCAGAGAACCTGAGATACAGCCGTTAGTTACTATGTCCCCAGCCTCTGGAATAGCCTGCCAGAGAACCTGAGATACAGCCGTTAGTTACTATGTCCCCAGCCTCTGGAATAGCCTGCCAGAGAACCTGAGATACAGCCGTTAGTTACTATGTCCCCAGCCTCTGGAATAGCCTGCCAGAGAACCTGAGATACAGCCGTTAGTTACTATGTCCTCAGCCTCTGGAATAGCCTGCCAGAGAACCTGAGATACAGCCGTTAGTTACTATGCTCCCAGCCTCTGGAATAGCCTGCCAGAGAACCTGAGATACAGCCGTTAGTTACTATGTCCCCAGCCTCTGGAATAGCCTGCCAGAGAACCTGAGGTACAGCCGTTAGTTACTATGTCCCCAGCCTCTGGAATAGCCTGCCAGAGAACCTGAGATACAGCCGTTAGTTACTATGTCCCCAGCCTCTGGAATAGCCTGCCAGAGAACCTGAGATACAGCCGTTAGTTACTATGTCCTCAGCCTCTGGAATAGCCTGCCAGAGAACCTGACGGGGGCAAAAACTGTGGACATTTTTTATAGATCTTAAAACACACCTTTTTAGCGTTGCTTTTAAGTCATTAAGTTTTGATTGTTATCCTCTGATGTTTGTTGTAAATATAAGTAAATATTACAGGTTTCATTTTTATTGTTGTTATTCGTTTTTTCCTGTTAAGCAACTTGCGTTGCATTCCGTGTCTGAAATGTGCAAATAAAGCTTGATTTGACTGTGGAAGTTCTTTCCAGAAACCTGATTTTATGGAGAAACCTTTTTGTGTACCACCTTAAATCCCCTGCTGTGAGTAAAACGTCTGGACTCTCCCCATAACAACCTGAATGACCGGGTTGTCACGCCTGCTCCCACGGCCGCTTGAGGGCGCCAAGCTACACTTCATTACACACACCTGTCTCCATCATTACGTGCAGCAGCACTCATTGGACTCACCTGGACTCCTTCACTTTGTTGATTGACTCCTGTATATCTGTGTGTTCCTGTGTGTTGCTCCCTGTGGCTGCATTCATTGTTATGTGTTCCTGTTCCGTTTCATGTCCAACATTTATTAACCCTTCAATCCCTGTACCTGCTTCTCATCACCAGCCTCGTTCCTTACATGGGTAACTGGTTAACTAATGTACAGTCAGGTCCAGAAATATTTGGACATTGACAGTTATTATTATTTTAGCTGTCTACCACAACATATTGGTGTTGAAATTAAATAATGAATATGAGCTGAAATACTTTTTATATGTGGTCCCTCCCCCTTTTTAAGGGACCAAAAGTAATTGGACAGTTGTCTGCTCAGCTGTTCCATGGCCAGGTGTGTGTTATTCCCTCACTAGTTAATTTACCAGTAAGCAGATAAAATGTCTAGAGTTGATTTCAAGTGTGGGATTTGCAATATGAAGTCCAAAGAGCTGTCAGTGCCGGTGAAGCAAGCCATCATCAGGCTGAAACATCTAAACAAACAGAGCGATAGCAAAAACATTAGGGTTTCAAATCAAAATCAAATACATTTTTATTGGTCACATACACGTGTTTAGCAGATGTTATTGTGGGTGTAGAGAAATGCTTGTGTTTCTAGCTCCAACAGTGCAGTAATATCTAACCAGTAATATCTAACCAGTAATATCTAACAGTAATATCTAACAGTAATATCTAACCAGTAATATCTAACCAGTAATATCTAACAGTAATATCTAACAGTAATATCTAACCAGTAATATCTAACAGTAATATCTAACCAGTAATATCTAACCAGTAATATCTAACCAGTAATATCTAACAGTAATGTCTAACCAGTAATATCTAACAGTACTGTCTAACCAGTAATATCTAACCAGTAATATCTAACAGTAATATCTAACAGTAATATCTAACAGTAATATCTAACCAGTAATATCTAACAGTAATATCTAACAGTAATATCTAACCAGTAATATCTAACCAGTAATATCTAACCAGTAATATCTAACAGTAATGTCTAACCAGTAATATCTAACAGTAATATCTAACAGTAATGTCTAACCAGTAATATCTAACCAGTAATATCTAACAGTAATATCTAACAGTAATATCTAACCAGTAATATCTAACCAGTAATGTCTAACAGTAATATCTAACAGTAATATCTAACCAGTAATATCTAACCAGTAATATCTAACCAGTAATGTCTAACAGTAATATCTAACAGTAATATCTAACAGTAATGTCTAACCAGTAATATCTAACCAGTAATATCTAACAGTAATATCTAACAGTAATATCTAACAGTAATATCTAACCAGTAATATCTAACCAGTAATATCTAACCAGTAATATCTAACCAGTAATGTCTAACAGTAATATCTAACAGTAATATCTAACTAGTAATATCTAACCAGTAATATCTAACCAGTAATATCTAACCAGTAATATCTAACAGTAATATCTAACAGTAATATCTAACAGTAATGTCTAACCAGTAATATCTAACCAGTAATATCTAACAGTAATATCTAACCAGTAATATCTAACCAGTAATGTCTAACAGTAATATCTAACAGTAATATCTAACCAGTAATATCTAACCAGTAATATCTAACCAGTAATATCTAACAATAATATCTAACAATAATATCTAACAGTAATATCTAACCAGTAATATCTAACAGTAATATCTAACAGTAATATCTAACCAGTAATATCTAACCAGTAATATCTAACAGTAATATCTAACCAGTAATATCTAACAGTAATATCTAACAGTAATATCTAACCAGTAATATCTAACCAGTAATATCTAACAGTAATGTCTAACCAGTAATATCTAACAGTAATATCTAACAGTAATGTCTAACCAATAATATCTAACAGTAATATCTAACCAGTAATATCTAACAGTAATATCTAACAGTAATATCTAACCAGTAAAATCTAACAAGTAATATCTAACAGTAATATCTAACAGTAATATCTAACAGTAATATCTAACCAGTAATATCTAACAATAATATCTAACAGTAATATCTAACAGTAATATCTAACCAGTAAAATTTTATAAATTCACAACAATAAACACAAATCTAAAGTGAAGGAATGGAATTAAGAATATATAAATATTTATAGTGTGATGTCAGAGCAGCATAGACTAAAATACAGTAGAATAGTATAGAATACAGTATATACATACGAGATGAGTAATGTCAGATATATAAACATTATTAAAGTGACTAAGATACAGTAGAATAGTATAGAATACAGTATATACATATGAGATGAGTAATGTCAGATATATAAACATTATTAAAGTGACTAAGATACAGTAGAATAGTATAGAATACAGTATATACATATGAGATGAGTAATGTCAGATATATAAACATTATTAAAGTGACTAAGATACAGTAGAATAGTATAGAATACAGTATATACATATGAGATGAGTAATGTCAGATATATAAACATTATTAAAGTGACTAAGATACAGTAGAATAGTATAGAATACAGTATATACATATGAGATGAGTAATGCCAGATATATAAACATTATTAAAGTGACTAAGATACAGTAGAATAGTATAGAATACAGTATATACAGTGGGGAGAACAAGTATTTGATACACTGCCGATTTTGCAGGATACTTACAAAGCATGTAGAGGTCTGTAATTTTTATCATAGGTACACTTCAACTGTGAGAGACGGAATCTAAAACAAAAATCCAGAAAATCACATTGTATGATTTTTAAATAATTAATTTGCATTTTATTGCATGACATAAGTATTTGATCACCTACAAACCAGTAAGAATTCCGGCTCTCACAGACCTGTAAGTGTTTCTTTAAGAAGCCCTCCTGTTCTCCACTCATTACCTGTATTAACTGCACCTGTTTGAACTCGTTACCTGTATAAAAGACACCTGTCCACACACTCAATCAAACAGACTCCAACCTCTCCACAATGGCCAAGACCAGAGAGCTGTGTAAGGACATCAGGGATAACATTGTAGACCTGCACAAGGCTGGGATGGGCTACAGGACAATAGGCAAGCAGCTTGGTGAGAAGACAACAACTGTTGGTGCAATTATTAGAAAATGGAAGAAGTTCAAGATAACGATCAATCTCCCTCGGTCTGGGGCACCATGCAAGATCTCACCTCGTGGGGCATCAATGATCATGAGGAAGGTGAGGGATCAGCCCAGAACTACACGGCAGGACCTGGTCAATGACCTGAAGAGAGCTGGGACCACAGTCTCAAAGAAAACCATTAGTAACACACCACACCGTCATGGATTAAAATCCTGCAGCGCACGCAAGGTCCCCCTGCTCAAGCCAGCGCATGTCCAGGCCCGTCTGAAGTTTGCCAATGACCATCTGGATGATCCAGAGGAGGAATGGGAGAAGGTCATGTGGTCTGATGAGACAAAAATAGAGCTTTTTGGTCTAAACTCCACTCGCCGTGTTTGGAGGAAAAAGAAGGATGAGTACAACCCCAAGAACACCATCCCAACCGTGAAGCATGGAGGTGGAAACATCATTCTTTGGGGATGCTTTTCTGCAAAGGGGACAGGACGACTGCACCGTATTGAGGGGAGGATGGATGGGGCCATGTATCGCGAGATCTTGGCCAACAACCTCCTTCCCTCAGTAAGAGCATTGAAGATGGGTCGTGGCTGGGTCTTCCAGCATGACAACGACCCGAAACACACAGCCAGGGCAACTAAGGAGTGGCTCTGTAAGAAGCATCTCAAGGTCCTGGAGTGGCCTAGCCAGTCTCCAGACCTGAAACCAATAGAAAATCTTTGGAGGGAGCTGAAAGTCCGTATTGCCCAGCGACAGCCCCGAAACCTGAAGGATCTGTATGGAGGAGTGGGCCAAAATCCCTGCTGCAGTGTGTGCAAACCTGGTCAAGAACTACAGGAAACGTATGATCTCTGTAATTGCAAACAAAGGTTTCTGTACCAAATATTAAGTTCTGCTTTTCTGATGTATCAAATACTTATGTCATGCAATAAAATGCAAATGAATTACTTAAAAATCATACAATGTGATTTTCTGGATTTTTGTTTTAGATTCCGTCACTCACAGTTGAAGAGTACCTATGATAAAAATTACAGACTTCTACGTGCTTTGTAAGTGGGAAAACCTGCAAAATCGGCAGTGTATCAAATACTTGTTCTCCCCACTGTACATATGAGATGAGTAATGCCAGATATATAAACATTATTAAAGTGACTAAGATACAGTAGAATAGTATAGAATACAGTATATACATATGAGATGAGTATTGTCAGATATATAAACATTATTAAAGTGACTAAGATACAGTAGAATAGTATAGAATACAGTATATACATATGAGATGAGTAATGTCAGATATATAAACATTATTAAAGTGACTAAGATACAGTAGAATAGTATAGAATACAGTTTATACATATGAGATGAGTAATGTCAGATATATAAACATTATTAAAGTGACTAAGATACAGTAGAATAGTATAGAATACAGTATATACATATGAGATGAGTAATGTCAGATATATAAACATTATTATTATTATTTATTTTTTAACCTTTATTTAACTAGGCAAGTCAGTTAAAAACAAATTCTTATTTACAATGACGGCCTACCCTGGCCAAACCTGGACGACACTGGGCCAATTGTGTGCCGCACTATGGGACTCCCAATCACGGCCGGTTATGATACAGCCTGTAGTGATGCCTCTAGCACTGTGATGCATTGCCTTGGACCACAGCGCCACTTGGGAGCCAAAGTTCTATCATTGTGTTGATAGAACTTCGGGAGTGTTTTCCTCAAATTTGCTTTGTTAAAGTCCCCAGCTACAATAAATGCGGCCTCAGAATGTGGTTTCCAGTTTGCTTAGAGTCCGGTGAAGTTCTTTGAGGGCCGTCGTGGTATCGGCTTGGGGGGGAATATAGAGACGGATCCTGGCCAAACTGCTGGCCATCATGGACAACGTCACCCACCCTCTGCATGCCATGGTTATGAAGCAGAGGAGCACTTTCAGTCACAGTCTGATCCCACCACGGTGTGCCAGAGAGCGCTACAGGAGGTCCTTCCTGCCGGCGGCTATTAGACTATATAATGCCTCACCGGGGTGCCGTGCCGTCGGCAACATAGACCTGGAACTGTTGGGGTGTTAGGACCTAGTTTAACAATTATGCATCCATCCGTGAGTAACTCTGGTCTGTAATCACTCATTCACTCAGGACTTATTTATTCATTCAGGTCTGTATATACATACTCATGTACAGTTGTTATATCATATCACGTGCAATATTGCAAGTAATTCTTGGACTTAATTTACGTAGGCATTCACTCAGGAATGCATATTAGTATCCTGTCAGTTGTGTCTTTTTTCATTGCTTTTAGTATATCGAATGTGCAATACGTGCAGTTATCTGTAATCAAACCCTTCACTAAGGACATTATTTTAAGGGAATTATTATTATTACCCCAAATGATATCATACACACATTTAGCTATTAAAGTATCTCTTCCTGTCATTTAGCTGTACAGTTAATGTAACCATGCAAGTATTCACTTATCTGTAAATATAACAGTATATTTACCTGTACAGTTAATGTAACCATGCAAAATATTCACTTACCTGTTCATTTGGCCAGTCTGTCTATTAAGTAAACTATTATTACCCTCGCTCATATCATACGCATTTTTAGCTACTGAAGTATTTCTCTGCCATCGACCTGTATAGTATAGTTAACCATGCAAATATTACTTATTTATCTATATCAACTTGCAATATTTTTATCATATTTTTTTTCCACCTAACACTCTGTAACAATGTATAGTGTACAGCCATTCACCCATACTATGCTATGTATTTTTATAGCTTTTTGCACTCCAGACTTTTTATCTATTTTTATCATTTTTCATAGTGCCGCATGTATCGTGTATCTGTCTTTTATGTATTTTCGTTCTGGCATTTTGCACCTGCCTGTGTTTTTTCGTAGCTGCTTGACGAAGAAATTTCCCCTCGGGAATCAATAAAGTACCTATCAATAAAGTACCTATCTATATGGCTGCGACTATAACCGAAGAGAATTCTCTTGGGAGGTAATACGGTCGGTATTTGATTGTGAGGTATTCTAGGTCAGATAAAGAAAATATACTCAGAAGCGGTGGGTGGTGTGCGCACCTCCTGAGTCGGACTCCGATTACCTTGTCTTCTCCACCATGGGTGTTTTGGACCAGCTTCTGGAATCAGTTCAATTGCTCTGGGGTTGCGAACCAAGGATCCGATTCGGGAAAGTCGTATTCCTGGTCGTAAAACGGCTGCACTTCCAATCAGTGCCATTTTTTATTTGGTACATTCTTAAAAAGAAAGAACGCACTGGTGAGCTCAGGAATACCAAAAGGCCCGGAAGACTACAGAAAACAACTGTGGTGGATGACAAAATAATTATTTCCCTGGAGAAGAAAAACCCCTTCACAACAGTTAGCCAGATCAAGAACACCCTCCAGAAGGTAGGCATATCTGTGTCAAAGTCAACAATCAAGAGAATACTTCACCAGAGTAAATACAGAGGGTTTACCACAAGATGTAAACCCTTGGTAAGCCTCAAAAACAGGAAGACCAGATTAGAGTTTGCCAAAAAACATCTAAAATAGCCTTTACAGTTCTGGAACAACATCCTATGAACAGATGAGACAAAGATCATCTACCAGAATGATAGGAAGAGAAGAGTATGGAGAAGGGAAGCAACTGGTCGTGATCCGAAGCATAGCACCTCAAAACTCATTGGACGGAGCTTCACAGTGCAGATGGACAATGACCTGAAGAATCCTGTGAAAGCAATTTAATACTTTTTAAGGCAAAGTGCAATGTTATACAATGGCCAGGTCAATAAAATGAAGTTAATACAATTGAGCATGAATTTCACTTGCTGAAGGCAAAACTGAAGGCAAAACACTCCAAGAACAAGCAGGAACTGAAGACAGCTGCAGTAAAGGCCTGGCAGAGCATCACCAGGGAAGAAACCCAGCATCTGGTGATGTCTTTGGGTTCCAGACTTCAGGCAGACATTGACTGCAAAGGATTTGCAACAAAGTATTAAAACACAATTTAATTTAATTTGATTATGTTAGTTTGTCCAATTACTTTTGATCCCCTAATATTGGGGTGCGATGTATAAAAATAATTTTGACAAAACCCTTAAATTAAAGATGAAAGTCTACACTTAAAGGACATTTTGATTGTTTCCTTTCAAATCCATTGAGGTGGCATACAGAGCCAAAATTATGCAAATTGTGTCACTTTTAAGATGATTTCTCTGATTTTGAAGAAGTCAGGATGCAAGAAGACAACGATTAGATAGAGTTGATACAAAGTAACGTATGTACTCATTCACTCAGGACCTATTTATTCATACAGGTCTGTATATACATACTCATGTACAGTTGTTATATTATATCACGTGCAATATTGCAAGTAATTATTGGACTTAACCTACGTAGGCATTCACTCAGGAATGCATATTAGTATCCTGTCAGTTGCACCTTTTCTCATTGCTTTTAGTATATCGAATGTGCAATACGTGCAGTTGTCTGTAATTAAACCCTGCGCACTAAGGACTGTATTTTAAGGGAATTACTATTATTACCCCAAATTATATCATACACACATTTAGCTATTAAAGTATCTCTTCCTGTCATTTACCTGTACAGTTTGTGTAAACATGCAAGTATTCACTTATCTGTAAATATAACTGTATATTTACCTGTACAGCTAATTTAACCATGCAAAATATTCACTTACCTGTTCATTTAGCCAGTCTGTCTATTAAGTAAACTATTATTACCCTCGCTCATATCATACGCATTTTTAGCTACTGAAGTATTTCTCTGCCATCGACCTGTATAGTATAGTTAACCATCCAACATCCACCAATGTATAGTGTACATATTCAGCCAACCACCCATACTATGCTATGTCTTTTTATAGCTTTTTTTTGCACTCCAGATATCTTGTATTTCTATACTTTTTCATACTGCCGCTCTATGTATCATGTACCGTGTATCTGTCTTTTGTGTACTTTCGTTGTGGCATTTTGCACCTGCCCTGTGTTTTGTTGTAGCTGCTTGACAATGAAATGTCCCCCCCGGGGATCAATAAAGTACCTATCTATCTATCTATCTATCTATCTATCTATCTATCTATCTATTTAGACGGCACCGGTTTCCCACAGCAAGCTGACCATGAGCTGCATCTCGCAATGAGAATGAGAGACAAAGGAAACTGGGCGGTTTATATGGTGCCTGTTACACACGATGCCCCAACATCTGGCAACCATTAACAAAGAACCAGCTCCAGCTCAGATGATCTTAGATGACCCCGATACTGACATTATGTTTACCAAACACATTCCAAGATACGACCCTTGGTCCTCTCTGACAAACTGTCCCTCAACAAAGGAGCCCCCAATTCAGAATAGACCATCTGGCACCAAGAATGACATGCTGATAAATTACAATCTAAGACCTGTGGTACCCTCAGGCTTCCTTGACCCCTCATAGTGACCTGATGATGAATGGAACACATTTTCTTTTTATTTCTTTAGTAAGTAAAATTCCCACAGATAACATGACCTTACCTAAACAACTCACACCAAACATACTTTACACATATTGGACAATACGTTTTCTATACAGATTCTCAATATACCTATAAAAAGGTCTCAGTCATCTGAACCGACCAAACATCTTAACTATGTATTTGAGAGACAAGTGCTCATTGTGCAACTTTATTTTATGTTTTCAATAAGAATTGGAGACTAAATATAGTTGACATGTTATTAACAGCCTAAACCAACCCCATCCGTATTGTTATTAACAGCCTAAACCAACCCCGTCCGTATTGTTATTAACAGCCTAAACCAACCCCGTCCGTATTGTTATTAACAGCCTAAACCAACCCCGTCCGTATTGTTATTAACAGCCTAAACCAACCCCGTCCGTATTGTTATTAACAGCCTAAACCAACCCCGTCCGTATTGTTATTAACAGCCCAAGCCAACCCGGTCCGTATTGTTATTAACAGCTTAAGCCAACCCCGTCCGTATTGTTATTAACAGCTTAAGCCAACCCCGTCTCAGCTCTGAACGGTCCCAACCCTAACCCTGACCCAGCTCTGAACGGTCCCAACCCTAACCCTGACCCAGCTCTGAACGGTCCCAACCCTAACCCTGACCCAGCTCTGAACGGTCCCAACCCTAACCCTGACCCAGCTCTGAACGGTCCCAACCCTAACCCTGACCCAGCTCTGAATGGTCCTGGAGACAATCACATGACTGACAATCTACAGCATCCCTGCGATGGTTTACTGACACACATTTAGTAAGTGTGTGTGTTAGTCTCTCTCTAACAAGGTCTTCGAGAGAGAAGAGGTGTGTGTCTGAGTCTTCAGGGAGGAGGGTCCTCAGCGCCTCGGCCAATGAAAACAGGTATTCAGTGTTCCGTCCGCTCGGCCCGACTGCATCTACAATCTGATTGGCTATCAGCTCCAGGGGGGCGGGGCCCAGATAGTCAGGGTTGTCATTAGAACCGATGTAGAGCAGAGCCTGGCTGGGTGCAGAGGTAGTGTCAGCGTGTCTTGTGGGGGTCACGGAGGGTCGGGGGTGAAAGTTCACTGCGATGACGCGGTAACCGCCCTTCTCCCGGTAGTCAAGGTAACGCTTCACTTCCTGCTCTCGGCCAGACGGCAGCTTATAGGCCACACCCCAGACACAACCCTGAGAAAGAGAGAAAGTTGTGTGAGTATGTTTACTGTTCATTTTTTATTTCACTTTTGTTTATTATCTATTTCACTTGCTTTAGCAGCCCATGCCAATAAAGCCCCTTAAAGGGGAATGGAAACACTTTAGGAAGTACATCTAAGCAAACAGATGTATTCAATCCACTATTACTAAACATGCATTTAACAATCTCTATATTTAGTATTTTGATCGTCAACAAGATTTATTTTAGCTATGGTCAGCACCATTTTAAATTGCCATAGTAACGACTGACGCCAGTGCGTCACTGGCAGGAATCAAATTGTCTGTGGTATTGAGTTTTCGCATGGAGAGTGAATCGAAGAGAGAGGTTAGGTGCGGACAGGCTGTATGAAATGGCTCCAAAAAAAATCCCTTTTTAAGCTACCATCGGCTGCCCAAGGACCCACAACTTTGGAAGAAGTGGCTCAATGTCCTGAAGAGGAAGGAGGTGCCAGCTCGAGCTAGCAGGATCTGCAGACAGCACTTTGCGGAAGCAGACTTTGCGACGAAGGGCACTTTCGATGCGGCAACTGGGAGTTCTCAGAATGGAAAGGAGTCGTAGGCCTACGTTGAAGCCCTCTGCTTGCGCCTCCATTTTAAATTGAGGGTTATGGTGTAGGGGTTACCGACCGACCATCATCAACATCGCTGACTTCGGTGTCAAGCAAAAGCGACTGAAAAGAGGTGACGCGAGTCAATACAATGGAGCCTGAGATAACGTTAACCAGCCACTGTGTTGCAACTCTAGTTGAAGGTAACTAGCTAATTGCGTCTGAAGTGTTTTGTGTACAAAACCCCCAAGCCAATAACGTTAGCAAGCAACTCAACTGAAATTGCAACAGTTTATCCGTGTAGCCCTGTTATTAGATAGTTACTGTAGCTAGCTTCAAACCTCAGATAGTACTGTTATTAGGTAGTTACTGTAGCTAGCTTCCACCTCAGATAGTACTGTTATTAGGTAGTTACTGTAGCTAGCTTCAAACCTCAGATAGTACTGTTATTAGGTAGTTACTGTAGCTAGCTTCCACCTCAGATAGTACTGTTATTAGGTAGTTACTGTAGCTAGCTTCCACCTCAGATAGTACTGTTATTAGGTAGTTACTGTAGCTAGCTTCCACCTCAGATAGTACTGTTATTAGGTAGTTACTGTAGCCAGCTTCCACCTCAGATAGAAGTAACATGGATTTGCATGTACTAAGGCTATTGTTTATTTCTGTCAGTCTATCATCCCATATAAAATTTATAATATACAGTATATGCAGTGATTCTTGAATATATCTATAGCCTAATAGATGCCTTAATTGTTACCTACCAACAGGAAAGAACGGTTAGTACAGCATGCCAAACTGACCCCTGGTTGCCAGTGTTGCTGTGCTGCGTTGGAGAAGAGGTCCACCAGGACCATCACTAAAGAGCTCGGGCCCAGCTAGATTGCGCTCACGACCATTAGTATACAACAGAGTCCTGTCCCGGTCCTACTATTTCCTCTCTCTCTCAAACTATGAATGAACTACCTTGTCCCAGTCCTGCTGTTTCCTCTCTCTCTCTCTCAACCTATGAATGAACTACCCTGTCCCAGTCCTGCTGTTTCCTCTCTCTCTCTCTCTCTCTCTCTCTCTCTCTCTCAACCTATGAATGAACTACCTTGTCCCAGTCCTGCTGTTTCTTCTCTCTCAACCTATGAACTACCTTGTCCCGGTCCTGCTGTTTCCTCTCTCTCTCAACCTATGAATGAACTACCTTGTCCCGGTCCTGCTGTTTCCTCTCTCTCTCTCAACCTATGAATGAACTACCTTGTCCCGGTCCTGCTGTTTCCTCTCTCTCTCTCAACCTATGAATGAACTACCTTGTCCCAGTCCTGCTGTTTCTTCTCTCTCTCTCTCAACCTATGAATGAACTACCTTGTCCCAGTCCTACCGTTTCCTCTCTCTCTCAACCTATGAATGAACTACCCTGTCCCAGTCCTACTGTTTCCTGTCTCTCTCTCTCTCAACCTATGAATGAACTACCTTGTCCCGGTCCTGCTGATTCCTCTCTCACTCTCTCAACCTATGAATGAACTACCTTGTCCCGGTCCTGCTGTTTCCTCTCTCTCTCAACCTATGAATACAATACCTTGTCCCAGTCCTACTGTTTCCTCTCTCTCTCTCAACCTATGAATGAACTACCTTGTCTCAGTCCTGCTGTTTCTTCTCTCTCTTTCTCAACCTATGAATGAACTACCTTGTCCAAGGCCTGCTGTTTTCTTCTCTCTCTCTCTCAACCTATGAACTACCTTGTCCCAGTCCTGCTGTTTCCTCTCTCGCTCAACCTATGAATGAACTACCTTGTCCCAGTCCTGCTGTTTCCTGTCTCTCTCTCTCTCTCAACCTATGAATGAACTACCTTGTCCCGGTCCTGCTGATTCCTCTCTCACTCTCTCAACCTATGAATTAACTACCTTGTCCCGGTCCTACTGTTTCCTCTCTCTCTCTCTCTCAACCTATGAATGAACTACCTTGTACCAGTCCTGCTTTTTCCTCTCTCTCAAACTATGAATTAACTACCTTGTCCCGGTCCTGCTGTTTCCTCTCTCTCTCTCTCTCTCTCTCTCTCTCTCTCTCTCTCTCTCTCTCTCTCAACCTATGAATGAACTACCTTGTCCCAGGACTGCTGTTTTCTTCTCTCTCTCTCTCAACCTATGAATGAACTACCTTGTCCCGGTCCTAATGTTTCCTCTCTCTCTCTCTCTCTCTCTCAACCTATGAATGAACTACCTTGTCCCAGTCCTGCTGTTTCCTCTCTCTCTCTCTCTCTCTCTCTCTCTCTCTCTCTCTCTCTCTCTCTCTCTCTCAACCTATGAATGAACTACCTTGTCCCAGTCCTGCTGTTTCTTCTCTCTCAACCTATGAACTACCTTGTCCCGGTCCTGCTGTTTCCTCTCTCTCTCTCTCAACCTATGAATGAACTACCTTGTCCCGGTCCTGCTGTTTCCTCTCTCTCTCAACCTATGAATGAACTACCTTGTCCCGGTCCTGCTGTTTCCTCTCTCTCTCTCAACCTATGAATGAACTACCTTGTCCCGGTCCTGCTGTTTCCTCTCTCTCTCTCAACCTATGAATGAACTACCTTGTCCCAGTCCTGCTGTTTCTTCTCTCTCTCTCTCAACCTATGAATGAACTACCTTGTCCCAGTCCTACCGTTTCCTCTCTCTCTCAACCTATGAATGAACTACCCTGTCCCAGTCCTACTGTTTCCTGTCTCTCTCTCTCTCAACCTATGAATGAACTACCTTGTCCCGGTCCTGCTGATTCCTCTCTCACTCTCTCAACCTATGAATGAACTACCTTGTCCCGGTCCTGCTGTTTCCTCTCTCTCTCAACCTATGAATACAATACCTTGTCCCAGTCCTACTGTTTCCTCTCTCTCTCTCAACCTATGAATGAACTACCTTGTCTCAGTCCTGCTGTTTCTTCTCTCTCTTTCTCAACCTATGAATGAACTACCTTGTCCAAGGCCTGCTGTTTTCTTCTCTCTCTCTCTCAACCTATGAACTACCTTGTCCCAGTCCTGCTGTTTCCTCTCTCGCTCAACCTATGAATGAACTACCTTGTCCCAGTCCTGCTGTTTCCTGTCTCTCTCTCTCTCTCAACCTATGAATGAACTACCTTGTCCCGGTCCTGCTGATTCCTCTCTCACTCTCTCAACCTATGAATTAACAACCTTGTCCCGGTCCTACTGTTTCCTCTCTCTCTCTCTCTCAACCTATGAATGAACTACCTTGTACCAGTCCTGCTTTTTCCTCTCTCTCAAACTATGAATTAACTACCTTGTCCCGGTCCTGCTGTTTCCTCTCTCTCTCTCTCTCTCTCTCTCTCTCTCAACCTATGAATGAACTACCTTGTCCCAGTCCTGCTGTTTCCTCTCTCTCTCTCTCTCTCTCTCTCTCTCTCTCTCAACCTATGAATGAACTACCTTGTCCCGGTCCTGCTGTTTCCACTCACTCTCTCAACCTATGAAATAACTACCTTGTCCCAGTCCTGCTGTTTCCTCTCTCTCAACCTATGAACTACCTTGTCCCAGTCCTGCTGTTTCCTCTCTCTCAACCTATGAACTACCTTGTCCCAGTCCTGCTGTTTCCTCTCTCTCAACCTATGAATGAACTACCTTGTCCCAGTCCTGCTGTTTCCTCTCTCTCAACCTATGAATGAACTACCTTGTCCCAGTCCTACTGTTTCCTCTCTCTCAACCTATGAATGAACTACCTTGTCCCAGTCCTACTGTTTCCTCTCTCTCAACCTATGAATGAACTACCTTGTCCCAGTCCTACTGTTTCCTCTCTCTCTCTCAACCTATGAATAAACTACCTTGTCCCGTTCCTGTTGTTTCCTCTCTCTCTCTCAACCTATGAATGAACTACCTTGTCCCGGTCCTGCTTTTTCCTCGCTCTCTCTCAACCTATGAATGAACTACCTTGTCCCCGTCCTACTGTTTCCTCTCTCTCTCTCTCTCTCTCAACCTATGAATGAACCACCTTGTCCCGGTCCTGCTTTTTCCTCTCTATCTCTCAACCTATAAATGAACTACCTTGTCCCGGTCCTGCTGTTTCCTCTCTCAACCTATGAATGAACTAACTTGTCCCAGTCCTGCTTTTTCCTCTCTCAACCTATGAATGAACTAACTTGTCCCAGTCCTGCTGTTTCAACTGTTACTCAACCTATGAATTAACTACCTTGTCCCGGTCCTGCTGTTTCCACTCACTCTCTCAACCTATGAATTAACTACCTTGTCCCAGTCCTACTGTTTCCTCTCTCTCAACCTATGAATGAACTACCTTGTCCCAGTCCTGCTGTTTCCTCTCTCTCTCTCAACCTATGAATGAACTACCTTGTCACCGTCCTGTTGTTTCCTCTCTCTCTCTCTCTCAATCTATGAATGAACTACCTTGTCCCAGTCCTGTTGTTTCCTCTCTCTCGCTCTCAACCTATGAATGAACTACCTTGTCCCGGTCCTACTGTTTCCTCTCTCTTTCTCTCAACCTATGAATGAACTACCTTGTCCCAGTCCTGTTGTTTCCTCTCTCTCTCTCTCTCCACCTATGAATGAACTACCTTGTCCCAGTCCTGCTGTTTCCTCTCTCTCTCAACCAATGAATGCTCGGCTATGAAAAGCCAACTGACATTTGCTCCTGAGGTGTTGAACTGTTTCCTCCCTCTATAACCACTGTGGTTATTATTTTGATATAAAAAGGGCTTTTGTAAAATATATTTGATTAGTCCCGTGTAGCTCAGATGGTAGAGCATGGCGCTGGGGTTGTGGTTTCGATTCTCACGGGGGACCAGTATGAAAAAATTATAAACATGTCTGCACTAACTAACTAAGTCACTCTGGATAAGAGGGTCTGCTAAATTATGTAATTGATTGATTGTTTGCTGGATGCTGTGTTTTCACTAACTGTCTGAGTGATTGGACATTTTTATAGTATCTGTAACATATTTTGGTGTGTATTTAATCTGCATCTTAACTTCTTAAAGTGGCAATCAGCAGTATCAACAATAACAAAGTGTCTCCCTGCTCCTCTTTCGGTAAAAAGCTGAGGGAGAAATGGAACCACTATCAAATTCATAGACAGAGCTATAGATGGTGGTGGTGTGCTGGGGAGCAAACATCAAAGCCGGTGATGCTTCTCGGGTAAATAAGCTGATCAGGAAGGCTAGCTCTGTCCTGGGGATGAGCCTTGACACTCTAGAGGAGGTGGCGGAGAGACGGATCCTGGCCAAACTGCTGGCCATCATGGACAACGTCACCCACCCTCTGCACACTATGGTTATGACGCAGAGGAGCACTTTCAGTCACAGACTGATCCCACCACGGTGTGCCAGAGAGCGCTACAGGAGGTCCTTCCTGCCGGCGGCTATGAGACTACATAATGCCTCACCGGGGTGCCGTGCCGTCGGCAACATAGATCTGGAACTGTTGGGGTGCTAGGACCTAGTTTAACAATTATGCATCCATCCGTGAGTAACTCTGGTCCGTCAGCACTCATCCACTCAGGACCTATTTATTCATACAGGTCTGTATATACATACTCATGTACAGTTGTTATATTATATCACATGCAATATTGTAAGTAATTATTGGACGTAGGCATTCACTCAGGAATGCATATTAGTATCCTGCCAGTTGCACCTTTTCTCATTGCTTTTAGTATATCGAATGTGCAATAAGTGCAGTTGTCTGTAATTAAACCCTGCGCACTAAGGACTGTATTTTAAGGGAATTACTATTATTACCCCAAATGATATCATACACACATTTAGCTATTAAAGTATCTCTTCCTGTCATTTACCTGTACAGTTTGTGTAAACATGCAAGTATTCACTTATCTGTAAATATAACTGTATACCTAACTGTACAGCTAATTTAACCATGCAAAATTTTCACTTACCTGTTAATTTACCCAGTCTGTCTGTTAAGTAAACTATTATTACCCTCGCTCATATCATACACATTTTTAGCTACTGAAGTATTTCTCTGCCATCGACCTGTATAGTATAGTTAACCATCCAACATCCACCAATGTATAGTGTACATATTCAGCCAACCACTCATACTATGCAATGTCCTTTTATAGCTTTTTTTTTGCACTCCAGATATCTTGTATTTCTATACTTTTTCATACTGCCGCTCTATGTATCATGTACCGTGTATCTGTCTTTTGTGTACTTTTCGTTGTGGCATTTTGCACCTGCCCTGTGTTTTGTTGTAGCTGCTTGACAATGAAATTTCCCCCCCGGGGGAGCAATAAAGTACCTATCTATCTATATGCAAGGACTGACCATCCATGATATTAAAATTGTAATACTGTTTCTATGATCCGTTTCCACTACCATGTACCAGTTCACTTTGGATAAAGGCGTCTGCTAAATGGCATATATTATTAAAGTCTACTATGACTATGCCAACTAGCTGCCCAGTGTAGTTACCATTCCTTTCCAATAGATGGCAGCCAAAGCTAGTTGAAGTCACTACTCTAGCGTCAGGGATACAGGGTTAGTGCAAGTCGAAAGTAGTTTAATCTTCAAAGCAAGTTTATCTGGTTACGCTTGAACCTGTTGTTATAGTGGACTAGCTAAATAATACTATTTTTACATTTTACTGCTACGAGAACAAACTCTTTGATTTGGGGCAACGATCAGCTCAAACATGAACAGCTTCAGCAAGTTTATTGGCTCCCTAACTAACATTATATAATTCTCTGTAATAAACTAATTCTCAGACTCCCATTTTTGGGAGTTACAACCTTGTCTCTCCTGCCAGTGACGCAACAATGTGGCGATTTTCAGTTAGCTGGCGTTCTAAATCCTAGTATTTCCATTCCCCTTTAAATTGAATTGAATTGAGAGAGAGAAGACCAGTTAAAAACTGGGTGGTTTGAGCCCTGAATGCTGATTGGCTGACAGCCGTAAATTCTTATTCACAATATCAGACCGTATACCACGGGTATGACAAAACATGTATTTTTACTGGTCGAATTCCATTGGTAAACAGTTTTTAATAGCAATAAGGCACCTTGGGGGGTTGTGATATATGGCCAATATACCACGGCTAATGGCTGTGTCCAGGCACACCGCGATGCGTCGTGCCTAAGAACCAGGGCCGGCCCTCCAATTAGGCAAGATTATGCGATCGCCTATGGCGGCAGTTGAGTTTGGGGCGCCATTTTGACAATTGGCTGCCGCCCTCCGGCACCCCTGATCGGCTACTACACGCCTAGGGCAACAGAACGTCCACGGCCGGCCCTGCTAAGAACAGCCCTTACCTTGGGCCTTATTGCTTAATTATAGCAGGCACTACATTTACCAATAAAACTACCGGAGACCAATCATTGCCAATAGGGGGAGGAGACATTCAGAGACATAGCAATAGTCACTTACCTGTAAATGTAACTGTATATTTACCTGTACAGTTAATTTAACCATGCAAAATATTAACTTACCTGTTTGTTTAACCAGTCTGTCTATTAAGTAAACTATTATTACCTTCAATCATACCATACGCATTTTTAGCTATTGAAGTATTTCTCTGCCATCAACCTGTATAGTATAGTTAACCATCCAACATCCACCAATGTATAGTGTACATATTCAGCCAACCACCCATACTATGCAATGTCTTTTTATAGCTTTTTTGCACTCCAGATATCTTGTATTTCTATACTTTTTCATACTGCCGCTATATGTATCATGTACCGTGTATCTGTCTTTTGTGTACTTTCGTTGTGGTATTTTGCACCTGCCCTATGTTTTGTTGTTGTAGCTGCTTGACAAAGAAATTTCCCCCTCTGGGATCAATAACGTACCTATCTACCTATCTATCTATCGATTGGCGGCAATGAGTTTGGGCAACCAGAGCTCAGACAGTCCCAGGTTTATGTAAATTAGCAGTGACGCAACTGTGCGATAACTAATAAGAGCCAATGTAACACTGTGCTGTTTGGAAGACACATAACCCTACAATACATAATCCAATCTGTATCACAACCGGCCGTGATTGGGAGTCCCATACTGCCCTACCAAGCAACAAGGCAGTAACTAATTTGATCAAAAATGAGTTAATATCATTTTTGCTACATTAAATATAAGCTTAATCATGTGGACAAGTATCCTGCCTCTATTGTATTGTGTTTAGGAGAAAATGGGAGTCATGTTAGCAGTAACTGCATAACGTTACTGTGAAACCAAGGTAAATAAAAGCCATTTTTCTCAGTTCCACGCTATGAGCAGTTACTGCCTTTTTGCTCGGTAGGGCAGTATGTTAGAGGTCTGTAGTCCAACATCTGGAATGTTACTGTAACAGTGTTACTTCTGTCCCTCTTACCTATCACTCCACAAAAGACCATTCTTGCATAATCAATGCTTGGAGTTTGTCAGAAGTTGTGGGTTTTTGTTTGTCCACCCGCCTCTTGAGGATCGACCACAAGTTCTCAATGGGATTAAGGTCTGAGGAGTTTCCTGGCCATGGACCCAAAATGTCGATGTTTTGTTCCCCGAGCCACTTAGTTATCACTTTTGCCTTATGGCAAGGTGCTCCATCATGCTGTAAAAGGCATTGGTCGTCACCAAAGGCATTGGTCATCACTGTTGGCATGACACAGGACTGATGGTAGCGCTCACCTTGTCTTCTCCGGACAAGGTGTTTTCCGGATGGCCCAAACAATCCGAAAGGGGATTCACCAGAGAAAATGACTCTACCCCAGTCCTCAGCAGTCCAATCCCTGTACCTTTCGCAGAATATCAGTCTGTCCCTGATGTTTTTCCTGCAGAGAAGTGGCTTCTTCGCTGCCCTTCTTGATACCAGGCCATCCTCCAAAAGTCTTCACCTCACTGTGCGTGCAGATGCACTCACACCTGCCTGCTGCCATTCCTGAGCAAGCTCTGCACTGGTGGTGCCCCGATCCCGCAGCTGAATCAACTTTAGGAGACGGTCCTGGCGCTTGCTGGACTTTCTTGAGCACCCTGACGCCTTCTACACAACAATTGAACTTCTCTCCTTGAAGTTCTTGATGATCCGATAAATGGTTGATTTAGGTGCAATCTTACCAGCAGCAATATCCTTGCCTGGGAAGCCCTTTTTGTGCAAAGCAATGATGACGGCACGTGTTTCCTTGCAGGTAAGTTTCCAGTCTGTTATTCTGACTCATGACAGAGTGATCTCCAGCCTTGTCCTCGTCAACACTCTCACCTGTGTTAACGAGACAATCACTGACATGATGGCAGCTGGTCCTTTTGTGGCAGGGCTGAAATGCAGTGGAAATGTTTTTTTTGGAATTAAGTTCATTTTCATGGCAAAGAGGGACTTTGCAATTAATTGCAATTCATCTGATCACTCTTCATGACATTCTGGAGTATATGCAAATTGCCATCAACACTGAGGCAGCAAACTTTGTGGAGACCAATACGTGTCATTCTCAAAACTTTTGGCCACGACTGTACATTCCCACACACACAAACACTGGTGTGAGTAACTACGTGCCAGCTCACCTCTGGGTCCTCCACCAGAGTCACGACTCGGCCAGTTACATTACCACACACACACACACTGGTGTAAGTAACTACGTGCCAGCTCACCTCTGGGTCCTCCACCAGAGTCACGACTCGGCCCGGCTGAAAAGGAAGAGAGGAACTGATTGAGATCTAATAAGACATTAGAACCTGTAAAGAGGTGAACAACATTGATCCTCCAGTCGTCAGTCACCATATTACAGTTCAGATTATGTAGAGCAGTCATGTAGCTAACTGGATATTACCACTAGTCAACATAGACTATTACTTAATAATAAACTTACACTACCTTCACTAGTCATCCAGGCAGAGAAAGAGAGAAAGAGAAAGGAGAAAGAGAAAGAGAGAAAGAGAAAGGAGAGAGAGAGAGAAAGAGAGAGACACACACACACCTCACCTTGCCTGGCACTCCTCTGTGGTCGGTGCTTCCTTGCCAGAAGCGCCGGCTGAAGCCTGTGATGTAGCCGACCTGCTTCTCCTCATATGGAAAATCCACCTTCCAGATCAGAGAGCCATACCCGAACACCCACATAGCTACTGTACCTCCTCCTCCTCCTCCAGCTGGCTGGCTGTCACGCTGTGTATTCCTCCCGTAGCTTGTACTGTCAGACATTTAGCTGTTACCACTATATAGCACCATGTTTGCTGTTAGTAGCAGCTACTACTGCATTCACAACGGAGCTCAATGTCGTGACTAACTACTTCTACCTGACGCAACTCGTCACGTGATAGTCAGACAGAACTTGCTGGCACAGACTTTGCTTGCCAGGCATTAGTAATCAATCATCATCAAATTCTGCACTCAAAATCAAATCAGAGTTTAATCGTCACCTGCACAAGATACATCAGGGGTGTAATTATTATGCCATTGTAGCGTCTGTGACATGGGCAGCGGTTTAATATAATAGTTTGATTAAAACGTGTACATGCTTTGCATAATAATCCTGTTTACATGGACACATTTGAAATCAGGCTACGTAATGGCACTCTGATAAATGCAGTAAATCGCCAATCAAAATAAATGCTCTACCACAGCGAACTTTATAAATACCATGTATTTATAAAGCCCTTTCTACATCAGCCGATGTCACAAAGTGCTATACAGAAACCCAGCCTAAAACCCCAAACAGCAAGCAATGCAGATGTAGAAGCACGGTGGCTGGAAAAACTCCCTAGAAATGCAGAAATCTAGGAAGAAACCTAGAGAGGAACCAGGCTCTGAGGGGTGGCCAGTCTTCTTCTGGCTGTACTGGGTGGAGATTAGAAACCTAGAGAGGAACCAGGCTCTGAGGGGAGGCCAGTCCTCTTCTGGCTGGGTGGAGATTAGAAACCTAGAGAGGAACCAGGCTCTGAGGGGAGGCCAGTCCTCTTCTGGCTGGGTGGAGATTAGAAACCTAGAGAGGAACCAGGCTCTGAGGGATGGCCAGTCCTCTTCTGGCTGTACCGGGTGGAGATTAGAACAATTCATGGCCATTAAGGCCAGTTCTTTCTCAAAGATGTTCAAACGTTCATAGATGACAAGTAGGGGCAAATAATATTTTTTTTATATATATTTGATTCTCAGTTCGGACATTTTTTTGTTGTAAACTATTTTATTTTGTATTTTTTCTCCCCAATTGGTAGTCAGTCTTGTCCCATCACTACAACTCCCGTACGGACTCGGGAGAGGTGAAGGTTGAGAGCCGTGCTCCTCCGAAACACAACCCACCAAGCAGCACTGCTTCTTGACACAATGAACACTTAACCCGGAAGCCAGCCGCACCAATGTGTTGGAGGAACCACCGTCCACCTGGCGACTGAGTCAACGTGCATGTACCGTTCAGATGTTATAATTAACTGTACACAGTGTCTTAGCTGTACCGTTCAGATGTTATAGCTAACTGTACACAGTGTCTTAGCTGTACCGTTCAGATGTTATAGCTAACTGTACACAGTGTCTTAGCTGTACCGTTCAGATGTTATGTTATAGCTAACTGTACACAGTGTCTTAGCTGTACCGTTCAGATTTTATGTTATAGCTAACTGTACACAGTGTCTTAGCTGTACCATTCAGTTGTTATGTTATAGCTAACTGTACACAGGGTCTTAGCTGTACCATTCAGATGTTATAGCTAACTGTACACAGTGTCTTAGCTGTACCGTTCAGTTGTTATGTTATAGCTAACTGTACACAGTGTCTTAGCTGTACCGTTCAGATGTTATGTTATAGCTAACTACACAGTGTCTTAGCTGTACCGTTCAGATGTTATGTTATAGCTAACTGTACACAGTGTCTTAGCTGTACCGTTCAGATGTTATGTTATAGCTAACTGTACACAGTGTCTTAGCTGTACCGTTCAGATGTTATGTTATAGCTAACTGTACACAGTGTCTTAGCTGTACCGTTCAGATGTTATGTTATAGCTAACTGTACACAGTGTCTTAGCTGTACCATTCAGATGTTATGTTATAGCTAACTGTACACAGTGTCTTAGCTGTACCGTTCAGATGTTATAGCTAACTGTACACATTGTCTTAGCTGTACCATTCAGATGTTATGTTATAGCTAACTGTACACAGTGTCTTAGCTGTACCATTCAGATGTTATGTTATAGCTAACTGTACACAGTGTCTTAGCTGTACCGTTCAGATGTTATGTTATAGCTAACTGTACACAGTGTCTTAGCTGTACCGTTCAGATGTTATGTTATAGCTAACTGTACACAGTGTCTTAGCTGTACCGTTCAGATGTTATGTTATAGCTAACTGTACACAGTGTCTTAGCTGTACCATTCAGATGTTATGTTATAGCTAACTGTACACAGTGTCTTAGCTGTACCATTCAGATGTTATGTTACAGCTAACTGTACACAGTGTCTTAGCTGTACCGTTCAGATGTTATAGCTAACTGTACACAGTGTCTTAGCTGTACCGTTCAGATGTTATAGCTAACTGTACACAGTGTCTTAGCTGTACCATTCAGATGTTATGTTATAGCTAACTGTACACAGTGTCTTAGCTGTACCGTTCAGATGTTATGTTATAGCTAACTGTACACAGTGTCTTAGCTGTACCGTTCAGATGTTATAGCTAACTGTACACAGTGTCTTAGCTGTACCATTCAGATGTTATGTTATAGCTAACTGTACACAGTGTCTTAGCTGTACCGTTCAGTTGTTATGTTATAGCTAACTGTACACAGTGTCTTAGCTGTACCGTTCAGATGTTATGTTATAGCTAACTGTACACAGTGTCTTAGCTGTACCGTTCAGATGTTATAGCTAACTGTACACAGTGTCTTAGCTGTACCGTTCAGATGTTATGTTATAGCTAACTGTACACAGTGTCTTAGCTGTACCGTTCAGATGTTATAGCTAACTGTACACAGTGTCTTAGCTGTACCGTTCAGATGTTATAGATAACTGTACACAGTGTCTTAGCTGTACCGTTCAGATGTTATGTTATAGCTAACTGTACACAGTGTCTTAGCTGTACCGTTCAGATGTTATAGCTAACTGTACACAGTGTCTTAGCTGTACCGTTCAGATGTTATAGCTAACTGTACACAGTGTCTTAGCTATACCGTTCAGATGTTATAGCTAACTGTACACAGTGTCATAGCTGTACCGTTCAGATGTTATAGCTAACTGTACACAGTGTCTTAGCTGTACCGTTCAGATGTTATAGCTAACTGTACACAGTGTCTTAGCTGTACCGTTCAGATGTTATAGCTAACTGTACACAGTGTCTTAGCTGTACCGTTCAGATGTTATAGCTAACTGTACACAGTGTCTTAGCTGTACCGTTCAGATGTTATGTTATAGCTAACTGTACACAGTGTCTTAGCTGTACCGTTCAGATGTTATGTTATAGCTAACTGTACACAGTGTCTTAGCTGTACTGTTCAGATGTTATGTTATAGCTAACTGTACACAGTGTCTTAGCTGTACCGTTCACTGTACACAGTGTCTTAGCTGTACCATTCAGATGTTATGTTATAGCTAACTGTACACAGTGTCTTAGCTGTACCATTCAGATGTTATGTTATAGCTAACTGTACACAGTGTCTTAGCTGTACCATTCAGATGTTATGTTATAGCTAACTGTACACAGTGTCTTAGCTGTACCGTTCAGATGTTATAGCTAACTGTACACAGTGTCTTAGCTGTACCGTTCAGATGTTATGTTATAGCTAACTGTACACAGTGTCTTAGCTGTACCGTTCAGATGTTATGTTATAGCTAACTGTACACAGTGTCTTAGCTGTACCGTTCAGATGTTATGTTATAGCTAACTGTACACAGTGTCTTAGCTGTACCGTTCAGATGTTATGTTATAGCTAACTGTACACAGTGTCTTAGCTGTACCGTTCAGATGTTATAGCTAACTGTACACAGTGTCTTAGCTGTACCGTTCAGATGTTATGTTATAGCTAACTGTACACAGTGTCTTAGCTGTACCGTTCAGATGTTATGTTATAGCTAACTGTACACAGTGTCTTAGCTGTACCGTTCAGATGTTATGTTATAGCTAACTGTACACAGTGTCTTAGCTGTACCATTCAGTTGTTATGTTATAGCTAACTGTACACAGTGTCTTAGCTGTACCATTCAGATGTTATAGCTAACTGTACACAGTGTCTTTGCTGTACCGTTCAGTTGTTATGTTATAGCTAACTGTACACAGTGTCTTAGCTGTACCGTTCAGATGTTATGTTATAGCTAACTGTACACAGTGTCTTAGCTGTACCGTTCAGATGTTATAGCTAACTGTACACAGTGTCTTAGCTGTACCGTTCAGATGTTATAGCTAACTGTACACAGTGTCTTAGCTGTACCGTTCAGATGTTATGTTATAGCTAACTGTACACAGTGTCTTAGCTGTACCATTCAGATGTTATAGCTAACTGTACACAGTGTCTTAGCTGTACCGTTCAGATGGGGGGATCATCTGGGGCGGGGCGGCAGGTAGCCTAGTGGTTAGAGTGTTGGGCCTGTAATTGAAAGGTTGCAGGATCGAATCCCCGAGCTGACAAGGTAAAAATCTGTCGTTCTGCCCTTGAACAAGGCAGTTAACCCCCTGTTCCTAGGCCATCATTGTAAATAAGAATTTGTTCTTTACTGACTTGCCTAGTAAAATAAAGGTTAAAAAAAATAAAGTATCTATCTATAACCGTCCCCGCAGGAGGCCTTTGGCTTTTGGTAGGCCGTCATTGTAAATAAGAATTTGTAACGGACTTGCCTAGTTCAATATAGGTAAAAAAAAAAAAAAGAATATACACACAATAGCATATAGAGTATAAATTGTGAAATGTCAAGTAGGCTTATTCTTATTTACAAGTAATAAACACGCACTCAGTTGAGCAAACACATTTAAAAGATATAATAATCAACGAATTGATAATGGGAAATAAATGTCATTGTTGAAAGGTAGAAAAGCTACTTTTTCAAATAAGAACTACAATTCCCAGAAATCCCTTGTTTAAAGGCAACCGTAAACAGAAAGCGGAAACAATAGAGAACCACAAACACACACCTTTGCGATCTACTCAGGGAAATACATTACCTTTACCTTTTAAGCAATACTATTAAAGTCGATATTTAAGAAAGTCGACGAGTACTTAAGGGCATTTAACTAAGTTGGTCACCATGGCACTGAAAAGAATACAGAAGGTAAGATGTTAGTTAGCATTGTGGCTAGCTGTGCTCGGGTAGCTAGCTAACTAAGGTTAGCGTCATTATCGGAAGTTGTTAGTTTGTTAACGTTATCTAGATCATTGGTTGTGTTTAAGACGAATCCTAACCACGTAGCTAGTCATCTATCTAGACTGGACACATACCAGGATACTGTGTGTATCTTCACTGGTTAACTAACACAATCCTTGTGTCTAGACTGGACACATACCAGGAGACTATGTAGCTTCACTGGTTAACTAACACAATCCTAGTGTCTAGACTGGACACATACCAGGAGACTGTGTGTATCTTCACTGGTTAACTAACACAATCCTAGTGTTTAGACTGGACACATACCAGGAGACTGTGTGTATCTTCACTGGTTAACTAACACAATCCTAGTGTCTAGACTGGACACATACCAGGAGACTATGTATCTTCACTGGTTAACTAACACAATCCTAGTGTATAGACTGGACACATACCAGGAGACTATGTAGCTTCACTGGTTAACTAACACAATCCTAGTGTCTAGACTGGACACATACCAGGAGACTGTGTGTATCTTCACTGGTTAACTAACACAATCCTAGTGTATAGACTGGACACATACCAGGAGACTATGTATCTTCACTGGTTAACTAACACAATCCTAGTGTATAGACTGGACACATACCAGGAGACTGTGTGTATCTTCACTGGTTAACTAACACAATCCTAGTGTATAGACTGGACACATACCAGGAGACTGTGTGTATCTTCACTGGTTAACTAACACAATCCTAGTGTATAGACTGGACACATACCAGGAGACTATGTATCTTCACTGGTTAACTAACACAATCCTAGTGTATAGACTGGACACATACCAGGAGACTATGTATCTTCACTGGTTAACTAACACAATCCTAGTGTATAGACTGGACACATACCAGGAGACTATGTAGCTTCACTGGTTAACTAACACAATCCTAGTGTCTAGACTGGACACATACCAGGAGACTATGTAGCTTCACTGGTTAACTAACACAATCCTAGTGTATAGACTGGACACATACCAGGAGACTATGTATCGTCACTGGTTAACTAACACAATCCTAGTGTTTAGACTGGACACATACCAGGAGACTATGTAGCTTCACTGGTTAACTAACACAATCCTAGTGTCTAGACTGGACACATACCAGGAGACTATGTAGCTTCACTGGTTAACTAACACAATCCTAGTGTCTAGACTGGACACATACCAGGAGACTATGTAGCTTCACTGGTTAACTAACACAATCCTAGTGTATAGACTGGACACATACCAGGAGACTATGTAGCTTCACTGGTTAACTAACACAATCCTAGTGTATAGACTGGACACATACCAGGAGACTATGTATCTTCACTGGTTAACTAACACAATCCTAGTGTTTAGACTGGACACATACCAGGAGACTGTGTGTATCTTCACTGGTTAACTAACACAATCCTAGTGTTTAGACTGGACACATACCAGGAGACTGTGTGTATCTTCACTGGTTAACTAACACAATCCTAGTGTCTAGACTGGACACATACCAGGAGACTATGTAGCTTCACTGGTTAACTAACACAATCCTAGTGTTTAGACTGGACACATACCAGGCGACTATGTAGCTTCACTGGTTAACTAACACAATCCTAGTGTTTAGTGTGGACACATACCAGGAGACTGTGTGTTTCTTCACTGGTTAACTAACACAATCCTAGTGTCTAGACTGGACACATACCAGGAGACTGTGTGTTTCTTCACTGGTTAACTAACACAATCCTAGTGTCTAGACTGGACACATACCAGGAGACTGTGTGTATCTTCACTGGTTAACTAACACAATCCTAGTGTCTAGACTGGACACATACCAGGAGACTGTGTGTTTCTTCACTGGTTAACTAACACAATCCTAGTGTATAGACTGGACACATACCAGGAGACTGTGTGTATCTTCACTGGTTAACTAACACAATCCTAGTGTCTAGACTGGACACATACCAGGAGACTATGTAGCTTCACTGGTTAACTAACACAATCCTAGTGTTTAGACTGGACACATACCAGGAGACTATGTATCTTCACTGGTTAACTAACACAATCCTAGTGTCTAGACTGGACACATACCAGGAGACTATGTAGCTTCACTGGTTAACTAACACAATCCTAGTGTCTAGACTGGACACATACCAGGAGACTATGTATCTTCACTGGTTAACTAACACAATCCTAGTGTTTAGTGTGACGGTATGCCACTAGATTGTACTGTTGTTGTCAGCCATTCACCCCTCGCCAGGACACAGCTAGTTACATGCAGCACCTGTTCATGTTGTAATGCTAACTAGCTAGTCTAATTTGACTCAGGGCTGTAGTTAAGGCAGGACATGATGAAGTAGGCATATAATTATGATTACAGTCAGTCTTTATTTTATTTGACCTTTATTTAACTAGGCAAGTCAATTAAGAACAAAAAGACCTCCTGTGGGGACGGGGGCTGGGATTAAAAATAAATAAAATATAAATATAGGACCAAACACACATCACAACAAGAGAGACAAAACAACACTACATACAGAGAGACAAAACAACACTACATACAGAGAGACAAAACAACACTACATACAGAGAGACCTAAGACAACAACATAGCAAGGTAGCAACACATGACAACACAGCAAGGCAGCAACACATGACAACACAGCAAGGCAGCAACACATGACAACACAGCAAGACAGCAACATAACATGACAACACAGCAAGACAGCAACATAACATGACAACACAGCAAGACAGCAACATAACATGACAACACAGCAAGGCAGCAACATAACATGACAACACAGCAAGACAGCAACATAACATGACAACACAGCAAGACAGCAACATAACATGACAACACAGCAAGGCAGCAACATAACATGACAACACAGCAAGGCAGCAACACATGACAACACAGCAAGGCAGCAACATAACATGACAACACAGCATGGTAGCAACACAACATGACAACACAGCATGGTAGCAGCATAACATGACAACACAGCATGGTAGCAACACAACATGACAACACAGCATGGTAGCAGCATAACATGACAACACAGCATGGTAGCAACACAACATGACAACACAGCATGGTAGCAACACAACATGACAACACAGCATGGTAGCAGCATAACATGACAACACAGCATGGTAGCAACACAACATGACAACACAGCAAGGCAGCAACACAACATGGCAAGACAGCAACACATGACAACACAGCAAGGCAGCAACACATGACAACACAGCATGGCAGCAACATAACATGACAACACAGCAAGGCAGCAACATAACATGACAACACAGCAAGGCAGCAACACATGACAACACAGCAAGGCAGCAACACAACATGACAACACAGCATGGTAGCAACACATGACAACACAGCAAGGCAGCAACATAACATGACAACACAGCAAGGCAGCAACACATGACAACACAGCAAGGCAGCAACACATGACAACACAGCATGGTAGCAACACAACATGACAACACAGCATGGTAGCAACACAACATGACAACACAGCATGGTAGCATCACAACATGACAACACAGCAAGGCAGCAACACATGACAACACAGCATGGTAGCAACACAACATGACAACACAGCATGGTAGCAACACAACATGACAACACAGCATGGTAGCAACACAACATGACAACAACATGGTAGCAGCACAAAACATGCTACAAATATTACTGGGCCCAGACAACAGCACAAAGGGCAAGAAGGTAGAGATGACAATACATCATGTCTAATATATCTACGAATAAAGCTATGACTAAGGACAGCTTTTTCGTGGATGTAAAATGCATCTGAGTATCTGACCTAGTCCAGTTTCATGTGTAACCCCAAGCACTACTTTTCTGATTTGTTTTGTCCCCTAGGAGCTTCATGACCTGCAGAGGGATCCGCCAGCACAGTGCTCTGCTGGACCCGTGGGAGAGGACTGTAAGTTCAGACAGAGGGACTCTGAGGGTAATGTAGTCTATATCTGATGAAGGGGAGAGGGACTAGGGCTGGTTGTATAGGTCCTACCTAGAGGGACTAGGGCTGGTTGTATAGGTCCTACCTAGAGGGACTAGGGCTGGTTGTATAGGTCCTACCTAGAGGGACTAGGGCTGGTTGTATAGGTCCTACCTAGAGGGACTAGGGCTGGTTGTATAGGTCCTACCTAGAGGGACTAGGGCTGGTTGTATAGGTCCTACCTAGAGGGACTATGGCTGGTTGTATAGGTCCTACCTAGAGGGACTAGGGCTGGTTGTATAGGTCCTACCTAGAGGGACTAGGGCTGGTTGTATAGGTCCTACCTAGAGGGACTAGGGCTGGTTGTATAGGTCCTACCTAGAGGGACTAGGGCTGGTTGTATAGGTCCTACCTAGAGGGACTAGGGCTGGTTGTATAGGTCCTACCTAGAGGGACTAGGGCTGGTTGTATAGGTCCTACCTAGAGGGACTAGGGCTGGTTGTATAGGTCCTACCTAGAGGGACTAGGGCTGGTTGTATAGACCCTACCTAGAGGGACTAGGGCTGGTTGTATAGGTCCTACCTAGAGGGACTAGGGCTGGTTGTATAGGTCCTACCTAGAGGGACTAGGGCTGGTTGTATAGGTCCTACCTAGAGGGACTAGGGCTGGTTGTATAGGTCCTACCTAGAGGGACCAGGGCTGGTTGTATAGGTCCTACCTAGAGGGACTAGGGCTGGTTGTATAGACCCTACCTAGAGGGACTAGGGCTGGTTGTATAGGTCCTACCTAGAGGGACTAGGGCTGGTTGTATAGGTCCTACCTAGAGGGACTAGGGCTGGTTGTATAGGTCCTACCTAGAGGGACTAGGGCTGGTTGTATAGGTCCTACCTAGAGGGACTAGGGCTGGTTGTATAGGTCCTACCTAGAGGGACTAGGGCTGGTTGTATAGGTCCTACCTAGAGGGACTAGGGCTGGTTGTATAGGTCCTACCTAGAGGGACTAGGGCTGGTTGTATAGGTCCTACCTAGAGGGACTAGGGCTGGTTGTATAGGTCCTTCCTAGAGGGACTAGGGCTGGTTGTATAGGTCCTACCTAGAGGGACTAGGGCTGGTTGTATAGGTCCTACCTAGAGGGACTAGGGCTGGTTGTATAGACCCTACCTAGAGGGACTAGGGCTGGTTGTATAGGTCCTACCTAGAGGGACTAGGGCTGGTTGTATAGGTCCTACCTAGAGGGACTAGGGCTGGTTGTATTGGTCCTACATAGAGGGACTAGGGCTGGTTGTATAGGTCCTACCTAGAGGGACTATGGCTGGTTGTATAGGTCCTACCTAGAGGGACTAGTGCTGGTTGTATAGGTCCTACCTAGAGGGACTATGGCTGGTTGTATAGGTCCTACCTAGAGGGACTAGTGCTGGTTGTATAGGTCCTACCTAGAGGGACTAGGGCTGGTTGTATAGGTCCTACCTAGAGGGACTAGGGCTGGTTGTATAGGTCCTACCTAGAGGGACCAGGGCTGGTTGTATAGGTCCTACCTAGAGGGACCAGGGCTGGTTGTATAGGTCCTACCTAGAGGGACTAGGGCTGGTTGTATAGGTCCTACCTAGAGGGACTAGGGCTGGTTGTATAGACCCTACCTAGAGGGACTAGGGCTGGTTGTATAGACCCTACCTAGAGGGACTAGGGCTGGTTGTATAGACCCTACCTAGAGGGACTAGGGCTGGTTGTATAGACCCTACCTAGAGGGACTAGGGCTGGTTGTATAGACCCTACCTAGAGGGACTAGGGCTGGTTGTATAGACCCTACCTAGAGGGACTAGGGCTGGTTGTATAGACCCTACCTAGAGGGACTAGGGCTGGTTGTATAGACCCTACCTAGAGGGACTAGGGCTGGTTGTATAGACCCTACCTAGAGGGACTAGGGCTGGTTGTATAGACCCTACCTAGAGGGACTAGGGCTGGTTGTATAGACCCTACCTAGAGGGACTAGTGCTGGTTGTATAGGTCCTACCTAGAGGGACTAGGGCTGGTTGTATAGACCCTACCTAGAGGGACTAGTGCTGGTTGTATAGACCCTACCTAGAGGGACTAGTGCTGGTTGTATAGGTCCTACCTAGAGGGACTAGGGCTGGTTGTATAGACCCTACCTAGAGGGACTAGGGCTGGTTGTGTTGGTCCTACCTAGAGGGACTAGGGCTGGTTGTATAGACCCTACCTAGAGGGACTAGGGCTGTTTTTACCCTATACTATACCTGGTGAAGTGTATACCCTATACTATACCTGGTGAAGTGTATACCCTATACTATACCTGGTGAAGTGTATACCCTATACTATACCTGGTGAAGTGTATACCCTATACTATACCTGGTGAAGTGTATACCCTATACTATACCTGGTGAAGTGTATACCCTATACTATACCTGGTGAAGTGTATACCCTATACTATACCTGGTGAAGTGTATACCCTATACTATACCTGGTGAAGTGTATACCCTATACTATACCTGGTGAAGTGTATACCCTATACTATACCTGGTGAAGTGTATACCCTATACTATACCTGGTGAAGTGTATACCCTATACTATACCTGGTGAAGTGTATACCCTATACTATACCTGGTGAAGAGTATACCCTATACTATACCTGGTGAAGTGTATCCCCTATACTATACCTGGTGAAGTGTATACCCTATACTATACCTGGTGAAGTGTATACCCTATACTATACCTGGTGAAGTGTATACCCTATACTATACCTGGTGAAGTGTATACCCTATACTATACCTGGTGAAGTGTATCCCCTATACTATACCTGGTGAAGTGTATCCCCTATACTATACCTGGTGAAGTGTATACCCTATATGCCTAATACATGTTCTCTCTATATTCCAGTGTTCCATTGGCAAGCAACAATAATGGGGCCAGTGAGTATGACTTCAAAAGGATCTGTGTGGTTTAATGATTGAAACATGGGTCATCTGAACAATGGGTATGAATGGGTTTTGAAATAATTTTGTTGTACATTTTCATCATTTATAACAATGTCTATCTTTTCCTGTTATTCCTAGGGTGATAGTCCATACCAAAGTGGGGTCTTCTTTCTCACAATCCACTTCCCCACCGACTATCCCTTCAAGCCACCAAAGGTAAGAATTGATTTGTTATGGAAGTCATTACAACATTAAACTGTTGCAAAAGAATTGTCCTCGTGGATAAATTGTACGTAAACACATGTCCATCTTTAGGTAGCATTCACAACAAAGATTTATCATCCCAACATCAACAGTAATGGGAGCATTTGCTTGGACATCCTGCGATCCCAGTGGTCTCCAGCACTAACTGTATCAAAAGGTGAGATAACAATATAGCTGGCTAACACACCTGGTTCCATGTTAAAACATTGTTCCATCCATTTCCATCCAACACTTGTAGAATGTTCTATTACAACCCTCATATAACTTTAACCTGATAATTAAATCAGAATCTCACTGATTTTTTAATTGAATGTGAAATGTTGATGAACTTTATCATCTGTTGCTTCATCTGTTTTCCAGTTCTGTTGTCCATATGTTCGTTGCTTTGTGACCCGAACCCGGACGACCCCCTAGTTCCAGACATAGCACAGATCTACAAACTAGACAAAGAGAAGTGAGTATATTGTTACTGTGTGAAGTGTTAGGCCTATTTCTCCAATGAGCTGCTGTAATCAAATTCTTTGAATAATGGAGGACTTATTCAGGTCATTGCAGTATATTTGAACATTCTATAGCAAATCAACAGAGATGGCACCTAAACTTTGTTTCATATTATTTCTGTCTTTGTTATTGTGAGCTAAACGTGTTTATTTTGTTTCCAGATACAACAGACTAGCAAGAGATTGGACCCAGAAGTATGCAATGTAAAGGTCCTCCTGAAGATATTTTAAAGTCACAAAACACTGTACATTCTGGTAATAGAAAGTCAACTTAGGTGATATGGAACACATTGTACTGTCAACATTTATCATGTGAACCCATGAACTATAGAGGATGTTGTGTTTCCAGGGGGTATACACTGCACATACAGTGGGGAGAACAAGTATTTGATACACTGCCGATTTTGCAGGTTTCCCTACTTACAAAGCATGTAGAGGTCTGTAATTTTTATCATAGGTACTCTTCAACTGTGAGAGACGGAATCTAAAACAAAAATCCAGAAAATCATATTGTATGATTTTTAAATAATTAATTTGCATTTTATTGCATGACATAAGTATTTGATCACCTACCAACCAGTAAGAATTCCGGCTCTCACAGACCTGTTAGTTTTTCTTTAAGAAGCCCTCCTGTTCTCCACTCATTACCTGTATTAACTGCACCTGTTTGAACTCGTTACCTGTATAAAAGACACCTGTCCACACACTCAATCAAACAGACTCCAACCTCTCCACAATGGCCAAGACCAGAGAGCTGTGTAAGGACATCAGGGATAAAATTGTAGACCTGCACAAGGCTGGAATGGGCTACAGGACAATAGGCAAGCAGCTTGGTGAGAAGGCAACAACTGTTGGCGCAATTATTAGAAAATGGAAGAAGTTCAAGATGACGGTCAATCTCCCTCGGTCTGGGGCACCATGCAAGATCTCACCTCGTGGGGCATCAATGATCATGAGGAAGGTGAGGGATCAGCCCAGAACTACACGGCAGGACCTGGTCAATGACCTGAAGAGAGCTGGGACCACAGTCTCAAAGAAAACCATTAGTAACACACTACGCCGTCATGGATTAAAATCCTGCAGTGCACGCATGGTCCCCCTGCTCAAGCCAGCGCATGTCCAGCCCCGTCTGAAGTTTGCCAATGACCATCTGGATGATCCAGAGGAGGAATGGGAGAAGGTCATGTGGTCTGATGAGACAAAAATAGAGCTTTTTGGTCTAAACTCCACTCGCTGTGTTTGGAGGAAGAAGAAGGATGAGTACAACCCCAAGAACACCATCCCAACCATGAAGCATGGAGGTGGAAACATCATTCTTTGGGGATTCTTTTCTGCAAAGGGGACAGGACGACTGCACCGTATTGAGGGGAGGATGGATGGGGCCATGTATTGTGAGATCTTGGCCAACAACCTCCTTCCCTCAGTAAGAGCATTGAAGATGGGTTGTGGCTGGGTCTTCCAGCATGACAACGACCCGAAACACACAGCCAGGGCAACTAAGGAGTGGCTCCGTAAGAAGCATCTCAAGGTCCTGGAGTGGCCTAGCCAGTCTCCAGACCTGAACCCAATAGAAAATCTTTGGAGGGAGTTGAAAGTCTGTATTGCCCAGCGACAGCCCCGAAACCTGAAGGATCTGGAGAAGGTCTGTATGGAGGAGTGGGCCAAAATCCCTGCTGCAGTGTGTGCAAACCTGGTCAAGAACTACAGGAAATGTATGATCTCTGTAATTGCAAACAAAGGTTTCTGTACCATATATTAAGTTCTGCTTTTCTGATGTATCAAATACTTATGTCATGCAATAAAATGCAAATTAATTACTTAAAAATCATACAATGTGATTTTCTGGATTTTTGTTTTAGATTCCATCACTCACAGTTGAAGAGTACCTATGATAAAAATTACAGACTTCTACATGCTTTGTAAGTGGGAAAACCTGCAAAATCGGCAGCGTATCAAATACTTGTTCTCCCCACTGTATGTACATTCAGGGTGATATGGGGGACTAACTGTACATTCAGGGTGATATGGGGGACAATAACTGTACATGAAGGGTGATATGGAGGACAATAACTGTACATTCAGGGTGATATGGGGGACAATAACTGTACATTGTAATTCCTACTTGTTTCTCGTCCTGAATAGAATAATAATAAAAATGCATTTTATTTATATAATGCTTTTCAAGGACCCAAAGACGCTTTACAAAATGGAACATGTAACAGAACAAACACAAAATACAGTAAGAAAACAGAGAGAGTCGGATTGGGCGTGGCTATGGGTAGGAGATTTAGAACATATGAGTCTTGAGACGTTGCTGGAAGATGGGGATTGTCTCAGAGTCACTGATAGTTTGGGGGAGAGAGTTCCAGAGCCTGGGAGTAACCCTGGAGAATGCCCTGTCACCAAAACCTTGAGTTTAGACTTGGGGATTATGAGGTGGCCTGCAGTACTGGAACGGTTGATATGAAAGAAGGTCAGAGAGGTAGGCAGGGGCCATATTGTTTAGGGCTTTATATGTCAGTAGGAGGATCTTGTAATTGATGCGTTGGGAGATAGGAAGCCAGTGTAACTCACAGAGGACGGGTGATATGTTGCCAGGACGGGTGATATACTGCCAGGACTTGGTGTGAGTCAGTAGTCTGGCTGCAGAGTCGGGAACCATTTGGGTCTTATGGAGGGATGATGCTGGTGAGCAGGGAGTTGCAGTAGTCAAGACGGGAGGTTATGAATGCATGTATTAGGGTTTCAGCAGCAGGACGGGAGGTTATGAATGCATATATTAGGGTTTTAGCAGCAGGACGTCAGAGGGAAGGTCTGAGTTTGGCAATGTTGCAGAGGTGGAAGAATGAAGATTTTACAGTCTGTTTAATGTGTTGATCATAGGAGAGTGTAGAGCCCAGAATGACGCCAAGGTTACGTGCGTGAAGAGGAATTCATCAGAATACTGTAGCCTGCTGTTAGTCATCAGAATACTGTAGCCTGCTGTTAGTCATCAGAATACTGTAGCCTGCTGTTAGTCATCAGAATACTGTAGCCTGCTGTTAGTCATCAGAATTCTGTAGCCTGGTGTTAGTCACTAGAATACTGTAGCCTGCTGTTAGTCACCAGAATACTGTAGCCTGCTGTTAGTCACCAGAATACTGTAGCCTGCAGTTAGTCACCAGAATATTGTAGCCTGCTGTTAGTCATCAGAATACTGTAGCCTGCTGTTAGTCACCAGAATATTGTAGCCTGGTGTTAGTCATCAGAATACTGTAGCCTACTTTTAGTCACCAGAATACTGTAGCCTGCTGTTAGTCATCAGAATACTGTAGCCCGCAGTTACATTCAGAACACTGTAGCCTGTTGTTAGTCACGAGAATAGTGGAGCCTGCTGTTAGTCATTAGACTATCATCACTACTCTCGACAGGTCTGACTTAGAATACGTGGACTCCTACAAATACCTAGGCGTCTGGTTAGACTGTAAACTCTCCTTCCAGACTCACATTAACCATCTCCAATCCAAAATTAAATATAGAATCAGCTTCCTATTTCGCAACAAAGCCTCCTTCACTCATGCTGCCAAACATGCCCTTGTAAAACTGACTATCCTACCGGTCCTTGACTTCGGCGATGTCATTTACAAAATAGCCTCCAACACTCTACTTAGCAAATTGGATGTAGTCTATCACAGTGCCATCCGTTTTGTTACCAAAGCACCATATACTACCCACCACTGCGACCTGTATTCTCTCGTTGGCTGGCCTTCATTATATATTCGTCGCCAAACCCATTGGCTCCAGGTCATCTATAAGTCTTTATTAGGTAAATCCCCGCCCTATCTCAGCTCGCTGGTCACCATAGCAACACCCACCCGTAGCATGCGCTCCAGCAGGTATATTTCACTGGTCATCCCCAAAGCCAACACCTCCTTTGGCTGCCATTCCTTCCAGTTCTCTGCTGCCAATGACTGGAACGAATTGCAAAAATCCTTGAAGCTAGAGGTTCCTATCTCCCTCAATAACTTTAAGCATCAGCTGTCAGAGCTGCTTATCGATCACTGCACCTGTATACAGCCCTTCTGTAAATAGCCCACCCTACTACCTCATCCCCATATTTATTTTTTAACTTCTGCTCATTTTACACTCCAGTATCTCTATTTGCACATCATCATCTACACATCCTTCATTCCTGTGTTAATGATGATAATCTGTAATTTATTTCACCACTATGGTCTATTTATTGTCCTACCTCCTAACCTTACTGCATTTTGTACTACATTTGCACTCTGTATATAGATTCTCTATTGTGTTTTTGACTATGTTTGTTTACTGTGTAACTCTGTGTTGTTTTCTGTTGCACTGCTTTGCTTTGTCTTGGCCAGGTCACAGTTGTAAATGAGAACTAGTTCTCAACTGACCTACCTGTTTAAATAAAGGTGATATAAAACCTACCTGGTTAAATAAAGTTGAAATAAAACCTACCTGGTTAAATAAAGGTGAAATAAAACCTACCTGGTTAAATAAAGGTGAAATAAAACCTACCTGGTTAAATAAAGGTGAAATAAAACCTACCTGGTGAAATAAAAAAATTAAATTAGAATACTGTAGCCTGCAGTTAGTCATCAGGATACTGTAGCCTGCTGTTAGTCATCAGAATACTGTAGCCTGTTGTTAGTCATCAGAATACTGTAGCCTGCTGTTAGTCATCAGAATACTGTAGCCTGTTGTTAGTCATCAGAATACTGTAGCCTGCTGTTAGTCATCAGAATACTGTAGCCTGCTGTTAGTCACCAGAATACTGTAGCCTGCTGTTAGTCACCAGAATACTGTAGCCTGCTGTTAGTCATCAGAATACTGTAGCCTGCAGTTAGTCACCAGAATACTGTAGCCTGCTGTTAGTCACCAGAATACTGTAGCCTGCTGTTAGTCACCAGAATACTGTAGCCTGCTGTTAGTCATCAGAATACTGTAGCCTACTGTTAGTCACCAGAATACTGTAGCCTGCTGTTAGTCATCAGAATACTGTAGCCTGCTGTTAGTCATCAGAATACTGTAGCCTGCTGTTAGTCACCAGAATACTGTAGCCTGCTGTTAGTCACCAGAATACTGTAGCCTGCTGTTAGTCATCAGAATACTGTAGCCTGCTGTTAGTCACCAGAATACTGTAGCCTGCTGTTAGTCACCAGAATACTGTAGCCTGCTGTTAGTCATCAGAATACTGTAGCCTGCAGTTAGTCATCAGAATACTGTAGCCTGGTGTTAGTCATTAGAATACTGTAGCCTGCTGTTAGTCATCAGAATACTGTAGCCTGCTGTTAGTCATCAGAGTACTGTAGCCTGCAGTTAGTCACCAGAATACTGTAGCCTACTGTTAGTCACCAGAATACTGTAGCCTGCTGTTAGTCATCAGAATACTGTAGCCTGCTGTTAGTCATCAGAATACTGTAGCCTGCTGTTAGTCACCAGAATACTGTAGCCTGCTGTTAGTCACCAGAATACTGTAGCCTGCTGTTAGTCATCAGAATACTGTAGCCTGCAGTTAGTCACCAGAATACTGTAGCCTGCTGTTAGTCACCAGAATACTGTAGCCTGCTGTTAGTCACCAGAATACTGTAGCCTGCTGTTAGTCATCAGAATACTGTAGCCTACTGTTAGTCACCAGAATACTGTAGCCTGCTGTTAGTCATCAGAATACTGTAGCCTGCTGTTAGTCATCAGAATACTGTAGCCTGCTGTTAGTCACCAGAATACTGTAGCCTGCTGTTAGTCACCAGAATACTGTAGCCTGCTGTTAGTCATCAGAATACTGTAGCCTGCTGTTAGTCACCAGAATACTGTAGCCTGCTGTTAGTCACCAGAATACTGTAGCCTGCTGTTAGTCATCAGAATACTGTAGCCTACTGTTAGTCATCAGAATACTGTAGCCTACTGTTAGTCATCAGAATACTGTAGCCTGCTGTTAGTCATCAGAATACTGTAGCCTGCTGTTAGTCATCAGAATACTGTAGCCTGCTGTTAGTCATCAGAATACTGTAGCCTGCTGTTAGTCATCAGAATACGGTAGCCTGCAGTTAGTCACCAGAATACAGTAGCCTGTAGTTAGTCATCAGAATACTGTAGCCCACGGTTACATTCAGAACACTGTAGCCTGTTGTTAGTCACGAGATTACTGGAGCTTGCTGTTAGTCATCAGAATACTGTATATATATATATAATACTGAATAATGAAACCCATGGGTCAAGAACACAACAATGATCATTTATATAAATGAAACTCATGGGTGAAGAACACGGCAATTATCATTTATATAAATGAAACCCATGGGTCAAGAATGCATTAATTATCATTTATATAAATGAAACCCATTGGTCAAGAAAATTGCAATTATCATTTATATAAATGAAACCCATGGGTCAAGAACACAGACATTATCATTTATATAAATGAAACCCATGGGTCAAGAACGCATTAATTATAATTAATATAAATGAAACCCATGGGTCAAGAACACGGCAATTTATCGGAGTAATTCTAAAGTCACTTGCTTATTTATGGGTCACATTTGTTTGAAATAGTTTGACGTTCCCATTTCTGGTGAAAGTTGTGCAGTGAATGTTAAACTAGGTAAACACTGCCGTGACCTTATCCCACAATGCAGCGGGATGGTGAAGGCGCGTTATCCTTGCATGACAGGGGCAGACGGACATTACTGAATTAGGTAGCCATTAAACAACGAGTAAGTAGTTAACCAGCCATTCAGTTAGCCAGCCAGCCAACCAGTCAGACAGTAACTTTGTCTCTGTCAGAACCATATCCTGACCGTCTAGTTCCTTCAACCAGTCAGCCAGTTAGCTAGCTAGTTAGTTAGCCAGCCAGCCAGCCAGCCAGTCAGTCAGTCAGTTAGTTAGCCAGTCAGTTAGCCATTCAGCCAGCCAGTCAGTAAGCCAGTCAGTAACGTTGTCTCTGTCAGAACGATATCCTGACCGTCTAGTTCCTTCAACCAACCAGTCAGTCAGACAGCCAGTCAGTAACGTTGTCTCTGTCAGAACGATATCCTGACCGTCTAGTTCTTTCAACCAACCAGTTAGTCAGCCAGCCAGTCAGTAACGTTGTCTCTGTCAGAACGATATCCTGACCGTCTAGTTCCTTCAACCAGTCAGTCAGTCAGTAACGTTGTCTCTGTCAGAACGATATCCTGACCGTCTAGTTCCTTCAACCAACCAGTCAGTCAGCCAGCCAGTCAGTAACGTTGTCTCTGTCAGAACGATATCCTGACCGTCTAGTTCCTTCAACCAGTCAGTCAGTCAGTAACGTTGTCTCTGTCAGAACGATATCCTGACCGTCTAGTTCCTTCAACCAGTCAGCCAGCCAGTCAGTCAGTAACGTTGTCTGTCAGAACGATATCCTGACCGTCTAGTTCCTTCAATCAGTCAGTCAGTAACGTCTGTCAGAACGATATCCTGACCGTCTAGTTCCTTCAACCAGCCAGCCAGTCAGTCAGGCAGTAACGTTGTCTCTGTCAGAACAATATCCTGACCGTCTAGTTCCTTCAACCAGTCAGTCAGTAACGTTGTCTCTGTCAGAACGATATCCTGACCGTCTAGATCCTTCAACCAGTCAGCCAGCCAGCCAGTAAGTCAGTAACGTTGTCTCTGTCAGATCGATATCCTGACCGTCTAGTTCCTTCAACCAGCCAGCCAGCCAGTCAGTCAGTCAGTAACGTTGTCTCCGTCAGAGCGATATCCTGACCGTCTAGTTCCTTCAACCAGTCAGTCAGTCAGTCAGTAACGTTGTCTGTCAGAACGATATCCTGACCGTCTAGTTCCTTCAACCAGTCAGCCAGCAAGCCAGTCAGTCAGTAACGTCTCTGTCAGAACGATATCCTGAACGTCTAGTTCCTTCAACCAGTCAACCAGCCAGCCAGCCAGCCAGCCAGTCAGTCAGTAACGTCGTCTCTGTCAGAGCCATATCCTGACCGTCTAGTTCCTTCAACCAGTCAGTCAGTCAGTAACGTCGTCTCTGTCAGAGCCATATCCTGACCGTCTAGTTCCTTCAACCAGTCAGTCAGTCAGTAACGTCGTCTCTGTCAGAGCCATATCCTGACCGTCTAGTTCCTTCAACCAGTCAGTCAGTCAGTAACGTCGTCTCTGTCAGAGCCATATCCTGACCGTCTAGTTCCTTCAACCAGTCATGGCGCCCTTCGGTCTCATGTCTGCTGGTGCCAGCATTTTGAACAAGTCATTCAGTCTCTTCTCCAACGTATCCAGTCTGGCAAGGTAACATACTTCCTATTGTCAAGTTAGTTAGCTAGCTATGTTAGCTAGGCAGTTAGTAAGCCACCATGTACATTTTCTCATTGGTGTTTTAGATTTTGGGATATTCATAAAGCCAATTCTGCAAAGGAATTGCTGTATTTCCAGCTAGTTGGCCAATCAGGCTAATGAGAACTAAGTTAGGGTTAGTTTGACTGGCACTGACTGGTGTCCAAGGACGTGTGTGACTGACTACATTAGTTAGATTTGGGTAAACTAGCTAGTTAGTTAATGATAAGACGTGTTTTTACTTCTGAATGTAGTATTGGATGATTGTAGAAATTAGTCATATATGATACAAAAAGAACTACTAGTTGGCCAATAGCTGCTACCCAGACCATCAGGCTGCTGAATAGCCAACACTAGTCATGCCATAGTTGGCCAATAACTGCTACCCAGACCATCAGGCTGCTGAATAGCCAACACTAGTCATGCCATAGTTGGCCAATAACTGCTACCCAGACCATCAGGCTGCTGAATAGCCAACACTAGTCATGCCATAGTTGGCCAATAGCTGCTACCCAGACCATCAGGCTGCTGAATAGCCAACACTAGTCATGCCATAGTTGGCCAATAGCTGCTACCCAGACCATCAGGCTGCTGAATAGCCAACACTAGTCATGCCATAGTTGGCCAATAGCTGCTACCCAGACCATCAGGCTGCTGAATAGCCAACACTAGTCATGCCATAGTTGGCCAATAGCTGCTACCCAGACCATCAGGCTGCTGAATAGCCAACACTAGTCATGCCATAGTTGGCCAATAGCTGCTACCCAGACCATCAGGCTGCTGAATAGCCAACACTAGTCATGCCATAGTTGGCCAATAGCTGCTACCCAGACCATCAGGATGCTGAATAGCCAACACTAGTCATGCCATAGTTGGCCAATAGCTGCTACCCAGACCATCAGGATGCTGAATAGCCAACACTAGTCATGCCATAGTTGGCCAATAACTGCTACCCAGACCATCAGGCTGCTGAATAGCCAACACTAGTCATGCCATAGTTGGCCAATAGCTGCTACCCAGACCATCAGGCTGCTGAATAGCCAACACTAGTCATGCCATAGTTGGCCAATAGCTGCTACCCAGACCATCAGGATGCTGAATAGCCAACACTAGTCATGCCATAGTTGGCCAATAGCTGCTACCCAGACCATCAGGATGCTGAATAGCCAACACTAGTCATGCCATAGTTGGCCAATAACTGCTACCCAGACCATCAGGCTGCTGAATAGCCAACACTAGTCATGCCATAGTTGGCCAATAGCTGCTACCCAGACCATCAGGCTGCTGAATAGCCAACACTAGTCATGCCATAGTTGGCCAATAGCTGCTACCCAGACCATCAGGCTGCTGAATAGCCAACACTAGTCATGCCATAGTTGGCCAATAGCTGCTACCCAGACCATCAGGCTGCTGAATAGCCAACACTAGTCATGCCATAGTTGGCCAATAGCTGCTACCCAGACCATCAGGATGCTGAATAGCCAACACTAGTCATGCCATAGTTGGCCAATAACTGCTACCCAGACCATCAGGCTGCTGAATAGCCAACACTAGTCATGCCATAGTTGGCCAATAGCTGCTACCCAGACCATCAGGATGCTGAATAGCCAACACTAGTCATGCCATAGTTGGCCAATAGCTGCTACCCAGACCATCAGGATGCTGAATAGCCAACACTAGTCATGCCATAGTTGTTAGTATGTATATATATTATTATTTCTGTTTTTATAAGTATCATTTTTTTGTTGATATTTCGCTTTGTCCTGCATTGTTGGAGTTCGGGGCTCAAAAATTTCACTGTACCCTGTAATTACGTCTGCAACTCTGTACATGTGACTATTAAACACTAATCTATCTATGTATACATTTGGTTGATTAGCTGTCTAGATATAGCCTATATTGATACTATTAATATATTCAAATTGCATAGTATAGGACAAACTTTGTGGCAATATGAGGTGGATGAATGATGGTGTGTTGTATTCATAGATGGTAATTGCCTTAGCTCCTATTGATGATGGTATCTTCTGACCTGGGAAGTTTAGTTAAAGTTGCTCTATGCAGAAATCGCTCTGCCGTTTCCAGGTTGTTGAAACTAATAGTTTGCATAATTTCAGTTTGTGACAAAATCAGGTAGAGTAGAGATTCATTGTACCATCTAAACCGCTGTGAAATATATTTTACAGAAACAAAAATATTGTTGGTTCAGCAGTTTGAAGCTGGTGTTCAAAACCGAAAGTAAAAGACAAAAACAACTTATGCATAGAAATAGAGCACATAGAACAGATCTACTGCTTAGACTTCCTTTCAAGTAGCATGATAGCTCTATAACTCACATTTCTATGTGAATTTGGTCGGGTTGCCCAAAAAGTTACATATTGCCATTTTAATAGCCCAGATGCTTGACTAAACATTAACACTCATTGCTTACCTTATTTTTGCCTTCGGAATTGTAGTTCACATAGAGCCAAATGTGGGTGAATGTAACCCCTAAAAACCTTACATACGGAGAAGGGTTTTAGAGAGCTAGGTTAGGGCTCATGTATTGTGGTGTAGGGCTAGGCAATATCTAATTAATTCAAATGTATGTTTTTGCGCGATATGTCAAATGTCTGTATTGCAAGAATCAAGATTGTTTTTTACGAGGATTTATGTTGTAACTTTGGCAAATGCAGCATCTCACTCTGTCAGCTCATAGTGAACTGAACCATGAACAAGTTATCCATTAATCACTATCCTGGACAGCCTTTCCCAAGTTGTAACCACTCCCACAATCCCACAATGTGTAGAGGCAGGCATTCTACCAAAATGGACAATGAGGAAGCCAGCTCAGCCTTTCGTGAGGATGAAATCATCCCCAAAAAGGGTAGCATTGTCCATCTGACATATGGAAGTAGTTTGGGTTGAAGAGGTCAGGTGTCATACAGTCGTCCGGAGCAGCTAGTGCTCTCACGCATGGTTCAGTGTTGCTTGCCTCAACATGAGCATAGAAGGGAATTAGCTTGTCTGGTAGGCTCGCGTCATTGGGCAGCTCTCGGTTGGGTTTCCTTTTGTGATCTATGGTAGTTTGCAAGCCCTGCCATATCTGAGTGTCAGTCAGTGTAGTATGATTTGTTCTTAGTCCTGTATTGATGCTTTGCCTGTTTGATGGTTAGTCCAAGCGTCCGGATTAATGTCATTTTACTTTTTCATTTGAGTAATTTAGCAGACTCTGTTATCCAGAGTGACTTACTGTAGTGTGTGCACATCTTCATAAAAATATTTTCGTACTATTCCCCTGTGGGAATCAAACCCACAATCCTGCCGTTGCAAGCGCCATGCTCTACCAACTGAACCACACGCTCCTTGAAAACGGCAGCATAGCCTTTAGTTCAGTGTGTATGTTACCTGTAATCCATGGCTTCGGGTTGGGATATGTACAGTTGAAGTCGGAAGTTTACAAACACTCCACAGATTTCATGTTAACAAACTATAGTTTTGGCAAGTCGGTTAGGACATCTACGTTGTGCTTGACACAAGTAATTATTCCAACAATTGTTTACAGACAGATTATTTCACTTATAATTCACTATATCACAATTAAGAAATTTCCCCCTCGGGGATAGATAAAGTATCTATCTATCTATCTATCTATCTATCTATCTATCTATCTATCTATCTATCTATCTATCTATCTATCTACCTATCTACCTATCTACCTATCTACCTATCTACCTATCTACCTATCTACCTATCTACCTATCTACCTATCTACCTATCTACCTATCTACCTACCTACCTACCTACCTACCTACCTACCTACCTACCTACCTACCCATTCCATTCCAGTCCAGTCCAGTCCAGTCCAGTCCAGTCCAGTGGGTCAGAAGTTAGCATACACTAAGTTGACTGAGCCTTTAAACAGCTTGGAAAATTCCAGAAAATTATGTCATGGCTTTAGAAGTTTCTGATAGGCTAATTGACATCATTTGAGTCAATTGGAGTTGTACCTGTGGATGTATTTCAAGGCCTACCTTCAAACTCAGTGCCTCTTTGCTCGACATCAAGGGAAAATCAAAAGAAATCAGCCAAGACCTCAGAAAAAAAATTATAGATCTCCAGTCTGGTTCATCCTTGGGAACAATTTCCAAACACCTGAAGGTACCACGTTCATCTGTACAAACAATAGTACGCAAGTATAAACACCATGTGACCACACAGCCGTCATACCACTCAGGCAGGAGACGCATTTCTGTCTCCTAGAGATGAGCGTACTTTGAGGCGAAAAGTGCAAATCAATCTCAGAACAACAGCAAAGGACCTTGTGAAGATGCTGGAGGAAACAGGTACAAAAGTATCTACAGTTGAAGTCGGAAGTTTACATACACCTTAGCCAAATACATTTAAACTCAGTTTTTCACAATTCCTGACATTTAATCCTAGTAAAAATTCCCTGTTTTAGGTCAGTTAGGATCACCACTTTATTTTAAGAATTTGAAATGTCAGAATAATAGTAGAGAGAATGATTTATTTCAGCTTTTATTTCTTTCATCACATTCCCAGTGGGTCAGAAGTTTACATACATTCAATTAGTATTTGGTAGCATTGCCTTTAAATTGTTTAACTTGGGTCAAACGTTTCAGGTAGCCTTCCACAAGCTTCCCACAATAAGTTGGGTGAATTTTGGCCCATTCCTCCTGACAGAACTGATGTAACTGAGTCAGGTTTGTAGGCCTCCTTGCTCGCACATGCTTTTTCAGTTCTGCCCACAAATGTTCTATAGGATTGAGGTCAGGGCTTTGTGATGGCCACTCCAATACCTTGACTTTGTTGTCCTTAAGCCATTTTGCCACAACTTTGGAAGTATGCTTGGGGTCATTGTCCATTTGGAAGACCCATTTGCGACCAAGCTTTAACTTCCTGTCTGATGTCTTGAGATGTTGCTTCAATACATCCACATCATTTTCCTTCCTCATGATGCCATCTATTTTGTGAAGTGTATATATAAATATATCTAGCTCTATTGGAAGAGTCTTGCTGGTTCCAAACTTCTTCCATTTAAGAATGATGGAGGCCACTTGTGTTCTTGGGGGCCTTCAATGCCATCACAATCCTGTCTCTGAGCTCTACGGACAATTCCTTCGACCTCATGGCTTGGTTTTTGCTCTGACATGCACTGTCAACTGTGCAACTTTATATTGACAGGTGTGTGCCTTTCCAAATCATGTCCAATCAATTGACTTTACCACAGGTAAACTCCAATCAAGTTGTAGAAACATCTCAAGGATGATCAATGGAAACAGGATGCACCTGAGCTCAATTTCAGTCTTAATACTTATGTAAATAAGGTATTTCTGTTTTTTATTTGCAATAAATCATTATGGTGTATTGTGTGTAGATTTGAGGATTTGTTTTGTTCCATTTTAGAATAATTCTGTAACGTAACAATGTGGATAAAGTGAAGGGGTCAGAATACTTTCTGAATGCTCTGTATATTGAAGGGATCCTGAGTGGCAGCGGTCTGAGGCACTGCATCTCAGTGGAAGAGGCGTCACTACAGGGACTAATGTGTTGTAGGGTTGGGACTAATGTGTTGTAGGGTTGGGACTAATGTGTTGTAGGGTTAATGTGTTGTAGGGTTGGGACTAATGTGTTGTAGGGTTGGGACTAATGTGTTGTAGGGTTAATGTGTTGTAGGGTTGGGACTAATGTGTTGTAGGGTTAATGTGTTGTGGTGTTGGGACTAATGTGTTGTAGGGTTAATGTGGTGTGGTGTTGGGACTAATGTGTTGTAGGGTTAATGTGTTGTAGGGTTAGTGTGTTAGGGTTGGGACTAATGTGTTGTAGGGTTAATGTGTTGTGGTGTTGGGACTAATGTGTTGTAGGGTTAATGTGTTGTGGTGTTGGGACTAATGTGTTGTAGGGTTAATGTGTTGTGGTGTTGGGACTAATGTGTTGTAGGGTTAATGTGTTGTAGGGTTAATGTGTTGTAGGGTTGGGACTAATGTGTTGTAGGGTTAATGTGTTGTAGGGTTGGGACTAATGTGTTGTAGTGTTGATGTGTTGTAGGGTTGGGACTAATGTGTTGTAGGGTTGGGACTAATGTGTTGTGGTGTTGGGACTAATGTGTTGTAGGGTTGGGACTAATGTGTTGTAGTGTTGGGACTAATGTGTTGTAGGGTTGGGACTAATGTGTTGTAGGGTTGGGACTAATGTGTTGTAGGGTTGGGACTAATGTGTTGTAGGGTTAATGTGTTGTAGGGTTGGGACTAATGTGTTGTGGTGTTGGGACTAATGTGTTGTAGTGTTGGGACTAATGTGTTGTAGGGTTGGGACTAATGTGTTGTAGGGTTGGGACTAATGTGTTGTAGGGTTAATGTGTTGTAGGGTTGGGACTAATGTGTTGTAGGGTTAATGTGTTGTGGTGTTGGGACTAATGTGTTGTAGGGTTAATGTGGTGTGGTGTTGGGACTAATGTGTTGTAGGGTTAATGTGTTGTAGGGTTAGTGTGTTAGGGTTGGGACTAATGTGTTGTAGGGTTAATGTGTTGTAGGGTTGGGACTAATGTGTTGTAGGGTTAATGTGTTGTGGTGTTGGGACTAATGTGTTGTAGGGTTAATGTGTTGTGGTGTTGGGACTAATGTGTTGTAGGGTTAATGTGTTGTAGGGTTAATGTGTTGTAGGGTTGGGACTAATGTGTTGTAGGGTTAATGTGTTGTAGGGTTGGGACTAATGTGTTGTAGTGTTGATGTGTTGTAGGGTTGGGACTAATGTGTTGTAGGGTTGGGACTAATGTGTTGTGGTGTTGGGACTAATGTGTTGTAGGGTTGGGACTAATGTGTTGTAGGGTTGGGACTAATGTGTTGTAGGGTTAATGTGTTGTAGGGTTAATGTGTTGTAGGGTTGGGACTAATGTGTTGTGGTGTTGGGACTAATGTGTTGTAGTGTTGGGAATAATGTGTTGTAGGGTTGGGACTAATGTGTTGTAGGGTTGGGACTAATGTGTTGTAGGGTTGGGACTAATGTGTTGTAGGGTTAATGTGTTGTAGGGTTGGGACTAATGTGTTGTGGTGTTGGGACTAATGTGTTGTAGTGTTGGGACTAATGTGTTGTAGGGTTGGGACTAATGTGTTGTAGGGTTGGGACTAATGTGTTGTGGTGTTGGGACTAATGTGTTGTAGGGTTGGGACTAATGTGTTATAGGGTTGGGACTAATGTGTTGTAGGGTTGGGACTAATGTGTTGTAGGGTTAATGTGTTGTAGGGTTGGGACTAATGTGTTGTGGTGTTGGGACTAATGTGTTGTAGTGTTGGGACTAATGTGTTGTAGGGTTGGGACTAATGTGTTGTAGGGTTGGGACTAATGTGTTGTAGGGTTAATGTGTTGTGGGGTTGGGACTAATGTGTTGTAGGGTTAATGTGTTGTGGGGTTGGGACTAATGTGTTGTGGTGTTGGGACTAATGTGTTGTAGGGTTGGGACTAATGTGTTGTAGGGTTGGGACTAATGTGTTGTAGGGTTGGGACTAATGTGTTGTAGGGTTGGGACTAATGTGTTGTAGGGTTGGGACTAATGTGTTGTAGGGTTAATGTGTTGTAGGGTTGGGACTAATGTGTTGTAGTGTTGGGACTAATGTGTTGTAGGGTTAATGTGTTGTAGGGTTAATGTGTTGTAGGGTTGGGACTAATGTGTTGTGGTGTTGGGACTAATGTGTTGTAGTGTTGGGACTAATGTGTTGTAGGGTTGGGACTAATGTGTTGTAGGGTTGGGACTAATGTGTTGTAGTGTTGGGACTAATGTGTTGTAGGGTTAATGTGTTGTAGGGTTAATGTGTTGTAGGGTTGGGACTAATGTGTTGTAGGGTTGGGACTAATGTGTTGTAGGGTTGGGACTAATGTGTTGTAGGGTTAATGTGTTGTAGGGTTGGGACTAATGTGTTGTAGGGTTAATGTGTTGTGGTGTTGGGACTAATGTGTTGTAGGGTTGGGACTAATGTGTTGTAGGGTTGGGACTAATGTGTTGTAGGGTTGGGACTAATGTGTTGTAGGGTTGGGACTAATGTGTTGTAGGGTTAATGTGTTGTAGGGTTGGGACTAATGTGTTGTAGTGTTGGGACTAATGTGTTGTAGGGTTAATGTGTTGTAGGGTTAATGGGTTGTAGGGTTGGGACTAATGTGTTGTGGTGTTGGGACTAATGTGTTGTAGTGTTGGGACTAATGTGTTGTAGGGTTGGGACTAATGTGTTGTAGTGTTGGGACTAATGTGTTGTAGGGTTAATGTGTTGTAGGGTTGGGACTAATGTGTTGTAGGGTTGGGACTAATGTGTTGTAGGGTTGGGACTAATGTGTTGTAGGGTTGGGACTAATGTGTTGTAGGGTTAATGTGTTGTAGGGTTGGGACTAATGTGTTGTAGTGTTGGGACTAATGTGTTGTAGGGTTAATGTGTTGTAGGGTTAATGTGTTGTAGGGTTGGGACTAATGTGTTGTAGGGTTGGGACTAATGTGTTGTAGGGTTGGGACTAATGTGTTGTAGTGTTGGGACTAATGTGTTGTAGGGTTAATGTGTTGTAGGGTTGGGACTAATGTGTTGTAGGGTTGGGACTAATGTGTTGTAGGGTTGGGACTAATGTGTTGTAGGGTTAATGTGTTGTAGGGTTGGGACTAATGTGTTGTGGTGTTGGGACTAATGTGTTGTGGTGTTGGGACTAATGTGTTGTAGGGTTGGGACTAATGTGTTGTGGTGTGTTGTAGGTTCGTCAGAGTGATCCCAGCTGGAAAGAGTTTCACCACCAGTGCAGGCCCGCCCCCCAAGAGGCCCCTGACTGGATACATGAGATTTGTGAAACAGCAACAACCTGTCGTTGTCAGGCAGTATCCAGGTGACTGGTGATAGAATGTACAGTATTGTATCTCTACAGTTTCACTCATTCCTTTATCTTCACACATCACTGAGTTAATGTTGATGTGAGTTTCAGATGTGAAAGCTGTGGATGTGATAAGGAAGATTGCACAGCAGTGGAGAACACTGACAGCAGACCAGAAACAGGTAGGTTACGCTTAGATTAGTTCGAGATTCAGTAGGAACACCTTAGACAGTAAGGCACCCAGGCACGAACACCTTGGACGGCAAGGCACCCAGATATCTTCTGTCTCCTTGGGTGTCGGAGAATACATTTGACCCTTCCATCAGAGATGTAAGACTACACAGACTGTCATGAGTCTACTTCCTACCAACATGGATCTACTTGGCAGTGTATTTAAATAACTGAAAAAAGGCTACAGTGGGGAGAACAAGTATTTGATACACTGCCGATTTTGCAGGTTTTCCCACTTACAAAGCACGTAGAAGTCTGTAATTTTTATCATAGGTACTCTTCAACTGTGAGTGACGGAATCTAAAACAAAAATCCAGAAAATCACATTGTATGATTTTTAAGTAGTTAATTTGCATTTTATTGCATGACATAAGTATTTGATACATCAGAAAAGCAGAACTTAATATTTGGTACAGAAACCTTTGTTTGCAATTACAGAGATCATACGTTTCTGTAGTTCTTGACCAGGTTTGCACACACTGCAGCAGGGATTTTGTCCCACTCCTCCATTCAGATCCTTCAGGTTTCGGGGCTGTCGCTGGGCGATACAGACTTTCAGCTCCCTCCAAAGATTTTCTATTGGGTTCAGGTCTGGAGACTGGCTAGGCCACTCCAGGACCTTAAGATGCTTCTTACGGAGCCACTCCTTAGTTGCCCTGGCTGTGTGTTTCGGGTCGTTGTCATGCTGGAAGACCCAGCCACGACCCATCTTCAATGCTCTTACTGAGGGAAGGAGGTTGTTGGCCAAGATCTCGCGATACATGGCCCCATCCATCCTCCCCTCAATACGGTGCAGTCGTCCTGTCCCCTTTGCAGATAAGCATCCCCAAAGAATGATGTTTCCACCTCCATGCTTCACGGTTGGGATGGTGTTCTTGGGGTTGTACTCATCCTTCTTCTTCCTCCAAACACGGCGAGTGGAGTTTAGACCAAAAAGCTCTATTTTTGTCTCATCAGACCACATGACCTTCTCCCATTCCTCCTCTGGATCATCCAGATGGTCGTTGGCAAACTTCAGACGGGCCTGGACATGCGCTGGCTTGAGCAGGGGGACCTTGCGTGCGCTGCAGGATTTTAATCCATGACGGCGTAGTGTGTTACTAATGGTTTTCTTTGAGACTGTGGTCCCAGCTCTCTTCAGGTCATTGACCAGGTCCTGCCGTGTAGTTCTGGGCTGATCCCTCACCTTCCTCATGATCATTGATGCCCCACGAGGTGAGATCTTGCATGGTGCCCCAGACCGAGGGAGATTGACCGTCATCTTGAACTTCTTCCATTTTCTAATAATTGCGCCAACAGTTGTTTCCTTCTCACCAAGCTGCTTGCCTATTGTCCTGTAGCCCATCCCAGCCTTGTGCAGGTCTACAATTTTATCCCTGATGTCCTTACACAGCTCTCTGGTCTTGGCCATTGTGGAGAGGTTGGAGTCTGTTTGATTGAGTGTGTGGACAGGTGTCTTTTATACAGGTAACGAGTTCAAACAGGTGTAGTTAATACAGGTAATGAGTGGAGAACAGGAGGGCTTCTTAAAGAAAAACTAACAGGTCTGTGAGAGCCGGAATTCTTACTGGTTGGTAGGTGATCAAATACTTATGTTATGCAATAAAATGCAAATTTATTATTTAAAACTCATACAATGTGATTTTCTGTATTTTTGTTTTAGATTCCGTCACTCACAGTTGAAGAGTACCTATGATAAAAATTACAGACCTCTACATGCTTTGTAAGTAGGAAAACCTGCAAAATTGGCAGTGTATCAAATACTTGTTCTCCCCACTGTATATGTTTGACTTATAACTAGGGATGCACCGATCACTTTTTATTAGGCTGATGCTGATTTTCAGTCTTCAAAATCGTCCAATACCGATTTTATACTTTTTATATGTACATTGTTCATTAAAGATACATTTTTATTCCAGATAAACTCAAAATTAGTGGTGAATTGAAAGCCATTTTATTGACAACTAGCAAATGCAGTAATGTAGGCTATAACCTGACAAAAAGTGACACTAACTGTATTATTTAGGAACAAAACAGAGTTTATATAATAGGCTAATCAAAATATTTTTCAGCATAACCGTCACCTGCCTACGGCCTATTTCCAAATCTGAATACTTAAATGATGCCAAAAACCATGTAAATAGATAAATAAAAAGCCAACAAATAGGCAATAAAAGGAAACAAAATTAGTAGGGTTTTTGTAAAAAATAAAATAACATTCTACAAAACAAATGAATTAGCCAATGAACATGGACCTTTGAAAATAAGTGAGACAGTGAGATAAAGTTAAAATAGGTTAATTCATCATATGGCTCCATCTCCTATTTCTCACTTTAAACATCAATGGTAGATTTCTTTTAACAAAGACGAGCATCTCCACTTTTTCAGACGACAGTCTGTTCCTCTTTTCATCCACGACATGTGAAACAGAGCTAAACAAGCGTTTGCTGTCCACACTAGTGGAGGAGCAGAGAGGTAAGCTCTGCCACGGTTGTTCTGCCGGTAAGACGGAGGTTGTGGAATCGGTGCCTCTGAGAGGTAAAGCTCCGTTGCTGCTTTCCCGTGCCTCTGGAGTTTCACTCTATATTTCGTCGTACATTGCCAATAAGGAACCATATCGTGGAAGTCTTTTGGAAGGCTGGTCTGTGTCTTCTTGGTTTGCTGCTCGGTGACACAGCCTCTTCATCCTGTTAATTGCTGCCACCACACCTGAAATCTTTTGCTTGACTTGAACCTTAACTGCGTCCGGGAAATATCTGTCCTTGTACCTATAACAAAACATTTGATTTCATATAGGCCAAAATTTATTTAGTTAATAATATTTTTCTGGTTTAAGGCTCTCACCTTGGGTCGATGGTTGTAGCCACACAATAGAGGTTCTGTTTCGATGTTGGCGAATCTTTGATTGACGTCTCCAGTAGTGTTTTTTTAAGTTTACACCCCACGATCTGTTTCAACACTTTTGCCACGGAGACGTTTCAGAGTAATTATGGATGGAATAACATCCGCAGCAGATGCAGAGCAGCTTCCTCTGGTCAGCTCCTCTAAAGGTGCCAGAAGGGACGTCATATTTTCAATCAGGCTCCACTGATTGGCCGTTAAGTTCGCGGGTAAATCGTAATCAGCTGATTATGCACCAATGCCTGCTTCTGTTCCAATAGACTGCAGCATATAAAAGGTGCTACTCCACCTGGTGGGTACATCCTGTTGCAGCCTTTTGATCGGCTGGTTTAGCTGTGTCTGCACAGTTTCATTACTAATGCTGCTGAGACCCCATCCTGTACAACAAGCTGGAGCGTTGTCAGCATTCTCATTGGACATATGTCTGAGCTCCAAATATCACTTGTAAAACTGATCGACGTCACATTGCCTTTCAGTAGGCTGTCAATGTGTGAATACACAGTTTGATAGCTCCGGCAGTGCAGCATCAGCAAAATATCTACGACTCAGAAGATTATAGCGTGGCTCCATATGTGACATTAGCCGGCGGAATCCCAGGTCCTCGACCACACTAAAGGGCTGGTCGTCAAGTCCAATAAACTACATTATTTTTGATGTGATCGCTTTGGCTTTTTGACTGTCGCGGCTGTACATTTGGGTTTTCTGTATAGTTTCCTGTGTTGTTGGCTGAGCCACGGCTGGCTTGGCTTCGGGACTTGATCTAGCTTCACATCCTCCTTCTGCTCCTCCAGGTGATGCACTTTCAAGTGCCTTATTAAGTTTGTTGTATTAAATTTTTTTGACTTGCTTCCACCTCGAGATACACAGGATTTACATATATTGCATTAGTTACATCTGTCTCCGACACGTTGTGAAATTGCCACACGGCCGACATGTTGAGAGCTTTACTGGTGCAAATCAACTCTTGGCTCACATATTTTACGTCAAAGATCGGGTTTCTGTATCGGCCATTAGAAAGGAAAATCGGACTACCACCGATCTCGTATTTTGAGTGGAAATCGGCCGATTCCAATCTCTTGCCTATCGATCGGTGCATCCCTACTTATAACCTACCTGAAAATCTTGTTATAATATGGACAGACTTGTGTGGTCAATTAGCTAAATACACATTGACTTTCACCCACAGCCTTTTGAACAGGCGTCAGTGGTTGACAGGGAACAGTTTAAGGTGGACCTGCAGAGGTACCAGTCCCAGCTCAGCCCTGCACAGGCTGCTGTCCTGAAAGAGGATAGGAGACGGAGGCTGGCCAAGAGGAAAGCCATCAGGAGGAAGAGGGTGAGTGTAGCTCATTGGTCTTCATAGTGCTGTGGGCGTGGCCATGGACACGTCCCTCCTAGTGAATGGAGACTACTAAGGCCTTGTGACTGTGTTAGTAGTGGTGTGTTCTGATGTTGTGCCACTGAAATGTTCCAGTCCAGGTGACTTGTTGGACTTGACCACCATCTTCCACTTTTAGGAGTTGAACAGTCTGGGCAAACCCAAACGTCCCCGGTCTGCCTTTAACATCTACATGGCAGAACACTTTGAGGAGTCCAGAGGGACGACCATGCAGGTTTGTATCATTGATGAATAATCACATACTTTTTCATGGGTTCCGAGGCAATGGAATGGAAATATATGATTCTTTAACATATTACATATTAACCATCTCTTTAAAGCTGGTGTTATGCTATAACACTGTTAGCTGTTATAATATTGCTATAACACTGTTAGCTGTTATAATACTGCTATAACACTGTCAGCTGTTATAATGCTGCTATATGTTAGCTGTTATAATACTGCTATATGTTAGCTGTTATAATACTGCTATAACACTGTCAGCTGTTATGCTGCTATAACACTGTCAGCTGTTATGCTACTATAACACTGTCAGCTGTTATAATGCTGCTATAACACTGTTACCTGTTATAATACTGCTATAACACTGTTACCTGATATAATGCTGCTATAACACTGTTAGCTGTTATAATACTGCTATAGCACTGTTACCTGATATAATGCTGCTATAACACTGTTACCTGTTATAATACTGCTATAACACTGTTACCTGTTATAATGCTGCTATAACACTGTTACCTGTTATAATGCTACTATAACACTGTTACCTGTTATAATACTGCTATAACACTGTTACCTGTTATAATGCTGCTATAACACTGTTAGCTGTTATAATGCTGCTATAACACTGTTACCTGTTATAATGCTGCTATAACACTGTTACCTGTTATAATACTGCTATAACACTGTTACCTGTTATAATACTGCTATAACACTGTTACCTGATATAATGCTGCTATAACACTGTTAGCTGTTATAATGCTGCTATAACACTGTTACCTGTTATAATGCTGCTATAACACTGTTACCTGATATAATGCTGCTATAACACTGTTACCTGTTATAATGCTGCTATAACACTGTTACCTGTTATAATGCTGCTATAACACTGTTACCTGTTATAATGCTGCTATAACACTGTTACCTGTTATAATGCTGCTATAACACTGTTACCTGTTATAATGCTGCTGTAACACTGTTACCTGATATAATGCTGCTATAACGCTGTTACCTGTTATAATGCTGCTATAACGCTGTTACCTGATATAATGCTGCTATAACGCTGTTACCTGTTATAATGCTGCTATAACACTGTTACCTGTTATAATGCTGCTATAACACTGTTAGCTGATATAATGCTGCTATAACACTTACCTGTTATAATGCTGCTATAACACTGTTACCTGTTATAATGCTGCTACAACACTGTTAGCTGATATAATGCTGCTATAACACTGTTACCTGATATAATGCTGCTATAGCACTGTTACCTGATATAATGCTGCTATAACACTGTTACCTGTTATAATGCTGCTATAACACTGTTACCTGATATAATGCTGCTATAACACTGTTACCTGATATAATGCTGCTATAACGCTGTTACCTGTTATAATGCTGCTATAAAGCTGTTACCTGATATAATGCTGCTATAAAGCTGTTACCTGATATAATGCTGCTATAACACTTACCTGTTATAATACTGCTATAACACTTACCTGTTATAATGCTGCTATAACACTGTCAGCTGTTATGCTGCTATAACACTGTTACCTGTTATAATACTGCTATAACACTGTTACCTGTTATAATACTGCTATAACGCTGTTACCTGTTATAATACTGCTATAACGCTGTTACCTGTTATAATACTGCTATAACACTGTTACCTAATATAATGCTGCTATAACACTGTCAGCTGTTATAATGCTGCTATAACACTGTCAGCTGTTATAATGCTGCTATATCACTGTCAGCTGTTATAATGCTGCTATAACACTGTTACCTGTTATAATACTGCTATAACACTGTCAGCTGTTATGCTGCTATAACACTGTCAGCTGTTATGCTGCTATAACACTGTTAGCTGTTATAATACTGCTATAACGCTGTTATAATACTGCTATAACGCTGTTATAATACTGCTATAACGCTGTTATAATACTGCTATAACGCTGTTATAATACTGCTATAACACTTACCTGTTATAATACTGCTATAACACTTACCTGTTATAATACTGCTATAACACTTACCTGTTATAATACTGCTATAACACTGTCAGCTGTTATAATGCTGCTATAACACTTACCTATTATAATACTGCTATAACACTTACCTATTACAATACTCCTATAACTGTTACAATACTGCTATAACTGTTACAATACTGCTATAACTGTTACAATACTGCTATAACTGTTACAATAATGCTATAACACTGTTACAATGCTGCTATAACACTTACCTGTTGTAATGCTGCTATAACACTGTCAGCTGTTGTAATGCTGCTATAACACTTACATGTTGTAATGCTGCTATAACACTGTCAGCTGTTGTAATGCTGCTATAACACTTACCTGTTGTAATGCTGCTATAACACTGTTAACATGGGCGGCAGGTAGCCTAGCGGTTAGAGCGTTGGGCCAGTAACCGAAAGGTCACTGGTTCGAATACCCAAGCCGACAAGGTGAAAAACCTGTCTGTGTCCTTGAGCAAGGCACTTAACCCTAATTTGCTCCAGGGGCTGACCCTTCATTGTAAATAAAAATGTGTTCTTAACTGACTAGCCTAGTTAAATAAAGATAAACCAACATAATGCTGCTATAACAGTCAGCTGTTTTCCCTCAGGGCAAGATGAAGATGCTGCGGGAGGACTGGACCAAACTGGCAACCTCACAGAAACAAGTGGGTTTAATGAACTGTTAGATATACAGAGCATTCTGGAAGTATTCAGACCCCTTCACTTTTTGTTCTGTTACAGCCTTATTCTAAAATGGATTAAATAGTTTTTACCTTAATCTACACACAATACCCCATAATGACACAATACCCCATAATGACACAATACCCCATAATGACACAATACCCCATAATGACCCAATACCCCATAATGACCCAATACCCCATAATGACTCAATACCCCATAATGACTCAATACCCCATAATGACTCAATACCCCATAATGACCCAATACCCCATAATGACCCAATACCCCATAATGACACAATACCCCATAATGACACAATACCCCATAATGACACAATACCCCATAATGACACAATACCCCATAATGACATCAATACCCCATAATGACATCAATACCCCATAATGACACAATAACCCATAATGACTCAATAACCCATAATGACATCAATACCCCATAATGACATCAATACCCCATAATGACACAATACCCCATAATGACACAATACCCCATAATGACATTAATACCCCATAATGACACAATACCCCATAATGACATCAATACCCCATAATGACATCAATACCCCATAATGACACAATACCCCATAATGACATCAATACCCCATAATGACATCAATACCCCATAATGACCCAATACCCCATAATGACACAATACCTCATAATGATACAATACCCCATAATGACCCAATACCCCATAATGACCCAATACCCCATAATGACATCAATACCCCATAATGACATCAATACCCCATAATGACACAATACCCCATAATGACACAATACCCCATAATGACACAATACCCCATAATGACACAATACCCCATAATGACACAATACCCCATAATGACCCAATACCCCATAATGACCCAATACCCCATAATGACACAATACCCCATAATGATACAATACCCCATAATGACCCAATACCCCATAATGACACAATACCCCATAATGACACAATACCCCATAATGACACAATACCCCATAATGACACACTACCCCATAATGACACACTACCCCATAATGACACAATACCCCATAATGACACAATACCCCATAATGACACACTACCCCATAATGACACACTACCCCATAATGACACACTACCCCATAATGACATCAATACCCCATAATGACACAATACCCCATAATGACACAATACCCCATAATGACACAATACCCCATAATGACACAATACCCCATAATGACACAATACCCCATAATGACACAATACCCCATAATGACACAATACCCCATAATGACACAATACCTCATAATTATACAATACCCCATAATGACCCAATACCCCATAATGACCCAATACCCCATAATGACCCAATACCCCATAATGACCCAATACCCCATAATGACCCAATACCCCATAATGACCCAATACCCCATAATGACACACTACCCCATAATGACACACTACCCCATAATGACACAATACCCCATAATGACACAATACCCCATAATGACACAATACCCCATAATGACAACAATACCCCATAATGACAACAATACCCCATAATGACACAATACCCCATAATGACACAATACCCCATAATGACACAATACCCCATAATGACACAATACCCCATAATGACACAATACCCCATAATGACACAATACCCCATAATGACAACAATACCCCATAATGACAACAATACCCCATAATGACACAATACCCCATAATGACACAATACCCCATAATGACCCAATACCCATAATGACTCAATACCACATAATGATACAATAATGAACCTGTAGCCATATTACTTCAACAGTATTTAACATGATATCTGGTCTTTAGGTGAGACAGATGAACCTGTAGCCATATTACTTCAACAGTATTTAACATGATATCTGGTCTTTAGGTGAGACAGATGAACCTGTAGCCATATTACTTCAACAGTATTTAACATGATATCTGGTCTTTAGGTGAGACAGATGAACCTGTAGCCATATTACTTCAACAGTAGTTAACATGATATCTGGTCTTTAGGTGAGACAGATGAACCTGTAGCCATATTACTTCAACAGTATTTAACATGATATCTGGTCTTTAGGTGAGACAGATGAACCTGTAGCCATATTACTTCAACAGTATTTAACATGATATCTGGTCTTTAGGTGAGACAGATGAACCTGTAGCCATATTACTTCAACAGTATTTAACATGATATCTGGTCTTTAGGTGAGACAGATGAACCTGTAGCCATATTACTTCAACAGTAGTTAACATGATATCTGGTCTTTAGGTGAGACAGATGAACCTGTAGCCATATTACTTCAACAGTATTTAACATGATATCTGGTCTTTAGGTGAGACAGATGAACCTGTAGCCATATTACTTCAACAGTAGTTAACATGATATCTGGTCTTTAGGTGAGACAGATGAACCTGTAGCCATATTACTTCAACAGTATTTAACATGATATCTGGTCTTTAGGTGAGACAGATGAACCTGTAGACATATTACTTCAACAGTATTTAACATGATATCTGGTCTTTAGGTGAGACAGATGAACCTGTAGCCATATTACTTCAACAGTATTTAACATGATATCTGGTCTTTAGGTGAGACAGATGAACCTGTAGCCATATTACTTCAACAGTATTTAACATGATATCTGGTCTTTAGGTGAGACAGATGAACCTGTAGCCATATTACTTCAACAGTATTTAACATGATATCTGGTCTTTAGGTGAGACAGATGAACCTGTAGCCATATTACTTCAACAGTATTTAACATGAGATCCTCTCTAATCTTTACAGGAATGTGGTTCTGAATATAAACAGCAACACCACCTTTGGCTTTCCTGTAGATGTTATAACCTTGTATTACTACCACTGTGTTATCAAAGGTATTATCTAAGTGAGTTTCAGAGATTGTCAGAATATGAATGTCATCGGTTACTAGCAAATGATTGATTTCATGAACCTTGTTTCTTAAGCTACATATGTTAATGTGGGCTATTTTGAACACTTCTGGGATGCTTGATTGTTTTTCTTGCTTTACTGGGAAGCTTAGCAGAAGTAGACATGCTCAGGTTATTTGTATTGGTGCAGGGTGAGCTGCACACAGTGGACTTCCTACTAGTTCACCACCTCAGTGCTAACAGTATTACTCTGGTTCATAGGCATATGATTACTGCATACAATAGCTGTAGGATTAGCAGAAGCATTCAGTGTGGTAAGAGAGACATAAATTAAGATACTTACATTCTGTCCAACTCCCCTAGGATAATGTACATTTGCTGAAGCATTATGACAACTCAGCGACACAATGGTAGGGATTAGCTGAGCTGGGCTTGGGTCATTGTCTCAACGTAGCCTTAATGCTGTGAAAGGATCCAGGAACCCAAATGATTTGGGTGGATCCCATCCTCCTTATAATACGAGCTTTGTTAGATAGGTAGATAGATCTTTGTCAATGCCACACCCATAGAGCTGCAATAGTCTGGTAGGCAGTTATGGAGGGCTGAACCGTTCAATGACACGATTTAGGGAGGGCGTTTGTTGGTGTCTAGTAGAGACCCAATCAGTTCTTTAAAATCTTCGCTGTTCTGAGCTGCCCTTCATAATTTAATTTGACCCCACATGAACCATGACAATATCAGTCCCCGGTGACCGCCAAGAACGATTCTTCCTTCTGGTTCCATCACACATCCATTTCCGCACACCTGGAGTCGTGAGCAGCCATTTTGTGGTTGGAGCTAGTAGAGGGTGCAGTGGAGGAAATGTATCTTAGGGTTAGGGTTAGGGTTAGGGTTAGGGTTAACACAACTGTTGTGTTGTCTGTCTCTCATTGAATGTGAAGAGTGAGAGACAAGCGCAGGGAGGCGGGTGATGTCTGGATCAGTTGTCAGTGGTAGGATGGAAGGGCGCAGGGAGGCGGGTGATGTCTGGATCAGTTGTCAGTGGTAGGATGGAAGGCGTGCAGGGAGGCGGGTGATGTCTGGATCAGTTGTCAGTGGTAGGATGGAAGGCGCGCGTTGAAGTTGTTTTGCAACAATGGATGTTCTACATCAAAATGCAGACTGTGACCCGTGCAACATAGTCACAACTTCTACTTGGCTCTGATGAAAGTTTGAATTACACCGGCATCTGTCGCATGCAGCAACATTCACGGCGAAGGAAGTACGTCGCTTTCAGTGCAGTACAACTCCAAAGATTCTCTCCTATCCGCACCAGATCAAAAGCTAGCTGGAAAGAGGAGACGGATGTATCCAGTATAATAGACTGACTAAGTTAGCAAAACAAAGTCATATAATCACTAGCTAACACTCCCGCTATGGGTAAAGTATATCTACATTAAAATGTAGTTATTTTGACAGTTATCCAATTACCGTCACAGCCCTAACTACTAGGCTAACTGACTCTGTGTGTTTCAGGTTTACATGACTAACTACTAGGCTAACTGACTCTGTATTATGTTTCAGGTTTACATGACTAACTACTAGGATAACTGACTCTGTATTATGTTTCAGGTTTACATGACTAACTACTAGGCTAACTGACTCTGTATTATGTTTCAGGTTTACATGACTAACTACTAGGCTAACTGACTCTGTATTATGTTTCAGGTTTACATGACTAACTACTAGGCTAACTGACTCTGTATTATGTTTCAGGTTTACATGACTAACTACTAGGATAACTGACTGATGTGTTATGTTTCAGGTTTACATGACTAACTACTAGGCTAACTGACTCTGTATTATGTTTCAGGTTTACATGACTAACTACTAGGATAACTGACTCTGATGTGTTATGTTTCAGGTTTACATGACTAACTACTAGGCTAACTGACTCTGTATTATGTTTCAGGTTTACATGACTAACTACTAGGCTAACTGACTCTGTATTATGTTTCAGGTTTACATGACTAACTACTAGGCTAACTGACTCTGTATTATGTTTCAGGTTTACATGACTAACTACTAGGATAACTGACTCTGTATTATGTTTCAGGTTTACTAGGCTAACTACTAGGATAACTGACTCTGTATTATGTTTCAGGTTTACATAACTAACTACTAGGCTAACTGACTGTATTATGTTTCAGGTTTACATGACTAACTACTAGGCTAACTGACTCTGTGTGTTTCAGGTTTACATGACTAACTACTAGGATAACTGACTCTGTATTATGTTTCAGGTTTATATAACTAACTACTAGGATAACTGACTCTGTATTATGTTTCAGGTTTACATGACTAACTACTAGGCTAACTGACTCTGTATTATGTTTCAGGTTTATATAACTAACTACTAGGCTAACTGACTCTGTATTATGTTTCAGGTTTACATGACTAACTACTAGGCTAACTGACTCTGTATTATGTTTCAGGTTTACATGACTAACTACTAGGCTAACTGACTCTGTATTATGTTTCAGGTTTACATGACTAACTACTAGGCTAACTGACTCTGTATTATGTTTCAGGTTTACATGACTAACTACTAGGATAACTGACTCTGGTGTGTTATGTTTCAGGTTTACTAGGCTAACTACTAGGCTAACTGACTCTGTATTATGTTTCAGGTTTACACGACTAACTACTAGGATAACTGACTCTGTATTATGTTTCAGGTTTACATGACTAACTACTAGGCTAACTGACTCTGTATTATGTTTCAGGTTTACATGACTAACTACTAGGCTAACTGACTCTGTATTATGTTTCAGGTTTACATGACTAACTACTAGGATAACTGACTCTGTATTATGTTTCAGGTTTACTAGGCTAACTACTAGGATAACTGACTCTGTATTATGTTTCAGGTTTACATAACTAACTACTAGGCTAACTGACTCTGTATTATGTTTCAGGTTTACATGACTAACTACTAGGCTAACTGACTCTGTATTATGTTTCAGGTTTACTAGGCTAACTACTAGGATAACTGACTCTGTATTATGTTTCAGGTTTACATAACTAACTACTAGGATAACTGACTCTGTATTATGTTTCAGGTTTACATGACTAACTACTAGGCTAACTGACTCTGTATTATGTTTCAGGTTTATATAACTAACTACTAGGCTAACTGACTCTGTATTATGTTTCAGGTTTACATGACTAACTACTAGGCTAACTGACTCTGTATTATGTTTCAGGTTTACATGACTAACTACTAGGCTAACTGACTCTGTATTATGTTTCAGGTTTACATGACTAACTACTAGGCTAACTGACTCTGTATTATGTTTCAGGTTTACATGACTAACTACTAGGATAACTGACTCTGGTGTGTTATGTTTCAGGTTTACTAGGCTAACTACTAGGCTAACTGACTCTGTATTATGTTTCAGGTTTACACGACTAACTACTAGGATAACTGACTCTGTATTATGTTTCAGGTTTACATGACTAACTACTAGGCTAACTGACTCTGTATTATGTTTCAGGTTTACATGACTAACTACTAGGCTAACTGACTCTGTATTATGTTTCAGGTTTACATGACTTACTACTAGGATAACTGACTCTGTATTATGTTTCAGGTTTCATGACTAACTACTAGGCTAACTGACTCTGTATTATGTTTCAGGGTTACATGACTAACTACTAGGCTAACTGACTCTGTATTATGTTTCAGGTTTACAGACTAACTACTAGGATAACTGACTGTATTATGTTTCAGGTTTATATAACTAACTACTAGGCTAACTGACTCTGTATTATGTTTCAGGTTTACTAGGCTAACTACTAGGATAACTGACTCTGTATTATGTTTCAGGTTTACATGACTAACTACTAGGCTAACTGACTCTGTATTATGTTTCAGGTTTACATGACTAACTACTAGGATAACTGACTCTGTATTATGTTTCAGGTTTACTAGGATAACTGACTCTGTATTATGTTTCAGGTTTACATGACTAACTACTAGGATAACTGACTCTGTATTATGTTTCAGGTTTACTAGGATAACTGACTCTGTATTATGTTTCAGGTTTACTAGGCTAACTACTAGGATAACTGACTCTGTATTATGTTTCAGGTTTACATGACTAACTACTAGGCTAACTGACTCTGTATTATGTTTCAGGTTTACTAGGCTAACTACTAGGATAACTGACTCTGTATTATGTTTCAGGTTTACATGACTAACTACTAGGCTAACTGACTCTGTATTATGTTTCAGGTTTACATGACTAACTACTAGGATAACTGACTCTGTATTATGTTTCAGGTTTACTAGGCTAACTGACTCTGTATTATGTTTCAGGTTTACATGCAGCTGGCGGAGGATGACAAGGTGCGCTATAAGAATGAGATGAAGTCCTGGGAGGAACACATGATGGATATCGGACGGGAGGACCTGATCAGACGGAAAGAGAAGAAGAAAATGTCTACAAAAGGAGGCAAAAAGAAATCCAAAGTGAAAGTGTTGAAAACTAAAGCTGCAGGAGCCATGATGGTTTAGGAGAGGGGGAAAGGCCTGAGGTGTTCTGTTTATAATGGCAAGGTACCGTCCCAAATAAAAGTACTTTTGTTTCAGTTATCAGTAGTGCATAATCAGTGTCATATTAATGCTTGTAGCGCCTCAAACTGTGAAAGAACCTTCCAGGCATCAGTCTAGGAAACATGACAGTTTCCTCAGAATTATGGGAATTCTCTGTGCTTTATTGAAAAAAAAAAAAAAAAAGCTGTGTTCTTTCTAGTATGAAAAGATGTATTATGTTGAAGTTAAGTTCCTGTCACCAGGGCCACGTTCTGTATATACTGTCTTTATACATTACATACTGTATAGGCTAGTCTTTGAGACTTGCTGGCTGAAGAACGAGACTACAGTGTTGACACACCAGTTACTTTGTATCTAATCTTTATTAAATATACATTTTCAAATAAAAAAAGAACACTTCATATTATACACAATGTTTACAGTGAAATCAAATTGGGGGGAAATCGACAAGGTACATAAGACACTGGTGAGAAATGTATGTGTTATTGTTTAGATTAGATTTAACATTGTAGTCATTTAGCAGACGCTCTTAGCCAGAGTGACTTACAAACACATCTCCATCACAGTAAATACATTTCTTTAAACAAGCAGCTGTGAGGAAAGACAGTGCTGTCAGGTGTTAGTTTAGACAAAAGACTAAATGTTAGTCAATAGTTTTTTTTAAATGTTGGTGGGATTACTGTTCTACTATTCCAGGTGTTCCTTCAAGAGGTAGGGTTTCAGGAAGGTGGTCAGTGGGGGAGCTTGTTCCAAAGCAGCTGAGCGGGAACTGTGCTTCCATAGAGGTAGGGAGGCTAGCAGGCCAGAGGTGGATGAACGTTGTGTCCTTATTTGGGTGTAGGGACTGATCAGAGCCTGAAGGTAAGGAGGTGCCGTTCCCCTCACAGCTCCGTAGGCAAACACCATGTTAGATAGATACTTTATTTCTTTCTATCTAGTAGATGCGAGCTTCAACTGGAAGTCGGGAGTGTGTGGAGTGACATAAGAGAACTTGGGAAGGTTGAACACCAGACGGGCTGCAGCGTTCTGGGTAAGTTGTAGGGGTTTAATGGCGCAGGCAGGGAGTCCAGCTCCGTCTTGCCGATGTTCAGCTTGAGGTGGTGATCCGACATGGTGTATAGAGAGAATAGGAGAGGGCCTAGAACTGAGCCCTGGGGGACACCAGTGGTGAGAGCACGTGGTGCGGAGACATTCTCACCACTCCACCTGATAGGAGCGACCTGTCAGGTAGGACACAATCCAAGAGTGTGCAGCGCCAGAGATGCCCAACGTGGAGAGGAGGATCTGATGGTTCACAGTATCAAAGGCAGCAGATGGGTCTAGAAGGATGAGAGCAGAGGAGAGAGAGTTAGATCTGGCAGTACGGAGAGCCTCCGTGACACAGAGAAGAGCAGTCTCAGTTGAATGACCAGTCTTGAAACCTGACTGGTTAGGATCAAGAAGGTAATTCTGAGAGAGATAGCAGGAGAGTTGGTTAGAGACGACACGCTAAAGGGTTTGAGAGAAAAGAAAGAAGGGATACTGGTCTGTAGTTGTTGACATCGGAGAGATCGAGTGTAGGGTTTTTGAGGAGAGGTGCAACTCTCGCCCTCTTGAAGACGGAAGGGTCACAGCCAGCGGTACAGGATGAGTTGATGAGCAAGGTGAGGTAAGGGAGAAGGTCTCTGGAAATGGTCTGGAGAAGAGTGGAGGGGATAGGGCCAAGCGGGCAGGTTGTTGGGCGGCCGGCCGTCACAAGTCGCAAGATTTCATCTGGAGAGAGAGGGGAGAAAGAAGTCAGAGCATAGGGTAGGGCAGTGTGAGCAGGACCAGTAGGGTAGGGCAGTGTGAGCAGAACCAGTAGGGTAGGGCAGTGTGAGCAGGACCAGTGGTGTCAATAGGCTCAGTAAATGAGTATCGGATGTCGGCAACCTCCTTTTCAAAATGGTTGAGGAAGTCTTCCACAGAGAAGGAGAAGGTGGCAAAGAGCTTCCTAGGGTTAGAGGCCGAGGCTTTAAATGTAGAGTGGTAGAAAGTGTCTTTAGCAGCAGAAACAGAGGAAGAAAAAGTAGAGAGAAGAGAGTGAAAAGATGACCGGTCCACAGGGAGTTTAGTTTTCCTCCATTTCCACTCGGCTGCCCGGAGCCCGGTTCTGTGAGCTCACAATGAGTCGTCTAGACACGGAGCAGGAGGGGAGGACCGAGCCGCCGGGAGGATAGGGGACATAGAGAGTCACAAGATGCAGATAGGGAGGAGACGAGGGTCGAGGAGGCAGAATCAGGAGACAGGAGGGAGAAGGATTTAGCAGAGGGAAGAGATGATAGGATGGAAGAGGAGAGAGTGAAGGTTGCGACGGTACATTACCATCTGAATAGGGGCAGAGTGAGTAGTGTTGGAGGAGAGCATTACCATCTGAGTAGGGGCAGAGTGAGTAGTGTTGGAGGAGAGCATTACCATCTGAGTAGGGGCAGAGTGAGTAGTGTTGGAGGAGAGCATTACCATCTGAATAGGGGCAGAGTGAGTAGTGTTGGAGGAGAGCATTACCATCTGAGTTGGGGCAGAGTGAGTAGTGTTGGAGGAGAGCATTACCATCTGAGTTGGGGCAGAGTGAGTAGTGTTGGAGGAGAGCATTACCATCTGAGTAGGGGCAGAGTGAGTAGTGTTGGAGGAGAGCATTACCATCTGAGTTGGGGCAGAGTGAGTAGTGTTGGAGGAGAGCATTACCATCTGAGTTGGGGCAGAGTGAGTAGTGTTGGAGGAGAGCATTACCATTTGAGTTGGGGCAGAGTGAGTAGTGTTGGAGGAGAGCATTACCATCTGAGTTGGGGCAGAGTGAGTAGTGTTGGAGGAGAGCATTACCATCTGAATAGGGGCAGAGTGAGTAGTGTTGGAGGAGAGCATTACCATCTGAGTAGGGGCAGAGTGAGTAGTGTTGGAGGAGAGCATTACCATCTGAGTAGGGGCAGAGTGAGTAGTGTTGGATGAGAGCATTACCATCTGAGTAGGGGCAGAGTGAGTAGTGTTGGAGGAGAGCATTACCATCTGAGTAGGGGCAGAGTGAGTAGTGTTGGAGGAGAGCATTACCATCTGAGTAGGGGCAGAGTGAGTAGTGTTGGAGGAGAGCATTACCATCTGAGTAGGGGCAGAGTGAGTAGTGTTGGAGGAGAGCATTACCATCTGAATAGGGGCAGAGTGAGTAGTGTTGGAGGAGAGCATTACCATCTGAGTAGGGGCAGAGTGAGTAGTGTTGGATGAGAGCATTACCATCTGAGTAGGGGCAGAGTGAGTAGTGTTGGAGGAGAGCATTACCATCTGAGTAGGGGCAGAGTGAGTAGTGTTGGAGGAGAGCATTACCATCTGAATAGGGGCAGAGTGAGTAGTGTTGGAGGAGAGCATTACCATCTGAGTAGGGGCAGAGTGAGTAGTGTTGGAGGAGAGCATTACCATCTGAGTAGGGGCAGAGTGAGTAGTGTTGGAGGAGAGCATTACCATCTGAATAGGGGCAGAGTGAGTAGTGTTGGAGGAGAGCATTACCATCTGAGTAGGGGCAGAGTGAGTAGTGTTGGATGAGAGCATTACCATCTGAGTAGGGGCAGAGTGAGTAGTGTTGGAGGAGAGCATTACCATCTGAGTAGGGGCAGAGTGAGTAGTGTTGGAGGAGAGCATTACCATCTGAGTAGGGGCAGAGTGAGTAGTGTTGGAGGAGAGCATTACCATCTGAGTAGGGGCAGAGTGAGTAGTGTTGGAGGAGAGCATTACCATCTGAGTAGGGGCAGAGTGAGTAGTGTTGGAGGAGAGCATTACCATCTGAGTAGGGGCAGAGTGAGTAGTGTTGGAGGAGAGCAAGAGAGAAAAGGATACAAAGTAGTGGTCGGAGACTTGGAGGGGAGTTGCAGTGAGATTAGTAGAAGAACAGCATCTAGTAAAGATGAGGTCAAGCGTATTGCCTGCCTTGTGAGTAGAGGGGGACGGTGAGAGGGTGAGGTCAAAAGAGGAAAGGAGTGGAAAGAAGGAGGCAGAGAGAAATGAGTCAAAGGCAGACGTCGGGAGGTTAAAGTCCCCCAGAACTGTGAGGGGTGAGCCATCATCAGGAAAGGAACTTATCAAGGCGTCAAGCTCATTGATGAACTCTCCAAGGGAACCTGGAGGGAGATAAATGTCAAGGATGTTAAGTTTGAATGGGCTAGTGACTGTGACAGCATGGAATTCAAATGAGGAGATAGACAGATGGGTCAGGGGGAAAAGAGAGACTGTCCACTTGGGAGAGATCAGAATTCCTGTTCCACCGCCACGCTGACCAGATGCTCTCAGGGTATGAGAGAACACATGATCAGACGAGGAAAGAGCAGTAGGAGTAGCAGTGTTTTCTGTGGTAATCCATGTTTCCGTCAGCGCCAAGAAGTCGAGGGACTGGAGGGCAGCATAGGCTGAGATGAACTCTGCCTTGTTGACCGCAGAACGGCAGTTCCAAAGGCTGCCGGAGACCTGGAACTCCACGTGGGTCGTGTGCTCAGGGACCAGCAGATTAGTGGTTGCAGCCACATGGTGTGAAGCGTTTGTATGGCCTGTACAGAGAGGAGAGAACAGGGATAGACAGACACATAGTTGACCTGTACAGAGAGGAGAGAACAGGGATAGACAGACACATAGTTGACCTGTACAGAGAGGAGAGAACAGGGATAGACAGACACATAGCTGACCTGTACAGAGAGGAGAGAACAGGGATAGACAGACACATAGTTGACCTGTACAGAGAGGAGAGAACAGGGATAGACAGACACATAGCTGACCTGTACAGAGAGGAGAGAACAGGGATAGACAGACACATAGTTGACCTGTACAGAGAGGAGAGAACAGGGATAGACAGACACATAGCTGACCTGTACAGAGAGGAGAGAACAGGGATAGACAGACACATAGCTGACCTGTACAGAGAGGAGAGAACAGGGATAGACAGACACATAGTTGACAGGCTACAGAAAAGGATACAATAATGCAAAAGAGATTGGAATAAAATGAACATATGAGCAAGCGAGGGAGCGGGGCCTCCCTCACTTACCTTCCTCACATAACTCCCGCAGAACAACTCGGCAGGACAGTTAGTTTTGGGGACAGTCTTAGTTTCGGGACAGTCTTCGTTTCGGAGACAGCTGCCGCTGAACAAGGAGGCTGTGCTAATATCACTAAGCTAATTGCCTAGCACAGATGTAGCCCCTCCCCCTCCTGTTCAGTTGTAATCTGCAGAGAACAAAAGAAGTGGATGGACTTGGGTAGCAATCACTAACCTTCTTAAGCTAATGAGCAGTTGACACAGGCTAGGTAGCTTACTAACTAACTGGGACAGACAGACAAAAACCAACACAGTTTACAGGTTCAAACAAATTATACATAGCCTGCTTGGAGAAGGAAGTAGGGTCCTTCCAAGACTACAAGTTGGAAGGAACCTGGTTGCAAATAGCCAATTGCATTAGTATGCAGGGGTTGAGTTAAATTGAAGTGATTGGATTATGTGATGCAAAGGCGGGAGAAGTTCAATGATGTGTTGGGCTGGAGACACTGTAGAGTGGTCGACTGGAATGTGTTAAGGAGAACATGAAATAAATCTGTTCTGTTTATAAGTACGCCTCGGAGAACCCAGCATCTTAGTATTCAACAACTGGCGACGAGGATAACGGAATTCTGAGGCAAAATCCTCAGACTACTGATGACCAACCGAGTGAACGAGCTAAAAAGTTAGGTAGTGCTAGTTGATTAGCTGGTCAGCTTCAAAGAAAAGGTGATTGGGATAATGAGAGCCATGGTACGCTTCAGTAGTGAGACTGGGTTCTGTTCCCAGGAGACCAACGAGAGCTTCAGCACATATGAGGAGCGTTTTTTGCAGCCATGAGATAGAAACACTGCTCTTCTTCGGTCGTAAGCTATCAGTTGTGGGTCCAAAGATGTTTACGCTGCTGAAAGATTTGGTAGCACCGAAGAAGCCGGGAGAGGCTAGCTTCCAGGAGCTCATTTCAGCTAAGATACTTTTATGCGCCAAAATGGAACGTGTTGAACGAGGTATGTTTTTCGGAATAGGAAACAGTTGGCGGGAGAGACGTTAGTTTAGTATATAGCGTTGCTTAAGGGACTGGCGGCTACATGTGACTTTGGATGCACTAGAGCATACCACTAGAGGAGCAGCTAAGGAACCAGATAGTTTATGGAGTTGCCAGTAAGAAGCTGCGGGGCAAGATGTTAAGCGCGGCATACGGGGCAAAAAAATTGAACATGGGCAAAAGTATTGGACATTGTCAACCATTTCGAGTGCACAGCTCAGAGTTTGCAGAAATTCAATCAGACACCGTCTCAGTTGAGAACCGATCAGTTAACCACAAAACGTGAGGGGCATCGACCCGGATTCTCCAGGGAGAAACTGTGGATGTCAGACCAGAGGGGGGAGATGTCAAAGCCCTGTTTTCGCTGCACAGCAGACCTGTTGGTACAAGGAGCTCCAATGCAGAGAAAGAGCGAAAGAGCGAAATGTATAGAATGTTCCTGAGAGAAATGTATAGTAAAAATATTGTTAGACTTCAGTGTAGCTTTTGACGTTATTATAATCTGCTGCTGGAAAAAAAGTATGTGTTACGGCCCTGCTATTTTGTGGATTGAGAGTTACCTGTCTAACAGAACACAGAGGGTGTTCTTTAATGGAAGCTTCTCCATCAAAATCCATAGTCAGCCATTCCCCAGCGCCTTACTTTTTTCAATCTTTACTAATGACCTGCGACTAGCTCTGAGTAAAGTCTGTATGTTTATGTATGCTGATGACACTTTACACGTCAGCTACCACAGCAAGTGAAATCACTGCAACACTTAACAAAGAGCTGCAGTCAGTTTCAGAATGTGTGTAAAGAAATAAGTTAAACCTTAAACCTCAACTAAATCTTGTATTGAACTGCGGGGAACATCACGTTTTCTAAGCAAGGCTCTCTAATCCAGTGAATCAAGTTGAGGAGCCAGAACTGTTACTGCATGCAGGGTCCAGCACAGTCGGAAATCACCAGCCAGAACTGTTACTGCATGCAGGGTCCAGCACAGTCGGAAATCACCAGCCAGAACTGTTACTGCATGCAGGGTCCAGCACAGTCGGAAATCACCAGCCAGAACTGTTACTGCATGCAGGGTCCAGCACAGTCGGAAATCACCAGCCAGAACTGTTACTGCATGCAGGGTCCAGCACAGTCGGAAATCACCAGCCAGAACTGTTACTGCATGCAGGGTCCAGCACAGTCGGAAATCACCAGCCACAATTGTTAGTGTGTGTAGGTACAGTGGGGAGAACAAGTATTTGATACACTGCCGATTTTGCAGGTTTTCCTACTTACAAAGCATGTAGAGGTCTGTAATTTTTATCATAGGTACTCTTCAACTGTGAGAGACGGAATCTACAACAAAAATACAGAAAATCACATTGTATGATTTTTAAATAATAAATTTGCATTTTATTGCATGACATAAGTATTTGATCACCTACCAACCAGTAAGAATTCCGGCTCTCACAGACCTGTTAGTTTTTCTTTAAGAAGCCCTCCTGTTCTCCACTCATTACCTGTATTAACTGCACCTGTTTGAACTCGTTACCTGTATAAAAGACACCTGTCCACACACTCAATCAAACAGACTCCAACCTCTCCACAATGGCCAAGACCAGAGAGCTGTGTAAGAACATCAGGGATAAAATTGTAGACCTGCACAAGGCTGGGATGGGCTACAGGACAATAGGCAAGCAGCTTAGTGAGAAGGCAACAACTGTTGGCGCAATTATTAGAAAATGGAAGAAGTTCAAGATGACGGTCAATCTCCCTCGGTCTGGGGCACCATGCAAGTTCTCACCTCGTGGGGCATCAATGATCATGAGGAAGGTGAGGGATCAGCCCAGAACTACACGGCAGGACCTGGTCAATGACCTGAAGAGAGCTGGGACCCCAGTCTCAAAGAAAACCATTAGTAACACACTACGCTGTCATGGATTCAAATCCTGCAGCGCACGCAAGGTCCCCCTGCTCAAGCCAGCGCATGTCCAGGCCCGTCTGAAGTTTGCCAATGACCATCTGGATGATCCAGAGGAGGAATGGGAGAAGGTCATGCGGTCTGATGAGACAAAAATAGAGCTTTTTGGTCTAAACTCCACTCGCCATGTTTGGAGGAAGAAGAAGGATGAGTACAACCCCAAGAACACCATCCCAACCGTGAAGCATGGAGGTGGAAACATCATTCTTTGGGGATGCTTTTCTACAAAGGGGACAGGACGACTGCACCGTATTGAGGGGAGGATGGATGTGGCCATGTATCGCGAGATCTTGGCCAACAACCTCCTTCCCTCAGTAAGAGCATTGAAGATGGGTCGTGACTGGGTCTTCCAGCATGACAATGACCCAAAACACACAGCCAGGGCAACTAAGGAGTGGCTCCGTAAGAAGCATCTCAAGGTCCTGGAGTGGCCTAGCCAGTCTCCAGACCTGAACCCAATAGAAAATCTTTGGAGGGAGCTGAAAGTCCGTATTGCCCAGCGACAGCCCCGAAACCTGAAGGATCTGTATGGAGGAGTGGGCCAAAATCCCTGCTGCAGTGTGTGCAAACCTGGTCAAGAACTACAGGAAACGTATGAGCTCTGTAATTGCAAACAAAGATTTCTGTACCAAATATTAGATTCTGCTTTTCTGATGTATCAAATACTTATGTCATGCAATAAAATGCAAATGAATTACTTAAAAATCATACAATGTGATTTTCTGGATTTTTGTTTTAGATTCCGTCACTCACAGTTGAAGAGTACCTATGATAAAAATTACAGACCTCTACATGCTTTGTAAGTGGGAAAACCTGCAAAATCGGCAGTGTATCAAATACTTGTTCTCCCCACTGTATATAGTCATGGTGAGATGTAATGGGGAAAAGATGGAGGTAGATACTGGGGCTGCCATGTCTATTATCTCAGAGAAGCTGTACAACAGCATAAACTGTAACCATCTGATGTTTTGAGAACTCACTCAGCTCAGTCTGTTCAGTTATTGGGACAGCTGTAGGTTAAAGTGAAATGTGGTGCTCAGGTGTTCCCACTACCCCTATTAGTGTCAAAAAGGGAAGGGTCCTATGCTAATGGGGAGAAACTGGATTTAGTACCTCAAATTAGATTGGTCAAGAGTGAACCATGTGTCAGACCCAGTTTCACAGCTGTGTGATAAATATGCTGAGGTGTTTAGTGGTGACATGGGTATGGTAAATGGTAAAGGGAGTTAAGTAATGGGTATGGTAAATGGTAAAGGGAGTTAAGTAATGGGTATGGTAAATGGTAAAGGGAGTTAAGTAATGGGTATGGTAAATGGTAAAGGGAGTTAAGTAATGGGTATGGTAAATAGTAAAGGGAGTTAAGTAATGGGTATGGTAAATGGTAAAGGGAGTTAAGTAATGGGTATGGTAAAGGGAGTTAAGTAATGGGTATGGTAAATGGTAAAGGGAGTTAAGTAATGGGTATGGTAAATAGTAAAGGGAGTTAAGTAATGGGTATGGTAAATGGTAAAGGGAGTTAAGTAATGGGTATGGTAAATGGTAAATGGAGTTAAGTAATGGGTATGGTAAATGGTAAAGGGAGTTAAGTAATGGGTATGGTAAATAGTAAAGGGAGTTAAGTAATGGGTATGGTAAATAGTAAAGGGAGTTAAGTAATGGGTATGGTAAATAGTAAAGGGAGTTAAGTAATGGGTATGGTAAATAGTAAAGGGAGTTAAGTAATGGGTATGGTAAATAGTAAAGGGAGTTAAGTAATGGGTATGGTAAATGGTAAATGGAGTTAAGTAATGGGTATGGTAAATAGTAAAGGGAGTTAAGTAATGGGTATGGTAAATAGTAAAGGGAGTTAAGTAATGGGTATGGTAAATAGTAAAGGGAGTTAAGTAATGGGTATGGTAAATGGTAAAGGGAGTTAAGTAATGGGTATGGTAAATGGTAAAGGGAGTTAAGTAATGGGTATGGTAAATGGTAAAGGGAGTTAAGTAATGGGTATGGTAAATGGTAAAGGGAGTTAAGTAATGGGTATGGTAAATGGTAAAGGGAGTTAAGTAATGGGTATGGTAAATGGTAAAGGGAGTTAAGTAATGGGTATGGTAAATGGTAAAGGGAGTTAAGTAATGGGTATGGTAAATGGTAAAGGGAGTTAAGTAATGGGTATGGTAAATGGTAAAGGGAGTTAAGTAATGGGTTTGGTAAATGGTAAAGGGAGTTAAGTAATGGGTTTGGTAAATGGTAAAGGGAGTTAAGTAATGGGTATGGTAAATGGAGTTAAGTAATGGGTATGGTAAATGGTAAAGGGAGTTAAGTAATGGGTATGGTAAATGGAGTTAAGTAATGGGTATGGTAAATGGTAAAGGGAGTGCCTGACGGTACTAAGAGGCCTATTGCATATGCTTCACGCACACTCACTTAGACAGAGGTGAAGTATGCCTAAATAACGGTTAAGGCATTGGGCCAGTGACTGAAAGGTTACTGGTTCGAATACCCGAGCCGACAAGGTGAAAAAACCTGTCGATGTCCTTGAGCAAGGCACTTAACCCTAATTTGCTCCATGGGCTGACCCTGTAGGTAGGCTGTCATTGTAAATAAGAATTTGTTCTTAACTTAAATAAAGGTTAAATAAATAAAATAAAAATATGGTCATAAGTTTACATTGCTGACAGACCATCAGCCTCTTGTGAAAACACTAGGACCAAAAACTGGACTTCCAGCCCTAGCAGGAGCCAGACTCCAGAGGTGGGCGCTAATGCTAGCTGCATATCAGTGTGACGTTATATACAAGTCCTCTCAGCAGCATGCTAATGGAGATGGGTTATCTAGGCTTCCAATGAGGGGGAGGGCTAGAGAGCAATCCAAACTATCAAGTGTCATTTTTAGATGCACTTCCCATATTGGCTAAGGACATAACCAGGGGAACTACCAAGGACAGGGGTTTGGCTAAAGTTAAGCACTTCACACTTACAGGGTGGCCTAACCATGTCACTGATCCTGATCTAAAGCCTTATTGGGTGAGAAGGGAGGGAGAAGCTCACTGTAGAGAGTGATAGTGTGTTCTGGCGAATGAGAGCAGTGGTGCCGGCTACTCTACAGTGGGACCTACTGAAGGAGCTACATGAAAACCACTGGGGCATGGTCAAAATGAAAGCTCTTGCAATGAGCCACTATTTGGTGGCCCAGGTTAGACTCAGACATAGAAGACATGGTGTGTCAGTCTACTAGACATATGCGGAACTGAGAGGCCCAGTTGTTAGTAGTTCCGGATGCATACTCACACTGGGCAGAAGTAAAGGGTATGAGCCACGGTAGACACACTCCAGGAATGTTCTCAGCCTATGGGTTAGTGAGGAGTGTGGTGTCAAAAGAGATGGAGACATTCTTCCAGTTGAATGGGGTGAACAACTTCCTGTTTTCCTACAGAAATACACCACAACTGGAAAAACCCCAGCAGTCGGAACAAACAGTGCTTGTCTGAGAGAGAGAGAGAGAGAGAGAGAGGAGAGAGAGAGAGAGAGGTTTTAAGATCCTTTATTAACTATTTCAATCAAAAAACCATTAAACAGATAAAAACACTACATTAATTTATATTTCCCTTAAAAATAGATTCTAACCAAAATAAAAGAATCACAATGAAAAAATAAAAATGTATACAATTTAGAACAAAACCTGGAGCTCCCCTTCCTCACTCACAGCACATAAGGCATCTCCCACACACCACCTCTCCTGGAAGTCTTCCAGGTTATTATTTAGTTTAAAAAAATTAAAATCCACTCTGATCCGGCTGACCACCAGCACCCTGAACTGCACCACAACATCAGTCAGCCCGGCCCCAGAGATGCTATTCTTCCTAGATTTTAAAATGGCTAGCTTTGCCTGCCCCATTATAAAATTAATTAAAACACACCTGTTTCTCTTTTTAAAACTGTAGGGAACCCCAAAGATAAAAAGCTCTTTTGTGAAAACCTCGCCTAAGCCCTGCAGGAGCTCCTGAAGGAGATGGAAGAGGGGTCTTAGCCTGACACACTCACTATACATATGAAACACTGTTTCCTCTGCAGAGCAGAAGCAGCACTCTGAGCTAATGCTAGCATCAACTCTGTGGAGAAACCTGCCAGTGGACACAATACAGTGCAGGATCCTCCACTGCAGGTTCCCCGCTCTCTTGGTGAGGGGCAGTTTATACAAAACCCTCCACACTGGCTTGTGCCCCTCCTCTACCTCCAGACATGCTCTCCACCCTGAATCCACCATCCCCTTCAACTGATTGAAATGAGATGCCTTCACACACAGCTGGTAGACTTTCTTACTCTCTGCTGTGTCAAAATTAAAAACTTTAACTGTATTTGAATTTAATAGTGTTCCCTCATTTCCTCCCTCTCCTTCACCTACTACTGGACACACTAGCAGACCTGGAAAAATGAAATCTGGTCTCTGCCCTGTGACACTGGATACCTCCTCCCTCAAAGCCTCCCTGAGTCTGGGGGGGAGAGAGTTTCTCAGCTCACTAACCATCTTCTCTACCAGCCTCTCAGAGTGCCAGCCCAGCCGCCCAGCCAGCTGTGTAGCAGTCAGCCAGCAGGAAAGCTCAAACTTAATCAGGTGTCTCAGCCTAGTGACTCCTGCCTTCACAAAGCTGGTACAGAGCGTCATTGTACTGAAAAAAACGCACCGGGAATAGTGGGTTAAAGAAAAGGGGTTCTTCCAACAAGACCTTGACTGTCAGAGCCCCCTCATCTCTCTCCACCCTCACTGCTCTCCAGGCATCTAAAACACTCAAATAATAAGATCCTGCCTGTCAGAGCCCCCTCATCTCTCTCCACCCTCACTGCTCTCCAGGCATCTAAAACACTCCAATAACAAGACCCAGCCTGTCAGAGCCCCCTCATCTCTCTCCACCCTCACTGCTCTCCAGGCATCTAAAACACTCCAATAACAAGACCCAGCCTGTCAGAGCCCCCTCATCTCTCTCCACCCTCACTGCTCTCCAGGCATCTAAAACACTCAAATAATAAGATCCTGCCTGTCAGAGCCCCCTCATCTCTCTCCATCCTCACTGCTCTCCAGGCATCTAAAACACTCCAATAACAAGACCCTGCCTGTCAGAGCCCCCTCATCTCTCTCCACCCTCACTGCTCTCCAGGCATCTAAAACACTCCAATAAAAAGAAGGGAGACCTGTTTTAGCTAGTCCGGTACTCTCAATTAAAAACAGGTGCTTATCTATCCCCAGCCCCCCAACTCTGCTGAGGAGAAAACATGCCAGCCTCTTCCAATGAGCCTCCTCCCCAGCGTACAGGAGCCTCTGAACCGCCTGCAGTCTAAAGGCTGCCACCCTGTTGGCAATGCTGACCAACCCCTGCCCTCCTTCATCAGTGGGGAGATACAGGACCGCTGGCCTCAGCCAATGTCTTCCATTCCAGAAGAACTCCAGCAGCATTCTTTGGATCTCCTGCATCATGCCACGGGGAGGGTCTAGACACACCATCCTGTGCCACAGCATGGAGGCGACAAGATTATTGATCACCAGGACCCTTCCCCTAAAAGACAGCTGGGCCAGCAGTCCCCTCCATCTCTGCAGCCGCCCTTTCACCCTGTCCACCAGGCCCTCCCAGTTTTTTTCCATATAATTCTCTACTCCAAAAAACACCCCCAGCACTTTAATTCCTGTCCTGTCCCATCGCAGCGCCTCTGGCAGGACAGGGGGCGTGTCCACGCCAGCTACCTGACAGGAAGGTGTCACACTTTGCCCAATTTACTCTTGCAGTAGATGCATTTTGGAAAGTGTGCAGGTTCTGCTGTAGCACCTCGATGTCCCCGTCACTGCACACAAACACGTTTACATCATCTGCATATGCAGACACCTTCACTGCGACAGGAGAGGGTGAGAAAGGCACTACCCAGCCAACCAACCGGCCCCTTAGCAAGTGCAATAGGGGCTCTATGGCCAGCGAATAAAGCATGCCAGACAGGGAGCAGCCTTGCCTAATACCCCTGCATACTGGGAAAGGCTGACTCAGCCCATTGTTAATCTTTAAAAAACATTTTCATTTAAAAGCTGGATATAAGAAATAAAAACAGGGCCAAACCCGAAGGCTTCCAGGGTTTTAAAAAGATATGTGTGGTCGACTCTATCAAAAGCTTTCTCCTGATCTAGTGAGACCAGTCCGACATTCACATCACCTTCATTAGCTATTGATATAAAATCTCTAATTAAAAACAAATTATCAAAAATTGATCGTCCCGGTATACAGTATGTTTGGTCCATGTGGATTACTGCTCCTATACACCTTTTGAGTCTATTGGTCAGACATCTTGAAAATATTTTAAAATCTGAGCATAAAAGCGAAACAGGTCTCCAGTTTTTGAGTAAACAAAGGTCCCCTTTCTTGGGCAGCAGTGTAATCACTGCCCTCCTGCAGCTGAGGGGCAGTTCTTTATCTTGGAGGCTCTCCCCCAGCACCTGCACAAAGTCCTCTCCAATTACTGTCCAGAATTGTTTATATAATTCAGCAGTCAGTCCATCAATGCCTGGCGCTTTTCCATTTGACAGTTGTGTAAGAGCAGCAGTCAGCTCCTGATAAGTTAAAGGTTGGTCTAAAGTGCTTTGTTCTTCTTTACTCAGGCTGGGCAAACCCTGGAGCAGTAGGTCTGTCTCCTGCTGATCACACGCCTCTTTTCTATACAGTTCAGTATAGAACTTTACAGCCTCCTTGCTGATCTCCTCCCTGCTGTACAGCTCCCTTCCACAAGGTGTCCGGATGCAGTGCATCTGCCGGCTGTCCGCTCTCCGTCTTTCCAAACCAAAAAAGAAGTTGGAGGGGGTATCCATATCCCTAAACTCCATGAAGCGAGAGCGCACCAGCGCCCCCTTCACTTTCTCCTTCAGCAGGCTGCCTAGCATGTGTCTCTGCTCCCTCAGGGTTTCCAGGGTCTGCTCCTGGTGGTCAGTGTCCAGGCTGCTCTCTAACTGGAGAACTTTATTCTCCAGCTCTCTCACTGCTGCGTTCAGTGACCCGGTTGAGTTGAGTGTGTACTGCTGGCAAAAGATCTTAATCTGTGTTTTACCTATGTCCCACCACTGCCTCAAATTTTTATAATTTGTTTTTTCTTTTTTCCATATGTCCCAAAATTGATGAAATTGTTTTACTAAATTTGTGTCTAATAATAACTTTGCATTAAAATGCCAGTAGGAGATATTATGAGAGTCAGGGTTAAGTATTACTGTAACTAACAGACAGTGGTGATCAGAGAGGCTACTGGGGATGATGCTGGCTTTAATAAACTTATTCAGGTGAGTGTGTGATGTATAGAAACGGTCTAACCTGGCTCTATATATTTGTTGTGCTCGCCAATGAGACCAGGTGTATTGTCTTGTGTTGGGATGCAGAAACCTCCACACATCAACCAGGCCACTGAACTGAAGATCTGCAGCTAATTCACGCGAGGATTGGGGATTGGGTTCCTCATTGTTTCTATCCTTATTAAACTCAATAGTGCAGTTAAAATCTCCTCCCACCACATCATCATTATCAATACTTAAAAGAACGTTCTTTAATTTATTAAAAATTAAAATTCGTTCCCTCCCATTATTTGGTGCATAAATATTAATAAAAACAAAAACCGTGTCACCCAACCTTACTCTCACTTTTAAAAGTCTCCCCTTTTCAATCTCTTCAACGGTTAACATTGTTGTTCCTAGGCTGGGTTTAAATAAAATCGATACGCCTGCACTGGTGCTTGAGCCGTGGCTCAGCACACACGGCCCCTTCCACTCTGCCAGCCACGCCGCCTCATTCTCCCTGTCTGTCTGAGTGCGTCTCCTGCAGCAGCGCGACCCCTGCCCGCTTCTGCTCTAAAAACTCACACAGCTGCGCCCTTTTAAAAGACTGTCTGCAGCCATTCACGTTAAAAGAAATAAAGACGCACTTTTCCATAGCGGCTAAAAGGAATAAAACTGACAGAGTAAAACAGGTAACTGTAAAAAATAACTTAAAATCTCTTTTTTTAATGGATACCTCATTTAAGGAACTTTAACGATCTTTCTCTTTATCATTTGCACATATTTCTTAAGACGGTACCTCTTTTTCTGGTCAAATTCTTCCAATGTTGCCTTTCGTGTAACAACGTGCTCTGAATGGAGGAATAGTCTCAGACCCTTTTTCCTTTTGTATTTTCCAAAAACTGATTGATTTTTTCAAGGGAATAAACTTCTTTACCCCTATTAACGGGTTGGCTGTCAAGGATGTCAGAGATAAACGAGGAGTCAGAGAGCTCCCCCTCTATTTCCTCAGCTCCATCCTCGCTGTCTGTTCCACCATCCATGGCTGCCAGTTCCTCCCCGGCTTTTCCCCCCTCTACAGCGCCACTCTCTTCTCCTCCCAGCACATCCACAGCCTTCACCGCTGCCTCCGCTTGCGGGGGCCCAGGGAAAGATGAGCGCTGCACAGAGCCAGGTTTGGAGCCCGTCACCGTGCCGCTCTCCTCTCCCTCCATTACAGGAGGGCCAGACACTCCCGCCTGAGACTGCAGGCTCCCCCCCAGCCCAGGCCCAGGCCTCTGCTCTGTTCCCCGGGCCCAGGCCTCTGCTCTGTTCCCCGGGCCCAGGCCTCTGCTCTGTTCCCCGCTCGTCATTTGGCAGACCAGTTTTTTTCTTTTTTTTCTTTTTAGTTACCTCAACAAATGACTCGTTACTTTCAGTAACTTCTTGTGAGAGACCGTGGTTGAGTCTCTTCAGCTTCGGCCATGTTGTAGGTGTCTCCATCCCATTCAGCGGCTCATCCTCCCGTTCACCCCCAACATCCCCAGCCTCTTGCCTGTCATCAGTACCTTGCTCCTGACTGGCTTCAGCTGTGGGGTTTTTCCCCGGGCAAGATCTCCTTTGGTGTCCGTGTTCACCACAGTTAAAACACCGCATTGTCAGAGCTAACAAATACAACACAGTTCATCCCCTCCACACTGAAGCTCCAGGCAACATCAATCCCCTGCCCTGGTTTATTCAGAAGTAAAAATGCCTGTCTCCGAAAAGACAGGACATGCTTTACATTTGCATCTTTACATCCTAACGGGATATTTTTAATTGGGGACACCAGTTTTCCATATCGGGCAAGTTCATTTTGTAAGGTATCATTTTTTTTAAACGGAGGCACATTTGACATAATAACTTTTGTAACAGGGGTTGCTAACGGGGACACTTGAATGAATTCTCCTTTCACTGAAAACCCTTCCTCCACTAATTGATTGACCAGCGATACCTCTTTCAGAAATATGACACATTTTTTATTCATGCGGGATGCTGACACGATGTTATCATACCCCACTATCTCTCCCACTGCCAGCAAGCACTCCTCCGCTGACACGGCGGTACCCAGTAAACAGCTAACTCCGTGTCGGCGGCTGAGAGCTCCCAGCCCTCCAGAGTGAGACCCCATAACGAGACCTACACACTCGCAACGCTACACACTAAACACAGAATCAACAAAGCAAAAACCGTATATAAACAAACTATACAATCAACAAATAGTCTTAGAAATTAACGAAAGAAACACACTCCTACCGCACCAGCGTTCAAACGCTACCGCTTCCCTGCAAGCTCCTCCCACAATCCCACAATCCTCCACGAGAGAGAGAGAGAGAGAGAGAGAGAGAGAGAGAGAGAGAGAGAGAGAGAGAGAGATTTTAGTATACCACAGCCATACTAAAACATTTTAAGGAAGTCCTGAGTGTAGGCTATTTTCCAGACATCTGGAACCAAGGACTTATTACACCAATTTATAAAAATGGAGACAAATATGATCCCAACAATTATCGTGGCATTTGTGTCAACAGCAACTTGGGCAAACTTTTATGTGCCATCATAAACAGCAGATTACTGAACTATCTTAACGAACACAATGTCCTGAACAAAAGCCAAATTGGATTCCTACCAAACAATGGAACATCAGACCACATTTACACCCTTCACACCCTCATTGACAAACATGTGAATCAAAATAAAACAAACATTTTCTCCTGTTTTGTAGATTTCCAGAAGGCATTTGATTCAATTTGGCATGAAGGAATACTACTAAAACTAATTGAAAGTGGTGTCGGTGGACTAACATATGATATAATTAAATCAATGTATAAAAATAACAAGTGCGCAGTCAAACTCGGAGAAAAACAAACAGACTACTTTACCCAGAGACGTGGAGTTAAACAAGGAAACAACCTAAGCTCAAGCCTGTTTAACATCTATATTAATGAACTGACAAAAATGCTTGAACAATCAACAGCCTCTGGACTGACCCTTAAAGATATAAAAATAAAATGTCTCCTATATGCAGATGATCTGGTACTACTATCACCAACAAAAGAAGGCCTACAACAACATCTAGATGTCCTACATCAATTCTGCCAGAACTGGGCGCTGACAGTAAACCTAGAAAAAACCAAAATTATGATATTCCAATAAAGATCCAGATGCCAAGAAAACAAATACACCTTCCTATTAGGCTCCACACACCTAGAACACACCTACACCTACACATATTTAGGACTAAAAATAAGCTCCACAGGAAATTTCAACTTGGCTGTGAATGAACTGAGAGACAAGGCAAGAAGAGCTTTTTATGCCATTAAAATAAACATCAAATTAGACATACCAATGAGGATCTGGCTCAAAATATTCAAATCAATAATTGAACCAATTGCATTATATGGCAGTGAAGTGTGGGGCCCACTTACCAAACAAGAATTTGAAAAATGGGACAAACATCCAATTGAAACCCTGCATGCGGGACTTTGTAAGAATATCCTCAGAGTCCAGAGAAAAACTACAAAACAACCCATGCAGGGCAGAATTAGGCCAATTTCCCCTTTTAATTAATATCCAAAAACGAGCCACCACATTTTATAACCATTTAAAAATAAGCGACCCCAACTCTTACCACCACAAAGCCCTCCAATACCAAGAGGTGACCATATAAAAGAGTCCCCTTAGTCAGCTGATCCTGAGACTAAACTCACAAACCAACAGTAACCCAACAAAGCCTCAGGACAGCACTCAGAAAATCTGGCCCAACCAAATTATCAAAAAACAAAAAGAAAATTACCTGACCTATTGGAAAGACACCACAAAAAATCAAAGTAAACTTCAATGCTATTTGGCACTAAACAGACAGTACACAGTGGCAAACTATCTGACCACTGTGACTGATAGAAAACTGAGGAAAACATTGACTATGTACAGACTCAGTGAGCCTGGCTATAGAGACCGGTCGTCGCAGACAGATCTGGCAACCCAGAGATGCCAGGTTGTGTTTACTCTGCCCACTAAACGCAATTGAAACGGAAACACACTTTCTCCTAAAATGTGATAATTATGCAGACATACGGGCAACTTTCTTTCCCCAAATTAAAAATAGAAATAAAGAATTTGAAACAGGAACAGATGATGAAAAATTACAATGCCTATTGGGTGAAAAGGTCCATTGTGCCATTTATGGTGCAAAATATGTTGCATTATGCCACACCCGTAGGGACAACCAGTTGACCCAACTACAACCAATAATCCCGTAAAGACAACCAGTTGACCCAACTACAACCAAAAATACCATAAGGACAACCAGTTGACCCAACTACAACCAATAATCCCGTAAGGACAACCAGTTGACCCAACTACAACCAATAATCCTGTAAGGACAACCAGTTGACCCAACTACAACCAATAATCCCGTAAAGACAACCAGTTGACCCAACTACAACCAATAATCCCGTAAGGACAACCAGTTGACCCAACTACAACCAATAACCTCCCAACAAACTTACACACACACAAAACACACACATACAATTATTTTGAATGTGTTTGGTTGTGTATGTGATAATTAATATGTAATGAATCTATATTTTTGTTATTGTTAATAATAATATGAACTTTATTTTTATTGTTACATTGTAAAGTGCATTTCTGTCTATATAAGTCAGAAATGTGCTGATTGGTCAGCTGATGGCTCCAGCTCCTGTAGTTCTTTAGGACTAAACACATCCTGGTTCACAGTGATACAGGACTAAACACATCCTGGCTTACAGTGATACAGGACTAAACACATCCTGGGTCACAGTGATACAGGACTAAACACATCCTGGTTTACAGTGATACAGGACTAAACACATCCTGGTTCACAGTGATACAGGACTAAACACATCCTGGTTCACAGTGATACAGGACTAAACACATCCTGGTTCACAGTGATACAGGACTAAACACATCCTTGTTCACAGTGATACAGGACTAAACATCCACGTCTTTAGGACTAAACACATCCTGGTTCACAGTGATACAGGACTATATGGTTATTTAGGACTAAACACATCCTGGTTCACAGTGATACAGGACTATATGGTTCTTTAGGACTAAACACATCCTGGTTCACAGTGATACAGGACTATATGGTTATTTAGGACTAAACACATCCTTGTTCACAGTGATACAGGACTATATGGTTCTTTAGGACTAAACACATCCTGGTTCACAGTGATACAGGACTATATGGTTCTTTAGGACTAAACACATCCTTGTTCACAGTGATACAGGACTAAACACATCCTGGTTCACAGTGATACAGGACTAAACCCATCCTGGTTCACAGTGATACAGGACTATATGGTTCTTTAGGTAGTAGTGTTAATCACCAGTAAATACAGGTAGTAGTGTTAATCACCTGTAAATACAGGTAGTAGTGTTAATCACCAGTAAATACAGCTAGTAGTGTTAATCACCAGTAAATACAGGTAGTAGTGTTAATCACCTGTAAATACAGGTAGTAGTGTTAATCACCAGTAAATACAGGTAGTAGTGTTAATCACCAGTAAATACAGGTATAGTGTTAATCACCAGTAAATACAGGTATAGTGTTAATCACCAGTAAATACAGGTAGTAGTGTTAATCACCTGTAAATACATGTAGTAGTGTTAATCACCAGTAAATACAGGTAGTAGTGTTAATCACCAGTAAATACAGGTAGTAGTGTTAATCACCAGTAAATACAGGTAGTAGTGTTAATCACCAGTAAATACAGGTAGTAGTGTTAATCACCAGTAAATACAGGTATAGTGTTAATCACCAGTAAATACAGGTAGTAGTGTTAATCACCAGTAAATACAGGTAGTAGTGTTAATCACCAGTAAATACAGGTAGTAGTGTTAATCACCAGTAAATACAGGTAGTAGTGTTAATTACCAGTAAATACAGGTAGTAGTGTTAATCACCAGTAAATACAGGTAGTAGTGTTAATCACCAGTAAATACAGGTAGTAGTGTTAATCACCAGTAAATACAGGTATAGTGTTAATCACCAGTAAATACAGGTAGTAGTGTTAATCACCAGTAAATACAGGTAGTAGTGTTAATCACCAGTAAATACAGGTAGTAGTGTTAATCACCAGTAAATACAGGTATAGTGTTAATCACCAGTAAATACAGGTAGTAGTGTTAATCACCAGTAAATACAGGTATAGTGTTAATCACCAGTAAATACAGGTAGTAGTGTTAATCACCAGTAAATACAGCTAGTAGTGTTAATCACCAGTAAATACAGGTATAGTGTTAATCACCAGTAAATACAGGTAGTAGTGTTAATCACCAGTAAATACAGGTAGTAGTGTTAATCACCAGTAAATACAGGTAGTAGTGTTAATCACCAGTAAATACAGGTAGTAGTGTTAATCACCAGTAAATACAGGTAGTAGTGTTAATCAACAGTAAATACAGGTAGTAGTGTTAATCAACAGTAAATACAGGTAGTAGTGTTAATCACCAGTAAATACAGGTAGTAGTGTTAATTACCAGTAAATACAGGTAGTAGTGTTAATCACCAGTAAATACAGGTATAGTGTTAATCACCAGTAAATACAGGTATAGTGTTAATCACCAGTAAATACAGGTAGTAGTGTTAATCACCAGTAAATACAGGTAGTAGTGTTAATCACCAGTAAATACAGGTAGTAGTGTTAATCACCAGTAAATACAGGTAGTAGTGTTAATCACCAGTAAATACAGGTAGTAGTGTTAATCACCAGTAAATACAGGTATAGTGTTAATCACCAGTAAATACAGGTATAGTGTTAATCACCAGTAAATACAGGTATAGTGTTAATCACCAGTAAATACAGGTATAGTGTTAATCACCAGTAAATACAGGTAGTAGTGTTAATCACCAGTAAATACAGGTAGTAGTGTTAATCACCAGTAAATACAGGTAGTAGTGTTAATCACCAGTAAATACAGGTATAGTGTTAATCACCAGTAAATACAGGTAGTAGTGTTAATCACCAGTAAATACAGGTAGTAGTGTTAATCACCAGTAAATACAGGTAGTAGTGTTAATCACCAGTAAATACAGGTAGTAGTGTTAATCACCAGTAAATACAGGTATAGTGTTAATCACCAGTAAATACAGGTAGTAGTGTTAATCACCAGTAAATACAGGTAGTAGTGTTAATCACCAGTAAATACAGGTAGTAGTGTTAATCACCAGTAAATACAGGTATAGTGTTAATCACCAGTAAATACAGGTATAGTGTTAATCACCAGTAAATACAGGTATAGTGTTAATCAACAGTAAATACAGGTATAGTGTTAATCAACAGTAAATAATACATTTTCTAATGTATTCTGGAAAGAAATGCTGTCCAGATGCTCAACCCGTGTTGCTAGTCATGGCAGATAATATTCACATTTCTGGTGACTTCTATAGTCACATGAAGAAGTCCACAGACTATTGGTTTTTGTCCAACATGTCTTGGGACAATCACCCTGGATCTAGTTCTGTCCCGTGGAATACATATTGTGGATCTAAATGTTTTTCCTCATAATTCTGGACTATTGGACCACCATATTATTATGTTTGTAATCGCAACAAATCATTAGCTCAGACCCCAACCAAGGATTACCACCTACCCAAGGATGTCGTAGTAGAAAAATCAGTTAACCACCTGACAGAGGATCTAAAAGGAGATGCAGTCGCACCGCTAAAAACAACAAACATTAGTCGCAAGAAACTCCTTGGTACAACATCCGAGCCCTGAATAAACATCCGAGCCCTGAATCAACATCCGAGCCCTGAATCAACATCCGAGCCCTGAATCAACATCCGAGCCCTGAATCAACATCCGAGCCCTGAATCAAGCTCCCAGGAAACTGGAAGGGAAATGGCGCTCTACCAAATTGGAAGTCTTCCGACTAGCTTGGAAAGATTGTAACGTGCAATATCGAAAAGCCCTTAATGCTGCTTGATCAGCCTACTTTTCCAGCCTGATTGAGGAGAATAAAAACAATCCACAATTCATTTTTGATACTGTTGCAAAGCTGACTAAAAAGCAGCATTCCCCAAGAGAGGATGCCTTTCACTTCAGCAATGATGAATTCATGAACTTCTTCAACGAAAAGATCTTTATCATTAGAAAGCAAATTACAGACTCCTTTTTGAATCTGCGTATTTCCCCAAAGCTCAGCTGTCCTGAGTCTGACAGAACTGCCAGGACCTCGGATCAATGGAGACACTCAAGTGTTTTAATCCTATATCTCTTGACACATTCATGAAAATTGTCATGGCCTCTAAACCTTCAACCTGCATACTGGACCCTATTCCAACTAAACTACTGTCTGTCCTCGCGGACAAGTTTAGATCTTATCTGTGCGTCGCCTCCTGGGTCTCCCGGTCGTGGCCAGCTGCAACACAGCTTGGTATCGAACCAGGATCTGTAGGGACACGGCTAGCACTGCAATGCAGTGTCTTAGACCGCTGTGCCACTCGGGAGACCCTGATCTCTCTTTTGACAAACCTATACAAAATATTTAAAGAGCAGGTCACTTCAAGATTACACTACTTCAATGCTTTACTCTCGGTCTACCCGGATAAAGCACTAAATCAACTTCAGTTAGAACGAGCTGGCTCTTCGGACAGCCTTCCGTAGTTAGTAAGCATTTCACTGTAAGGTCTACACCTGTTGTATTGTTGGTTAAGGGCTTGTTAGTAAGCATTTCACTAAGGTCTACACCTGTTGTATTGTTGGTTAAGGGCTTGTTAGTAAGCCTTTCACTGTAAGGTCTACACCTGTTGTATTGTTGGTTAAGGGCTTGTTAGTAAGCATTTCACTGTAAGGTCTACACCTGTTGTATTGTTGGTTAAGGGCTTGTTAGTAAGCATTTCACTGTAAGGTCTACACCTGTTGTATTGTTGGTTAAGGGCTTGTTAGTAAGCATTTCACTGTAAGGTCTACACCTGTTGTATTGTTGGTTAAGGGCTTGTTAGTAAGCATTTCACTGTAAGGTCTACACCTGTTATATTGTTGGTTAAGGGCTTGTTAGTAAGCATTTCACTGTAAGGTCTACACCTGTTGTATTGTTGGTTAAGGGCTTGTAAGTAAGCATTTCACTGTAAGGTCTACACCTGTTGTATTGTTGGTTAAGGGCTTGTTAGTAAGCATTTCACTGTAAGGTCTACACCTGTTGTATTGTTGGTTAAGGGCTTGTAAGTAAGCATTTCACTGTAAGGTCTACACCTGTTGTATTGTTGGTTAAGGGCTTGTTAGTAAGCATTTCACTGTAAGGTCTACACCTGTTGTATTGTTGGTTAAGGGCTTGTTAGTAAGCATTTCACTGTAAGGTCTACACCTGTTGTATTGTTGGTTAAGGGCTTGTTAGTAAGCATTTCACTGTAAGGTCTACACCTGTTGTATTGTTGGTTAAGGGCTTGTTAGTAAGCATTTCACTGTAAGGTCTACACCTGTTGTATTGTTGGTTAAGGGCTTGTTAGTAAGCATTTCACTGTAAGGTCTACACCTGTTGTATTGTTGGTTAAGGGCTTGTTAGTAAGCATTTCACTGTAAGGTCTACACCTGTTGTATTGTTGGTTAAGGGCTTGTTAGTAAGCATTTCACTGTAAGGTCTACACCTGTTGTATTGTTGGTTAAGGCTTGTTAGTAAGCATTTCACTGTAACGTCTACACCTGTTGTATTGTTGGTTAAGGCTTGTTAGTAAGCATTTCACTGTAACGTCTACACCTGTTGTATTGTTGGTTAAGGCTTGTTAGTAAGCATTTCACTGTAACGTCTACACCTGTTGTATTGTTGGTTAAGGGCTTGTTAGTAACCATATCACTGTAAGGTCTACACCTGTTGTATTGTTGGTTAAGGGCTTGTTAGTAAGAATTTCACTGTAAGGTCTACACCTGTTGTATTGTTGGTTAAGGGCTTGTTAGTAAGCATTTCACTGTAAGGTCTACACCTGTTGTATTGTTGGTTAAGGGCTTGTTAGTAAGCATTTCACTGTAAGGTCTACACCTGTTGTATTCGGCTCATGAGACAAATACAATTAGATTTAATTTGTAGCTATGATCTCTTCATTTAAGGTCAAGATTACTAGCTGGCTGTAGGATTAGTAAATTATTATAGTTCAGCTGTCACAAAGATGCGGATCTGGCTTGGGAAGCTAGCCAGCTAACGTTCGCTGGCTAGTAATCCCATTATGCCTCCAACTGAATCATCAAGTTTTCAGACGACACAACAGTAGTAGTCCTGATTACCAACAATGACGAGAACCTACAGGGAGAAGGTGAGGGCCCTGACGGAGTGGTGTCAGGAAAATAACCTCTCCCTCAACGTCAACAAAACAAAGTAGCTGATGGTGGACTTCAGGAGACAGCAGAGGGAGCACGCCCCCATTCACATCGAAGGGACCGCAGTGAAGAAGGTGAAAAGCTTCAACCTCAGGAGGCTTAATAAATTTGGCTTGGCCCCGAAGACCCTCACTAACATTTACAGGTGCACCATTGGTACGACAACTGCACAGCCGCAACCACAGGGCTCTCCAGAGGGTGGTGCGATCTGCCCAACGCATTACTGGGGGCAAACTACCTTCCCTCCAGGACACCTACAGCACCCGATGTCACAGGAAGGCCAAAAAGATCATCAAGGACATCAACCACCCGAGCCACGGCCTGTTCACCCGCTGTCATCCAGAAGGCCAGGTCAGTACAGGTGCATCAAAGCTGGGACCGAGAGACTGAAAAACAGCTCTCATGACAACCTTGTTGATTAATAGTTATAGATGCCTGTTATGGCCAGTATTTAATTCACACTTTATTTACACAAAGCTCACTAAGCTAGTCCTCACGATATTGACGCTAGCTTGGCGTAGTTCCTCGCTTTATATTTCGGTTTTAATGTTTTCTAGCTCCATTTTCAACGCTTTGTTCTCTTGCTGCAGTGAAGTCGGTTCTTCTAACCAGAATGGAGAAATTACTATGCCTTTTTTGGAAGCGTTAAAAGAGGATGAGCAGTGAGGGGTAGTTGAACTGCTACCAGCCCTGTCAGTACGGCTCTCACTGGAACTGTCCGCCATGTTCCTTCATGCAATGTCAACAGAGAAATGTGGTTAATGTTTGTAGTGGTGTTGACTATTGTGATGATGTATGTGCAGACAGTGACCCCTTTTGGCAACCTTTGGAACTACATTAAATGCAGGAGGCACTGTTCAAATTAAGGGTCCAGAAATAATAATGTTACATCTGAGTGGACAAAACATTAAGAACACCTTCCTAATATCCCCTTTTGCCCTCAGAACAGCCTCAATTCATCAGGGCATGGACTCTACAAGGTGTTGAAAGCGTCCCACAGGAATGCTGGCCCATGTTGACTCCAATGCAGCCAACTTCACAGTTGTGTCAAGTTGCATGTCCATTGGGTGGTGGACGATTCTTGCTTGATACACACCGGAAACTGTTGAGTGTGAAAAACCCAGCAGCATTGCAGTTCTTGACACAAACCAGTGCCCCTGGCACCTACTACCATACCCATTCAAAGACACTTAAATCTTCACCCTCTGAATGGCACACATACACAATCCATGTCTCCACACACATGGATTTTGTACAGTAGATATGTGGTAGTAGAGTAGTGGCCTGAGGGAACACACACAATGTGTTGTGAAATGTAATGTCATGTAATATTTTTTATTGTATATAACTGCCTTAATGTTGCTACACCCCAGGAAGAGTAGCAGCTAATGGGGATCCTTAATAAATACAAAAATTGTCTCAAGGCTTAAAAATCCTTCTTTAACCTGACTCCTCCCCTTCATCTACACTGACTGAAGTGGATTTAACAAGTGACATCAATAAGGGATCATATCTTTCACCTGGATTCACCTGGTCAGTCTGGCATGGAAAGAGCAGGTTCCTAATGTTTTGTAAACTCAGTGTACGTTACAAATTACAACCTGACTTATAACTCAACACTATTCAAACACTACTTCTTTGCAGTATGTTGTTTACATCTCCATTCCAAAATTAAATCTAGAATCAGCTTCCTATTTCTCAACAAAGCCTCCTTCACTCATGCTGCCAAACATGCCCTTGTAAAACTGACTATCCTCCCGATCCTTGACTTCGGCGATGTCATTTACATGAACAAGTGCATAAATTGTTTTTTTAGTTCGTTTTTTTTCGTCTCTTTTCTTTAGTTTTATTTTTTATTTTGCTACAGTTGAACTATAATAGTTCAGGATTATGGATTTTATGGATTTTATCGCAGCTGAACGTCGACAGGAGTCGTCAACTGTTATTGTTTACAACCGAGCCCAGCTCCTGGATTTAGCCCACGCAGCGCTGCTGCTCCCCAGGGAAAAGTTTGATATTCCGGACGAGTTGAAAAGGCGACGCCGTGGACGCAGGGCGGGATTGAAATGTAAGGCAAAGCGGAGGAGGTTCAAGTACAAGCCGGCTATACCATCTATTATTATGGGCAATGTGAGGTCACTACATAACAAGATGGACGAGCTTGAGGCTCTTGTCCGTGGACAAAGGATTTATCGGGAAACGAGCCTAATGTGTTTTACTGAGACTTGGCTGAACGGTAACATCCCCATACAGAACGTCACTATCGACGGTTTCCAGACCATCACAGCGGACAGGGATCGCGTCTCTTCCGGTAAGAGTAAGGGTGGTGGGCTGGCTTTATTAGTTAACAACAGATGGTGTCATCCGAAACATATTACTCTTAAGGAACAGTTTTGTAGCCCGGACATTGAACTGTTAGCCGTTAGCCTGAGACCCTACTATTTGCCGAGGGAATTCACGGCGGCCATTGCTGTTATTGTTTACATCCCGCCCTCCGCGGACGCAAACACAGCGTGTGACGTCATCCACTCTGTTATCGCGAGGTTACAGACAGCGCATCCCAGTGTTTTCTTTGCCATTTCGGGGGATTTTAACCATGCATCTCTCTCTTCAACGCTGCCCATGTTCAAACAGTTTGTGAAGTGCCCAACCAGGAATAATAAAACTCTGGACTTGTTATATGCTAATGTCAAGGACGCATACAACTCCACTGCACTCCCTCCCCTCGGTAGATCGGATCACAACCTTGTCCACCTCACCCCTCTCTACAGGCCTTTGGTCCAACAGCAGCCTGCAACCACCAGGACCATTAGGAGATGGTCCCTGGAGGCGAATGAGGCCCTACAGGACTGCTTTGAAACAACAGACTGGGATGTGCTCTGTGAGGCTCATGGGGAGGACATTGATGGACTCACTGACTGCATAACAGACTATATTAATTTTTGTGTAGACAACACTGTACCCACCAGGAAGGTACGCTGTTTCCCAAACAATAAACCCTGGGTCACCAGCGACCTGAAGGCCCTGCTGAATGAGAAGAAGAGGGCCTTCAAGGAGAGGGACAAGGACAAATTGAAATGCGTCAGAGGGAGCTGAAGATGCGGATTGCTGAGGGAAAGAGAGTGTATAAGGAGAAGATGGAGGACAAGCTGAGGCAGAGCCAGGTGAGAAAGGTGTGGAAGGGTATGAGAAATATCACTGGCTTCAAAAAGTCAAACAGTGGGCAGACGGAGGGGACCCAGGACAGAGCCAATGAGCTGAACCAATATTTTAACAGGTTTGATACTGGCCTTGTCCACCTCCCCTCCAGCTCCCCAGACCACACACCCTCACGGCTGTCCCCCTCACGGCTGTCCCACCCCCACTTTACTCACAACACCTCTGCTGAGACAATCAGTGACCCCCCCTCCCTGCTCCCCCTGGACTGATCCTCAACACCCCCCTTCCCCCCACCTCCCCACCTGGGCTGGCTTTCACCACCAACCAAGTGAAGAGAGAGCTGGAGAGACTACATCAGTGGAAAGCGGCGGGCCCTGATGGCATCAGCCCAAGGGTGCTGAGGGTCTGTGCTGACCAACTGTGTGGAATACTCCAGCGTCTTTTCAACCTTAGCCTGAGCCTAGAAAGGGTCCCTGTGCTGTGGAAAACATCCTGCCTCGTCCCAGTGCCCAAGAAGGCACACCCCACTGTCCTGAATGACTTCAGAACTGTCGCACTAACATCACACATCATGAAGACCCTGGAAAGGTTAGTCCTCGCTCACCTCAGACCCCTGGTGTGTACATCAATGGACCCCCTGCAGTTTGCATACCAGCGCAACATCGGGGTGGATGATGCAATCATCTACCTTCTGCAGAGGGCCTACTCTCACCTGGACAACGCAGGCTGCACTGTGAGGGTTATGTTTTTTGACTTCTCCAGTGCCTTCAATACCATTCAGCCCCTGCTACTGGGTGAGAAGATGAGGAGGATGAAAGTGGAAGCACCCTTAGTCTCCTGGGTCACGGACTACCTGACCGGTAGGCCACAATTTGTGCGACTACAGAGCTGTGTGTCAGAACGGGCAGTTAGCAACACATGGGCCCCCCAGGGAACTGTCCTGTCCCCCTTCCTGTTCACCCTCTACACCTCAGACTTCAGATATAACTCTGAAACATGCCACCTACAGAAGTTATCGGATGACTCTGCTATTGTAGGGTGCATCAGGGGTGGGCAGGAGGAGGAGTACAGGAGCACAATCAGTGCCTTTGTGTTGTGGTGTGAGCAGAACTACCTTCAGCTCAACATCAGCAAAACAAAGGAGATGGTGGTGGACTTCAGGAGAACCAAGGCACAACTGACTGCAGTCCTATACAGGGGATGGATGTGGAAATGGTTGGGTCATACAAGTTCCTGGGAGTCCATATGGACAACAGGCTGGAATGGGCTGGTAACACCGGGGCCCTGTACAAAAAGGGCCAGAGCCGACTCTACTTTCTGAGGAGGCTCAGGTCCTTCAACGTGTGCAGTAAACTACTGCATACCTTCTACCAGTCTGTGGTGCATATTTTTTGCAGTGGTGTGCTGGGGAGCAAACATCAAAGCCGGTGATGCTTCTCGGGTAAATAAGCTGATCAGGAAGGCTAGCTCTGTCCTGGGGATGAGCCTTGACACTCTAGAGGAGGTGGCGGAGAGACGGATCCTGGCCAAACTGCTGGCCATCATGGACAACGTCACCACCCTCTGCACGCTATGGTTATGACGCAGAGGAGCACTTTCAGTCACAGACTGATCCCACCACGGTGTGCCAGAGAGCGCTACAGGAGGTCCTTCCTGCCGGCGGCTATTGGACTATATAATGCCTCACCGGGGTGCCGTGCCGTCGGCAACATAGATCTGGAACTGTTGGGGTGCTAGGACCTAGTTTAACAATTATGCATCCATCCGTGAGTAACTCTGGTCCGTCAGACCTATTTATTCATTCAGGTCTGTATATACAGTGGGGAGAACAAGTATTTGATACACTGCCGATTTTGCAGGTTTTCCCACTTACAAAGCATGTAGAAGTCTGTAACTTTTTATCATAGGTACTCTTCAACTGTGATAGATGGAATCTAAAACAAAAATCCAGAAAATCACATTGCATGATTTTTAAGTAATTAATTTGCATTTTATTGCATGACATAAGTATTTGATACATCAGAAAAGCAGAACTTAATATTTGGTACAGAAACCTTTGTTTGCAATTACAGAGATCATACGTTTCCTGTAGTTCTTGACCAGGTTTGCACACACTGCAGCAGGGATTTTGTCCCACTCCTCCATACAGACCTTCTCCAGATCCTTCAGGTTTCGGGGATGTCGCTGGGCAATACGGACTTTCAGCTCCCTCCAAAGATTTTCTATTGGGTTCAGGTCTGGAGACTGGCTAGGCCACTCCAGGACCTTGAGATGCTTCTTACGGAGCCACTCCTTAGTTGCCCTGGCTGTGTTTTTCGGGTCGTTGTCATGCTGGAAGACCCAGCCACGACCCATCTTCAATGCTCTTACTGAGGGAAGGAGGTTGTTGGCCAAGATCTCGCGATACATGGCCCCATCCATCCTCCCCTCAATACGGTGCAGTCGTCCTGTCCCCTTTGCAGAAAAGCATCCCCAAAGAATTATGTTTCCACCTCCATGCTTCACGGTTGGGATGGTGTTCTTGAGGTTGTACTCATCCTTCTTCTTCCTCCAAACACGACGAGTGGAGTTTAGACCAAAAAGCTCTATTTTTGTCTCATCAGACAACATGACCTTCTCCCATCCCTCCTCTGGATCATCCAGATGGTCATTGGCAAACTTCAGACGGGCCTGGACATGCGCTAGCTTGAGCAGGGGGACCTTGCGTGTGCTGCAGGATTTTAATCCATGACGGCGTAGTGTGTTACTAATGGTTTTCTTTGAGACTGTGGTCCCAGCTCTCTTCAGGTCATTGACCAGGTCCTGCCGTGTAGTTCTGGGCTGATCACTCACCTTCCTCATGATCATTGATGCCCCACGAGGTGAGATCTTGCATGGTGCCCCAGATCGAGGGAGATTGACCGTCATCTTGAACTTCTTCCATTTTCTAATAATTGCGCCAACAGTTGTTGCCTTCTCACCAAGCTGCTTGCCTATTGTCCTGTAGCCCATCCCAGCCTTGTGCAGGTCTACAATTTTAGCCCTGATGTCCTTACACAGCTCTCTGGTCTTGGCTATTGTGGAGAGGTTGGAGTCTGTTTGATTGAGTGTGTGGACAGGTGTCTTTTATACAGGTAATGAGTTCAAACAGGTGCAGTTAATACAGGTAATGAGTGGAGAACAGGAGGGCTTCTTAAAGAAAATCTAACAGGTCTGTGAGAGCCGGAATTCTTACTGGTTGGTAGGTGATCAAATACTTATGTCATGCAATAAAATGCAAATGAATTATTTAAAAATCATACAATGTGATTTTCTGGATTTTTGTTTTATATTCCGTCTCTCACAGTTGAAGTGTACCTATGATAAAAATTACAGACCTCTACATGCTTTGTAAGTAGGAAAACCTGCAAAATCGGCAGTGTATCAAATACTTGTTCTCCCCACTGTACATACTCATGTACAGTTGTTATATCATATCACGTGCAATATTGCTAGTAATTATTGGACTTAACTTACGTAGGCATTCACTCAGGAATGCATATTAGTATCCTGCCAGTTGCACCTTTTCTCATTGCTTTTAGTATATCGAATGTGCAATACGTGCAGTTGTCTGTAATTAAACCCTGCGCACTAAGGACTGTATTTTAAGGGAATTACTATTATTACCCCAAATGATACCATACACACATGTAGCTATTAAAGTATCTCTTCCTGTTATTGTACAGTTAATGTAACCATGCAAGTATTCACTTATCTGTAAATGTAACTGTATATTTACCTGTACAGCTAATTTAACCATGCAAAATTTTCACTTACCTGTTCATTTAACCAGTCTGTCTATTAAGTAAACTATTATTACCCTCGCTCATATCATACGCATTTTTAGCTACTGAAGTATTTCTCTGCCATCGACCTGTATAGTATAGTTAACCATCCAACATCCACCAATGTATAGTGTACATATTCAGCCAACCACCCATACTATGCAATGTCTTTTTATAGCTTTTATTTTTTTGCACTCCAGATATCTTGTATTTCTATACTTTTTCATACTGACGCTCTATGTATCATGTACCGTGTATCTGTCTTTTGTGTACTTTCGTTGTGGCATTTTGCACCTGCCCTGTGTTTTGTTGTAGCTGCTTGACAATGAAATTTCCCCCCCGGGGGATCAATAAAGTATCTATCTACAAATTAGCCTCCAACACTCTACTCAGCAAATTGGATGTAATCATCACAGTGCCATCCGTTTTGTTACCAAAGCACCATATACTACCCACCACTGCGACCTGTATTCTCTCGTTGGCTGGCCCTCACTACATATTCGTCGCCAAACCCACTGGCTCCAGGTCATCTATAAGTCTTTATTAGGTAAATCCCCGCCTTATCTCAGCTCGCTGGTCACCATACAACACCCACCCGTAGCATGCGCTCCAGCAGGTATATTTCACTGGTCATCCCCAAAGCCAACACCTCCTTTGGCCGCCATTCCTTCCAGTTCTCTGCTGCCAATGACTGGAACGAATTGCAGAAATCATTGAAGCTGGAGGTTCCTATCTCCCTCACTAACTTTAAGCATCAGCTGTCAGAGCTGCTTATCGATCACTGCACCTGTATACAGCCCTTGTGTAAATAACCCACACTACTACCTCATCCCCATATTTATTTTTTAACTTCTGCTCATTTTGCACTCCAGTATCTCTATTTGCACATCATCATTTGCACATTCCATCATTCCAGTGATTATGCTAATCTGAAATGTATTTCACCACTATGGTCTATTTATTGTCCTACCTCCTAACCTTACTGCATTTTGCACTACATTTTGCACTCTGTATATAGATTCTCTATTGTGTTTTTGACTATGTTTGTTTACTGTGTAACTCTGTGTTGTTTTTGTCGCACTGCTTTGCTTTGTCTTGGCCAGGTCACAGTTGTAAATGAGAACTTGTTCTCAACTGACCTACCTGGTTAAATAAAGGTGAAATAAAACCTACCTGGTTAAATAAAGGTGAAATAAAACCTACCTGGTTAAATAAAGGTGAAATAAAACCTACCTGGTTAAATAAAGGTGAAATAAAACCTACCTGGTTAAATAAAGGTGAAATAAAACCTACCTGGTTAAATAAAGGTGAAAAAAACCTACCTGGTTAAATAAAGGTGAAATAAAACCTACCTGGTTAAATAAAGGTGAAATAAAACCTACCTGGTTAAATAAAGGTGAAAAAAACCTACCTGGTTAAATAAAGGTGAAATAAAACCTACCTGGTTAAATAAAGGTGAAATAAAAACTACCTGGTTAAATAAAGGTGAAATAAATAAAAAAATACATGGTAGGCCTTCTGTATTTCATGATGTTAATTCTAGGCAAATTGTTAACTCAAACCCAAAGTATTGCCATACTGTAGAAGTGGATGAAAATACAAACTCAGACCTTTTCAGTTTAAACACAATTTATTTATGCTTAAATGATAAAATGGTTGTCATACATTATGTTACCAGATCTATCATTACTGAATGCTTTAGGTGGTTTCATATGAAACCATTCAACGTAAGGTAATATGTCACCAAAACCCAAATAAAAAAGACCCTTTAAACCACAGCAGCCTTAAAACCCAACATTACACTACTAGAATGATTACCAATGATTGGCTTAGAACCACGACACAGGAGAACTGTGTCAGTCTACATTATATATTGGGGTAAGAACTCTAACCCTAACCCAGTCTACATTATATATTGGGGTAAGAACTCTAACCCTAACCCAGTCTACATTATATATTGGGGTAAGAACTCTAACCCAGTCTACATTATATATTGGGGTAAGAACTCTAACCCTAACCCAGTCTACATTATATATTGGGGTAAGAACTCTAACCCAGTCTACATTATATATTGGGGTAAGAACTCTAACCCTAACCCAGTCTACATTATATATTGGGGTAAGAACTCTAACCCAGTCTACATTATATATTGGGGTAAGAACTCTAACCCAGTCTACATTATATATTGTGAGTTCTCATATCTCCATGCCTTTAACAGTGGAGGCATATTTCAACTGTACGTTCCACAGTGGGCCTTCATAAAGCATTACAATAACGTTTCCCTCTATACTGAAGTCACTGTGTGTTCATGTATGTTTCTTTAAACACAGTCATAGTAACAGAGACTTAACACACCCCTTGGATTATTTCATAAAACAGTGTTCGCAAATGAGAACAACTAAGTAAAATAAGGTGAATCTCATGCATCAGAATATTAGTACTCTGAGGAAATATGTTCACAGCATTTCCTGCAAATAATTAGACAAGAACATGTGCAGTAACACCCAAGCGTTTTCATAAAGGTGGAATCAATACTGGCAGAAAACATTCTATCAGTGACTTATTTCAGAAGTTTTTACAGTGTCATTTCTATAAAACCAAACCACATTTTACGCCCACCACAGTGGTGCGGCTCCAGGACAGAAAATATAAGGCTTGTAGAAGGTGACTCCAAGTGTTCCTCTAATCTGTCAATCAAACGTCCTGTTGTGCCTCATTGGTCAGAGAGATGCCTGGAGGTGTGGCTACTGTTGTCCTGACTCCATGATGGAGCAGACCACACCCCTGTTCTCCCTTCACCGTGGTAACAACAGGTCATGACTGGACCCCAGGTCGTTGACAGAAAAGTATGTTTTTCATGCTCATGCGAAATCAAATAAAATGGTCTTGCTGTAAAACCATGCGTTAACGTGAAAGCTGCAGACACACGTTCCAGTCATCTCCCTTCCAGGAAGTCATGAAACATCAACAAACCTGCAAAACAAAAACACATGGTCCCTTAGATCAACATGACTTTAATTATCTCACCACTGTGTATGTTGTGAAGAGGTTCATGTCTCTCTTGATTAACCAACTGCACAAACCAGCTAAGTGTAACAGTGTTGCTTCAGTCCCTCTACTAACAAGACTGGGCTCCAACCAGAGACCCTCAGCATATATAAACTAACAAGACTGGGCTCCAACCAGAGACCCTCAGCATATATAAACTAACAAGACTGGGCTCCAACCAGAGACCCTCAGCATATATAACCTAACAAGACTGGGCTCCAACCAGAGACCCTCAGCATATATAAACTAACAAGACTGGGCTCCAACCAGAGACCCTCAGCATATATAAACTAACAAGACTGGGCTCCAACCAGAGACCCTCAGCATATATAAACTAACAAGACTGGGCTCCAACCAGAGACCCTCAGCATATATAAACTAACAAGACTGGGCTCCAACCAGAGACCCTCAGCATATATAAACTAACAAGACTGGGCTCCAAACAGAGACCCTCAGCATATATAAACTAACAAGACTGGGCTCCAACCAGAGACCCTCAGCATATATAAACTAACAAGACTGGGCTCCAACCAGAGACCCTCAGCATATATAAACTAACAAGACTGGGCTCCAACCAGAGACCCTCAGCATATATAAACTAACAAGACTGGGCTCCAACCAGAGACCCTCAGCATATATAAACTAACAAGACTGGGCTCCAACCAGAAACCCTCAGCATATATAAACTAACAAGACTGGGCTCCAACCAGAGACCCTCAGCATATATAAACTAACAAGACTGGGCTCCAACCAGAGACCCTCAGCATATATAAACTAACAAGACTGGGCTCCAACCAGAGACCCTCAGCATATATAAACTAACAAGACTGGGCTCCAACCAGAGACCCTCAGCATATATAAACTAACAAGACTGGGCTCCAACCAGAGACCCTCAGCATATATAAACTAACAAGACTGGGCTCCAACCAGAGACCCTCAGCATATATAAACTAACAAGACTGGGCTCCAACCAGAGACCCTCAGCATATATAAACTAACAAGACTGGGCTCCAACCAGAGACCCTCAGCATATATAAACTAACAAGACTGGGCTCCAACCAGAGACCCTCAGCATATATAAACTAACAAGACTGGGCTCCAACCAGAGACCCTCAGCATATATAAACTAACAAGACTGGGCTCCAACCAGAGACCCTCAGCATATATAAACTAACAAGACTGGGCTCCAACCAGAGACCCTCAGCATATATAAACTAACAAGACTGGGCTCCAACCAGAGACCCTCAGCATATATAAACTAACAAGACTGGGCTCCAACCAGAGACCCTCAGCATATATAAACTAACAAGACTGGGCTCCAACCAGAGACCCTCAGCATATATAAACTAACAAGACTGGGCTCCAACCAGAGACCCTCAGCATATATAAACTAACAAGACTGGGCTCCAACCAGAGACCCTCAGCATATATAAACTAACAAGACTGGGCTCCAACCAGAGACCCTCAGCATATATAAACTAACAAGACTGGGCTCCAACCAGAGACCCTCAGCATATATAAACTAACAAGACTGGGCTCCAACCAGAGACCCTCAGCATATATAAACTAACAAGACTGGGCTCCAACCAGAGACCCTCAGCATATATAAACTAACAAGACTGGGCTCCAACCAGAGCCCCTCAGCATATATAAACTAACAAGACTGGGCTCCAACCAGAGACCCTCAGCATATATAAACTAACAAGACTGGGCTCCAACCAGAGACCCTCAGCATATATAACCTAACAAGACTGGGCTCCAACCAGAGACCCTCAGCATATATAAACTAACAAGACTGGGCTCCAACCAGAGACCCTCAGCATATATAAACTAACAAGACTGGGCTCCAACCAGAGACCCTCAGCATATATAAACTAACAAGACTGGGCTCCAACCAGAGACCCTCAGCATATATAAACTAACAAGACTGGGCTCCAACCAGAGACCCTCAGCATATATAAACTAACAAGACTGGGCTCCAACCAGAGACCCTCAGCATATATAAACTAACAAGACTGGGCTCCAACCAGAGACCCTCAGCATATATAAACTAACAAGACTGGGCTCCAACCAGAGACCCTCAGCATATATAAACTAACAAGACTGGGCTCCAACCAGAGACCCTCAGCATATATAAACTAACAAGACTGGGCTCCAACCAGAGACCCTCAGCATATATAAACTAACAAGACTGGGCTCCAACCAGAGACCCTCAGCATATATAAACTAACAAGACTGGGCTCCAACCAGAGACCCTCAGCATATATAAACTAACAAGACTGGGCTCCAACCAGAGACCCTCAGCATATATAAACTAACAAGACTGGGCTCCAACCAGAGACCCTCAGCATATATAAACTAACAAGACTGGGCTCCAAACAGAGACCCTCAGCATATATAAACTAACAAGACTGGGCTCCAACCAGAGACCCTCAGCATATATAAACTAACAAGACTGGGCTCCAACCAGAGACCCTCAGCATATATAAACTAACAAGACTGGGCTCCAACCAGAGACCCTCAGCATATATAAACTAACAAGACTGGGCTCCAACCAGAGACCCTCAGCATATATAAACTAACAAGACTGGGCTCCAACCAGAGACCCTCAGCATATATAAACTAACAAGACTGGGCTCCAACCAGAGACCCTCAGCATATATAAACTAACAAGACTGGGCTCCAACCAGAGACCCTCAGCATATATAAACTAACAAGACTGGGCTCCAACCAGAGACCCTCAGCATATATAAACTAACAAGACTGGGCTCCAACCAGAGACCCTCAGCATATATAAACTAACAAGACTGGGCTCCAACCAGAGACCCTCAGCATATATAAACTAACAAGACTGGGCTCCAACCAGAGACCCTCAGCATATATAAACTAACAAGACTGGGCTCCAACCAGAGACCCTCAGCATATATAAACTAACAAGACTGGGCTCCAACCAGAGACCCTCAGCATATATAAACTAACAAGACTGGGCTCCAACCAGAGACCCTCAGCATATATAAACTAACAAGACTGGGCTCCAACCAGAGACCCTCAGCATATATAAACTAACAAGACTGGGCTCCAACCAGAGACCCTCAGCATATATAAACTAACAAGACTGGGCTCCAACCAGAGACCCTCAGCATATATAAACTAACAAGACTGGGCTCCAACCAGAGACCCTCAGCATATATAAACTAACAAGACTGGGCTCCAACCAGAGACCCTCAGCATATATAAACTAACAAGACTGGGCTCCAACCAGAGACCCTCAGCATATATAAACTAACAAGACTGGGCTCCAACCAGAGACCCTCAGCATATATAAACTAACAAGACTGGGCTCCAACCAGAGACCCTCAGCATATATAAACTAACAAGACTGGGCTCCAACCAGAGACCCTCAGCATATATAAACTAACAAGACTGGGCTCCAACCAGAGACCCTCAGCATATATAAACTAACAAGACTGGGCTCCAACCAGAGACCCTCAGCATATATAAACTAACAAGACTGGGCTCCAACCAGAGACCCTCAGCATATATAAACTAACAAGACTGGGCTCCAACCAGAGACCCTCAGCATATATAAACTAACAAGACTGGGCTCCAACCAGAGACCCTCAGCATATATAAACTAACAAGACTGGGCTCCAACCAGAGACCCTCAGCATATATAAACTAACAAGACTGGGCTCCAACCAGAGACCCTCAGCATATATAAACTAACAAGACTGGGCTCCAACCAGAGACCCTCAGCATATATAAACTAACAAGACTGGGCTCCAACCAGAGACCCTCAGCATATATAAACTAACAAGACTGGGCTCCAAACAGAGACCCTCAGCATATATAAACTAACAAGACTGGGCTCCAACCAGAGACCCTCAGCATATATAAACTAACAAGACTGGGCTCCAACCAGAGACCCTCAGCATATATAAACTAACAAGACTGGGCTCCAACCAGAGACCCTCAGCATATATAAACTAACAAGACTGGGCTCCAACCAGAGACCCTCAGCATATATAAACTAACAAGACTGGGCTCCAACCAGAGACCCTCAGCATATATAAACTAACAAGACTGGGCTCCAACCAGAGACCCTCAGCATATATAAACTAACAAGACTGGGCTCCAACCAGAGACCCTCAGCATATATAAACTAACAAGACTGGGCTCCAACCAGAGACCCTCAGCATATATAAACTAACAAGACTGGGCTCCAACCAGAGACCCTCAGCATATATAAACTAACAAGACTGGGCTCCAACCAGAGCCCCTTAGCATATATAAACTAACAAGACTGGGCTCCAACCAGAGACCCTCAGCATATATAAACTAACAAGACTGGGCTCCAACCAGAGACCCTCAGCATATATAACCTAACAAGACTGGGCTCCAACCAGAGACCCTCAGCATATATAAACTAACAAGACTGGGCTCCAACCAGAGACCCTCAGCATATATAAACTAACAAGACTGGGCTCCAACCAGAGACCCTCAGCATATATAAACTAACAAGACTGGGCTCCAACCAGAGACCCTCAGCATATATAAACTAACAAGACTGGGCTCCAACCAGAGACCCTCAGCATATATAACCTAACAAGACTGGGCTCCAACCAGAGACCCTCAGCATATATAAACTAACAAGACTGGGCTCCAACCAGAGACCCTCAGCATATATAACCTAACAAGACTGGGCTCCAACCAGAGACCCTCAGCATATATAAACTAACAAGACTGGGCTCCAACCAGAGACCCTCAGCATATATAAACTAACAAGACTGGGCTCCAACCAGAGACCCTCAGCATATATAAACTAACAAGACTGGGCTCCAACCAGAGACCCTCTGCATATATAAACTAACAAGACTGGGCTCCAACCAGAGACCCTCTGCATATATAAACTAACAAGACTGGGCTCCAACCAGAGACCCTCAGCATATATAAACTAACAAGACTGGGCTCCAACCAGAGACCCTCAGCATATATAAACTAACAAGACTGGGCTCCAACCAGAGACCCTCAGCATATATAAACTAACAAGACTGGGCTCCAACCAGAGACCCTCAGCATATATAAACTAACAAGACTGGGCTCCAACCAGAGACCCTCAGCATATATAAACTAACAAGACTGGGCTCCAACCAGAGACCCTCAGCATATATAAACTAACAAGACTGGTCTCCAACCAGAGACCCTCAGCATATATAAACTAACAAGACTGGTCTCCAACCAGAAACCCTCAGCATATATAAACTAACAAGACTGGGCTCCAACCAGAGACCCTCAGCATATATAAACTAACAAGACTGGGCTCCAACCAGAGACCCTCAGCATACATAAACTAACAAGACTGCAAGGCCCTGTTTGACTGGGCAGAGTTAGGATAAGGATATATCTGGGAAGGTCACTGTGGGATTAGGGTTAGGGTTTGACTGGGACGGGACAGAATACACCTGTTGTATTCGGTGCTTGTGACAAATTAAATGTTCTATGGGGCTGAGTCAGCATGTTGTCAGTAGGGCCACATCTCTATGGGGCTGAGTTAGCATGTTGTCAGTAGGGCCACATCTCTATGGGGCTGAGTCAGCATGTTGTCAGTAGGGCCACATCTCTATGGGGCTGAGTTAGCATGTTGTCAGTAGGGCCACATCTCTATGGGGCTGAGTCAGCATGTTGTCAGTAGGGCCACATCTCTATGGGGCTGAGTTAGCATGTTGTCAGTAGGGCCACATCTCTATGGGGCTGAGTCAGCATGTTGTCAGTAGGGCCACATCTCTATGGTGCTGAGTTAGCATGTTGTCAGTAGGGCCACATCTCTATGGGGCTGAGTTAGCATGTTGTCAGTAGGGCCACATCTCTATGGGGCTGAGTTAGCATGTTGTCAGTAGGGCCACATCTCTATGGGGCTGAGTTAGCATGTTGTCAGTAGGGCCACATCTCTATGGGGCTGAGTTAGCATGTTGTCAGTAGGGCCACATCTCTATGGGGCTGAGTTAGCATGTTGTCAGTAGGGCCACATCTCTATGGGGCTGAGTTATCATGTTGTCAGTAGGGCCACATCTCTATGGGGCTGAGTTAGCATGTTGTCAGTAGGGCCACATCTCTATGGGGCTGAGTTAGCATGTTGTCAGTAGGGCCACATCTCTATGGGGCTGAGTTAGCATGTTGTCAGTAGGGCCACATCTCTATGAGGCTGAGTTAGCATGTTGTCAGTAGGGCCACATCTCTATGAGGCTGAGCCAGGGTCACAAAGCACATTTATATTGTGGCTTCAGACTGAAAAGATCCAGACTGAGCCTGTATCTGAAGCCGACAGGATTCTACCTGGCTGTAGTGTTAAGTGATCCCCATTTCCCTCCATACTCTTTCAGTCCTGAGTTCCATACTTGTACGTACCAGGCTGAGCACACACCTGTTACCATTGACCCGTTCTCCCTTCCTTCGGATTCCCCTTGGGTCCTGATCCAGCTCCATACTGCCACACACACACACAGAGAGAGAGAGAGAGACAGAGACAGAGAGAGAGAGAGAGACAGAGAGAGAGAGAGAGAGAGACAGAGAGAGATTATTGATCCCTGGGGGGGAAATTTCTTTGTCAAGCAGCTACAACAAAACACAGGGCAGGTGCAAAATGCCACAACGAAAGTACACAAAAGACAGATACACGATAAATGATACATAGAGCGGCAGTATGAAAAAGTATAGAAATACAAGATATCTGGAGTGCAAAAAAAGCTATAAAAAGACATTGCATAGTATGGGTGGTTGGCTGAATATGTACACTATACATTGTTGGATGGTTAACTATACTATACAGGTCGATGGCAGATAAATACTTCAGTAGCTAAAAATGCGTATGATATAGTTATATATACAGATAAGTGAATACTTGCATGGTTACATAAACTGTACAGGTAAATGACAGGAAGAGATACTTTAATAGCTAAATGTGTGTATGATATAATTTTGGGTAATAATAGTAATTCCCTTAAAATACAGTCTTTAGTGCGCAGGGTTTAATTACAGACAACTGCACGTATTGCACATTCGATATACTAAAAGCAATGAGAAAAGGTGCAACTGACAGGATACTAATATGCATTCCTGAGTGAATGACTACGTAAGTTAAGTCCAATAATTACTTACAATATTGCACGTGATATGATATAACAACTTTACATGAGTATGTATATACAGACCTGCATGAATAAATAGGTCCTGAGTGAATGAGTGATTACGGACCAGAGTTACTCACGGATGGATGCATAATTGTTAAACTAGGGCCTAGCACCCCAACAGTTCCAGATCTATGTTGCAGACGGCACGGCACCCCGGTGAGGCATTATATAGTCTAATAGCCGCCGGCAGGAAGGACCTCCTGTAGCCGCCGGCAGGAAGGACCTCCTTGGTTCTCCTGAAGTCCACCACCATCTCCAGAACCACCTGTTCTGGAGAGCAGAACCACCTTCAGCACAACATTAGCAAAACAAAGGAGATGGTGGTGGACTTCAGGAGAACCAAGGCCCAACTGATTGCAGTCCCTATACAGGGGATGGATGTGGAAATGGTTGGGTCATACAAGTTCTTGGTAGTCCATATGGACAACAGGCTGGAATGGGCTGGTAACACCGGGGCTCTGTACAAAAAGGGCCAGAGCCGACTCTACTTTCTGAGGAGGCTCAGGTCCTTCAACGTGTGCAGTAAACTACTGCATACCTTCTACCAGTCTGTGGCATCTTTTTTGCATTGGTGTGCTGGGGCGCCAACATAAAGGCCGGTGATGCTTCTCGGGTAAATAAGCTGATCAGGAAGGCTAGCTCTGTTCTGGGGATTAGCCTTGAAACTCTAGAGGAGGTGGCGGAGAGACGGATCCTGGCCAAACTGCTGGCCATCATGGACAACGTCACCCACCCTCTGCATGCCATGGTTATGACGCAGAGGAGCACCTTCAGTCACAGACTGATCCCACCACGGTGTGCCAGAGAGCGCTACAGGAGGTCCTTCCTGCCGGTGGCTATTAGACTATATAATGCCTCACCGGGGTGCCGTGCCGTCGGCAACATAGATCTGGAACTGTTGGGGTGCTAGGACCTAGTTTAACAATTATGCATCCATCCGTGAGTAACTCTGGTCTGTAATCACTCATTCACTCAGGACTTATTTATTTATTCAGGTCTGTATATACATATTCATGTACAGTTGTTATATCATATCACATGCAATATTGGAACAACTATGTCCTGATGAACCAGGTAGGGTTAGGATAACAACTATGTCCTGATGAACCAGGTAGTGTTAGGATAACAACTATGTCCTGATGAACCAGGTAGGGTTAGGATAACAACTATGTCCTGTTGAACTAGGTAGGGTTAGGATAACAACTATGTCCTGTTGAACTAGGTAGAGTTAGGGCTCTGACTTCATAGTAACAACTATGTCCTGCGTTGCATCTGACATGTGGTTCATAACAGGCCTGTCATAGATCCTAACTGACATGTACAGGTATGTTTTTAGATCCTGACTTAGAAGTATAGGTTTGTCTTAAAGAAATACACTGTCTGGCCACAAGGGTTAAAAGTGAAGAACATTCATTAGTTTTACACCTTCATCCATTGATCTTGGTCTTCACCAGATAGATATCAGAGGACATTGGTTTTTCTCATAACACATAAATCAAGTGAGTGAGATGCGAACCGAAGAAAGCCATCTCCGTAATAATACCCCAGTCATGATGTGTCGAGTTACCTGGACGTTGTGCTGTGACCCCTGCACTTCTCCCTCCTGCTGCTGCTGCTGGTCCTTGCTGCTTGGCCATGCTGTGCTGTCCTCCTCTTCCAGAGTTCTTCTGCTTCCCTCCTCCTGCCCTCCTTGTGACGCTGACGTCCTCCCCTCGTCCTCGACCTGGCCATGACCCTTCACCCCATTGGACGAACCCTGGGCCTCAGGAAGTGAACCGGGCTGGGACAGTAAGTCAGCGTGGTCTCCATTGTATTTCCCTGCTGGTCGGTCAGGTGACGTCGTCAGGGAGTCTAGGGAGTTCACAGGGCTGGAGGAGGAGGAGGGGAGACAGGGGGAGGAGAGAGGAACGGGAATAGAGGAGGAGGGGGAGGGTGGGAGAGGGAGGGCGGGAGAGATTAGAATTAGAAAAACATTGTCCACGCAATATGGAAATACACTACATGACCAAACGTATGTAACGTGCGCTAGACCACTCCAGGCCGCCAGCAAACTTAAATTTTGACCTTACCATACACTGGACAATATCTATGGTTTTATTAAGATACACTACACGACCAAAGGTACTACATGTAAACACCTGCTCGTCCAACATCTCATTCCTAAATCATGGGCATTAATATGGGGTTGGTCCTCCTTTGCTGCTATAACAGCCTCCACTCTTCTGGGAAGGCTTTCCACTAGATGTTGGAACATTGCTGCTGTTGGGCGATTAGGCCTGGCTCGCAGTCGGCGTTCCAATTCATCCTAAAGGTGTTCGATGGGGTTGAGTTCAGGGCTCTGTGCAGGCCAGTCAAGTTCTTCCACACCGATCTTGACAAACCATTTCTGTATGGACCTCACTTTGTGTATGGGGGCATTGTCATGTTGAAACAAGAAAGGGCCTTCCCCAAACTGTTGCCACAAAGCTGGAAGCACAGAATCATCTAGAATGTCATTGGATGCTGTAGCATTATGATTTTCCCTTCACTGGAACTAAGAGGTCTAGTCTGAACCATGAAAAACAGCACCAGACCATTATTTATTCTCCACCAAACTTTACAGTTGGCACTATGCATTGGGGCAGGTAGCATTCTCCTGGCATCCGCCAAAACCAGATTTGTCTGTTGTACTGGTAAAGCGTGATTCATCACTCCAGAGAACGCGTTTCCACTGTCCAATTATTATTTTTTCAGTCCAATGGCGGCGAGCTTTACACCACTCCAGTCAAAGCTTGGCATTGCGCATGGTGATCTTAGGCTTGTGTGCGGCTGCTCGGCCATGGAAATCTTTTTTATGAAGCTCCCGATGAACAGTTATTGTGCTGACGTTGCTTCCAGAGGCAGTTTGGAACTTGTTAGTGAGTGTTGCAATTGAGGACAGACAATTTTTCCGTTCTGTGAGCTTGTGTGGCCTAACACTTCATGGCTGAGCCGTTGTTGTTCCTAGACGTTTCCACTTCACACTTACAGTTGACCAGGGCAGCTCTAGCAGGGCAGAAATTTGACAAACTGACTTGTTGGAAAGGAGGCATCCTATGAGGGTACCATGTTGAAAGTCACTGAGCTTTTCAGTAAGGCCACTCTACTGCCAATGTTTGTCTATGTAGATTGCATGGCTGTGCGCTGATGTTATCCACCTGTCAGCAGGTGTGGCTGAAATAGTGAAACCAGTCATTTGAAGGGTCCACGTACTTCTGGTGATGTAATGTATGTATTGGGCTTCACCACATAGAAACAGACATTAAAGAGACCAAAACAATGTAACAATGCAGAAAAACATGGTTGTGGACGGAATTGCAGAATCTCCTTGAGACCTGGTCGGTCTGAGGACAAAGTGAGGGAAATGATCTAAGAGAAACTGGACCACAGGAAGATTGAGATGGAGAGCGCACACAGAATGGGAAAACCCAACACCAGGTGACAGGCCCAGGACGAGAGTGGTCAAGTTCCTGAGGTTCAAGGACAAGGTAGCTGTTCTAGAAAGAGCCAAGAACTTGAGAGGAATCTACACTACTGTTCAAAAGTTTGGGTCACTTAGAAATGTCCTTGTTTTTGAAAGAAAAGTCTACAGCCACACCTTTCCAGTCTGCAGCTGGAAAGGTGTGCAAAGCTAGTAAGAACATTGACCGACGCGGAAGCATCTACAAAGTGAGATGAACGTCTCAAACCACGACGACCCAGAAGACTCAACAAAGGAAAATGTGACCTCGACTGGGCAAAGAGTCTTACATCATCAAGTCAAAGAGTGAAGTCAGCGATACGTAAATACGAATTACATTCCTTTATCTGAATGGGCGATTGTTAAAGTGCCAATGATCAATTAGCCTTTTAAATGATAAACTTGGATTAGCTAAGACAACGTGCCATTGGAACACAGGAGTGATGGTTGCTGATAATGGGCCTCTGTACAACTATGTTGATATTCCATAGAAAAATCTGCCGTTTCCAGCTACAATAGTAATTTACAACATTAACAATGTCTACACTGTATTTCTGATCAATTTGATGTTATTTTAATGGACAAAAAAATGTGCTTTTCTTTAAAAAACAAGGAAAGTGAACCCAAACTTTTGAACGGTAGTGTACCTCTTCCTCAATGTGGACAATCCTGAAGCTGTGAGAAAATAGCTTATCCCAGCCATGAAAGCTGCCAGAGTGCGTGGGGACATTGCTTACATCCACTATGACAGGCTCATTGTCCACCCTCCCTCACCAGAACCCTGAAAGGGATGAGCCTATGGGTTTGTAACTTTACCCTTAAACACACCAACTGATTAATGGACTGCTGAATGTTTGTTTTATTCTCTTTTCAGTATTATGTCTATCTCTAATAAGCTATCCAAGAAAGGGCTAAAATTAGCCCATATTAATATAAAATAAGGTTAATGAAATCAATAATTTGCTAACATTAGATAACATTCATATATTAGCCATTTCTGAGACTCACTTGGATAATTCATTTGATGATACAGTAGTAGCAATACAAGGATATAACATCTATAGAAGAGACAGACATGCTTATGGAGGAGGAGTTGCTGTATATATTCAATACAAGGATATAACATCTATAGAAGAGACAGACATGCTTATGGGGGAGTATGCAGGCCATGGAAGAACTGGGACATTTTCAGCTTCGAGTAATTGTGTACAGATCCTTGCGACATGGGGCCGTGCATTATCATGCTGAAACATGAGGTGATGGTGGAGGATGAATGGCACAACAATGGGCTTCAGGATCTTGTCACGGTATCTCTGTACATTCAAATTGCCATCAATAAAATGCAATTGTGTTCGTTGTCCGTAGCGTATGCCTGCCCATACCATAACCCCACCACCACCATGGGGCACTCTGTTCACAACGTTGACATCAGCAAACCTCTCGCCCACACGACGCCATACACGCCATCTGCCATCTGCCCGGTACAGTTGAAACCGGGATTACTCCGTGAAGAGCACACTTATCCAGCGTGCCAGTGGCCATCAAATGTGAGCATTTGCCCACTGAAGTCGGTTACGACGCCAAACTGCAGTCATGTCAAGACCCTGTTGAGGATGACGAGCACGCAGATGAGCTTCCCTGAATTATTCGGACAATTTGTGCAGAAATTCTTTGGTTTTGCAAACCCACAGTGGTCTGCGGATGTGAGGTCAGTTGGATGTACTGCCAAATTCTCTAAAAAGACGTTGGAGGCGGTTTCTGGTAGAGAAATTAATATTAAATTCTCTGGCAACAGCTCTGGTGGACATTCCTGCAGTCAGCATGCCGTATGGACGCTCCCTCAAAACTTGATACATTTGTGACATTGTGTTGTGTGACAAAACTGCACATTTTAGAGTGGCCTTTTATTGTCTCAAGCACAAGGTGCACCTGTGTAATGATCATGATGTTTAATCAGCTTCTTGATATGACACAACTGTCAAGATGGATGGATTGTCTTGGCAAAGAAGAAATGCTCACTAACAGGGAAGTAAAAAACTAATTTGTGCACAAAATGTGAGAGAAATAAGATTTTTGTGCTTATAGAACATTTCTGGGATATTTACTTAATCTTCACATATTTACTAACTTTGTTCTAAAGCTGTATCCGTACCCATTGGATGCAGTGATCACAATATAGTGGCTATATACAGGAAAGCCAGTTCCAAAAGCTGTGACTCTTATGTGGATGATGTTATAAATATTGTGATTAATAAGGAGCATCCAGATGCTGCACTTGATGAACTTGCTTCTTCCAAACCTGCACCTGTTAAGAAACTGACTGTTCGAACTGTTGAGGAATTTAAAAACTGTATGGTTGAAAGAGATGAGGATAAAGGAGGGGCTAATAAGTCTGTCTGAACATCTGATTGGCTGATTTACTGCACACTGAGAAACGATGTGACTAAACGACTAAATGATTCAAAGAATGATGGGCAGAAAGACTAATTCAACTCCATCTTTCATCCAATCAGATGGCTTATTCATCACAAAACCATCTGATGTTGCCAATTACTTTAATGATTACTTCATTGGCAAAGTGGGAAAACTGAGGCAGGAAATACCAACAACGAACAGTGAGCCGTTGTATTCATGCATAAAAAAACTAATAATGAAAGAAAAGCATTGTAAGTTAGAATTTTGTAAAGTTACTGTGGGAGATGTGGAAAAATGATTGTTATCTTTCAATAATGGGTTAGACTGTATCACAACCTGTCAGGCTCTGGACATAGAGACACCTATTGCTTCTCTATGTAGCCATGGTCAGAGTCTGACAGGTCTATGTGTTTAGTTCTATGTGGTGTTTTGTGTTGGATCCCTAATTAGAGGCAGCTGCATTGCATTGTCTCTAATTAGGGATCCTACATATGTTTGTATGTTCCACACCCGAGGTGTGGTTCATTATCTACATGTCCGTTCAAGTAAGTGTGTTTCCGTTCATTGTATTCATTGTATCTGTTGTGTAGTTCGTCAATTGAGTGTAATACTTAATTAAAGAAATGTCAAACTATCACTGCGCTGCGCCTTGGTCTGTCGTAACACCCGAACTTTACAGGATGAACCACCAAGGGACCAAGCAGCGCTATTCGGGAGAGAAGGAGAGAGAGGGAGGACAGCGTCGTGAACGGGGCTCAAGAAGGCGTAAAGCCCGAAAGCAACCCCAAGACATTTTTTTGGGGGGGCTATGGGGTTGGTCTGGTCATGAGGAGGAGGAACCAGTACCACTCCACAGGTGGAATATGGCGAGGCCGGAGTACCATTGGGGGGCAAGAGGAAAGGAGGAAACGAGTGAAGAGGCATATCTGACGGGAGTATATAGGAGTATAGTGGAGCTGTGTAGGCGAAATCAGGAGGAGTGGGAGAGCGAGAGGACGGAGCTGGAGAGAAAGGTGCCCACAGTGTGCATCCCCAGTCCGGGTCCGGTCGTCTGATCCGCTCCAGGGCCAGAGCAGTCCGCTCCACCGGTGCCCAGTCCGGGTCCGGTCGTCTGCTCCGCTCCAGGGCCAGAGCAGTCTGCTCCACCGGTGCCCAGTATGGGTCCGGTCATCTGCTCCACTCCCGTTCCAGAGCAGTCCACTCCACCGGTGCCCAATCCGGGTCCGGTCGTCTGCTCCACTCCCGAGCCAGAGCAGTCCGCTCCACCGGTGCCCAGTCCGGGTCCAGTCGTCTGCTCCGCTCCAGGGCCAGAGCAGTCCGCTCCACCGGTGCCTAGTCCGGGTCCGGTCATCTGCTCCACTCCCATGCCAGAGCAGTCCGCTCCACCGGTGCCCAGTCCGGGTCCGGTCGTCTGCTCCGCTCCAGTGCCAGGGCAGTCCGCTCCACCGGTGCCTAGTCCGGGTCCGGTCGTCTGCTCCACTCCCATTCCAGAGCAGTCCGCTCCACCGGTGCTAAGTCCGGGTCCGGTCGTCTGCCCCGCTCTATGGCCGGAGAAGTTCGCCACACCGGTGCCCAGTCCGGGCTCGGTCGTCTGCCGCACTCACCTGCCAAACAGTCATTTACCCCACCGGTGCCCATTCCAGTGCCCAGTCCGGGTCCGGTCGTCTGCCCCGCTCCATGGCCGGAGTCGTTCGCCACACCGGTGCCCAGTCCGGGCCCGGTCATCAGAAAGGGGTCAGGGAAGAGTGTAATACTTAATTAAAGTAATGTCGAACTATCACTGCGCTGCGCCTTGGTCTGTCGTAACAACCGAACGTGACACAATCGGCCGTGATTGGGAGTCCCATAGGGCGGCGCACAATTGTCCCAGCGTCGTCCGAGTTTGGCCGGTGTAGGCCGTCATTGTAAATAAGAATTTGTTCTTACCTGGCTTGCCTAGTTAAATAAAGGTTTTGGCATTCAAAAAGAATGCCAAACCTACTGGCATTGACAACTTAGATGGAAAGCTACTGAGGATGGTATCTGACTCTATAGACATTCCTATCTGTCATATCTCTAATCTGAGCCTAGAGGAAAGGCTTTGTCCTCAGGCCTGGAGGGAAGCCAAAGTCATTCCACTACCCAAGAGAGGTAAAGCAGCCTTTACTGGTTCTAACAGCAGACCTATCAGCTTGCTGCCAGCTCTTAGCAAACTGTTGGAAAAAATGGTGTTTGACCAAATACAATGCTATTTCTCTGTTAACAAATTAACAACAGACTTTCAGCATGCTTATAGAGAAGGACACACAACATGTACTGCACTGACACAAATGACTGATGATTGGTTGAAAGACATTGATGATTAGCAGATTGTGGATCTGTACTGTTAGAATTCAGTGCAGCCTTTAATATTATTCACCATAACCTGTTAATCTAATAGCAACCAGATCCTACCTGGTGTATAATAACATAGTTGTAGCCTATACTGTATAATAACAACAGGTAATATCAGATCCTACCTGGTGTATAATAATGTGGTTGTAGCCTATACTGTATAATAACAACAGGTAAAATCAGATCCAACCTGGTGTATAATAACATGGATGTAGCCTATACTGTATAATAACAACAGGTCATATCAGATCCTACCTGGTGTATAATAAGGTGGTTGTAGCCTATACTGTATAATATCAACAGGTAATATCAGATCCTACCTGGTGTATAATAACATGGATGTAGCCTATTCTGAAAAATAACAGATTCTACCTGGTGTATAATAACATGGATGTAGCCTATACTGTATAATAACAACAGGTAATATCAGATCCTACCTGGTGTATAATAACATGGATGTAGCCTATACTGTATAATAACAACAGGTAATTTCAGATCCTACCTGGTGTATAATAACATGGATGTAGCCTATACTGTATAATATCAACAGGTAATATCAGATCCTACCTGGTGTATAATAACATGGATGTAGCCTATACTGTATAATATCAACAGGTAATATCAGATCCTACCTGGTGTATAATAACATGGATGTAGCCTATACTGTATAATATCAACAGGTAATATCAGATCCTACCTTGTGTATAATAACATGGATGTAGCCTATACTGTATAATAACAACAGGTAATATCAGATCCTACCTGGTGTATAATAACATGGATGTAGCCTATACTGTATAATAACAGATCCTACCTGGTGTATAATAACATGGATGTAGCCTATACTGTATAATATCAACAGGTAATATCAGATCCTACCTTGTGTATAATAACATGGATGTAGCCTATACTGTATAATATCAACAGGTAATATCAGATCCTACCTGGTGTATAATAACATGGATGTAGCCTATACTGTATAATAACAGATCCTACCTGGTGTATAATAACATGGATGTAGCCTATACTGTATAATATCAACAGGTAATATCAGATCCTACCTGGTGTATAATAACATGGATGTAGCCTATACTGTATAATATCAACAGGTAATATCAGATCCTACCTTGTGTCCTGGCGGTCAATGCCTTCAGCATTCAGACTGTGGCCAGGTGTAATATATATAATATTCAAGGGCGGAGTTTCATCGGGTGCCAATAAGAAGGGCGCCCAAGAATGTTGTGGCAGTTTAGAGGTATACAGGGTTGGCTTTAGTACCATGCGGACTGCTCAGAGCTGGTTGGGAAGGCTGTTGAATTGGCTGGCAGGCTTTAGGACTTTGGATAGGATCTGCAGTGAGAGAACAGCACAACTTCTGTCTCAGTTGACTTGACAAAAGCAGTGCAGAGTTGGAAGATGACTTGCTAATTAGTGACCTTAATACATCAATCAAGTACAAGGAAGGAAAATCTGCAGAAAGTCAGCCCTCCGTGGAATGAGTTTGACACGTGCATTAGGGGTTCATACCAAAGCTTTGTTATTGCTATTGTTATTCTCTGAATTCTTCTTCTTTTGTTACTTGGTCAAATACCTCAAGCAACTGTTTTCTAATTTGGCACACAGAAACTAGAGGCCATGAATAATGGCACCGATTGGCCTATAGGGGGCACTGTTATGCGCAGTCTCACTTAAACCCTCAGAGACTTGAAACTTTGTATGGTGTCTTTGCTTATGAACACATTTGCCTCAAGGCTGTCAGGATAGATTTACCTCCATCTTATTTCATCTCCATTTTGGAAAACCTTTGAAAAATGTATTCTCATGAACCATAAGTCCATATAGCACCAAATGTCAGTACTTAGGCCCATGGGACATCTCCTAAATTACACTGAACAAAAATAAAAATGCAACATGTAAAGTGCTGGTCCCATGTTTCATGAGCTGAAATAAAAGTTCCCAGAAATGTTCCATACGCACAAAAAACATATTTCTCTCAACTTTTGTGCACAAATGTGTTTACATTCCTGTTAGTGAGAATTGTATCCTTTGTCAAGATAATCCATCCACCTGTTACGAGCCTATTCAACTAGGCAGAGCTGGGTTGTCGCCAGCGGAACGGCAACAGAACCAGGCTCATCAAGAAGGGGAGAGTACTCTAGTACCTTCTCCCTAGCACCATGCCACCCCGGGGACGTCTGTACTCGTTGTCGGGACCAGAGACCAAGGCTATGGAGATCGCCTTCAACACGGCCGGCAGCCACTACAAGTATCTGGTCATGCCTTTCGACCTCACCAACGCCCCTGCTGTGTTCCAGGCCCTGGTGAATGATGTCCTCCACGATAAGTGGAACCGGTTCATCTTCATCTACCTTGACGATTCTGGAGAATAAACTGTTTGTGAAGGCAGAAAAGTGTGAATTTCATCGCTCCACTATCCCCTTTCTGGGCTACATCATCTCGGGAGGGAGTGTCCAGATGGATCCCGGGAAGGTGAGAGCGGTGGTGGATTGGCCTCAGCCTGCGTCCACGGTCCAGCTGCAACGCTTCCTGGGGTTTGCCTATTTTTTTTGCCACTTTAGCCATGGGTACAGCACCCTGGCCTTCCCCCTGTCCGCACTCATCAAGGTTCCGTTCACGTGATCCGCGGCCGCTGACCGGGCGTTTCGAGACCTCAAACACCGCTTCACCACGGCCCCTATATTGGTTCATCCTGACCCTGATATCACCCTGGATTTCATCCCCGGTCTCCCCCCATCAGAGGGCAACACTGCCATCCTGCCGGTGGTCGACCGGCTTTCCAAAGCTGCCCACTTCATCCCTCTTCCCAAACTGCCCTCGGCCAAGGAGACGGCCCAACTTATGGTGCAGCATGTCTTCCGGATCCACAGACTCCCGGTGGACATGGTTTCCGACCGGGGTCCCCAGTTCTCTTCCCGGTTCTGGAAGGCGTTCTGCAAGCTTATTGGGTCGTCGGCCAGCCTGTCCTCCGGTTTCCACCCCCAGTCCAACGGTCAGTCGGAACGAGCCAACCAGGACCTTGAGACGCCTCTTCGCTGCCTAGTCTCCGCCAACCCCACCACCTGGAGTCAGCTGCTGTCGCCGTACCTGGAGGAGAGCCCGGTCGACCCTTCTCAAGACCACCTCCAGGTATCGACGACAGGCAGACCTCCACCGGACCCCGGCTCCCAGGTATCGGGTAGAGCAGAAGGTATGGCTGTCCACCCGGGATCTGCCCCTCCGGGTGGAATCCCGTAAACTGTCCCCCCGATTTATTGGCCCGTTCCCCATTTCCTGCATTATTAGCCCCTCTGCTGTCCGCCTGCTGTTGCCCCAGACCCTTCGTATTCATCCCACCTTTCATGTGTCTAGGGTAAACCTATGTCTCACAGCCCTATTTCCAGGCCTAACCCTCTTCCCCGGCTCATCGACGGCCAACCGGTGTACACGGTAAGGCATCTCCTAAAGGTTCGACCTTGGGGCAGGGGATTCCAGTACCTGGTTGACTGGGAGGGGTACGGGCCAGAGGAGAGGTGCTGGGTTCCTACTAGGGACATCCTGGATCCAGCCCTCATCTCTGAGTTCCACCGCAGGACCCCCGGTCAGCCAGGTATGCGCCCAGGTAGGACGCCAGGTGGTGCCCGTAGGGGAGGGGGGGGGGGGGGTACTGTCACAATATTTTATTATTATTTTCTGTCACACCCTGATCTGTTTCACCTGTCTTTGTGATTGTCTCCACCCCCCTCCAGGTGTCGCCCATCTTCCTCGTTATCCCCAGTGTATTTAGTTATTCCCAGTGTATTTAGTTATCCCTATCCCCAGTGTATTTAGTTATCCCCAGTGTATTTAGTTATCCCCAGTGTATTTAGTTATTCCCAGTGTATTTAGTTATCCCCAGTGTATTTAGTTATCCCCAGTGTATTTAGTTATCCCCAGTGTATTTAGTTATCCCCAGTGTATTTAGTTATCCCCAGTGTATTTAGTTATCCCCAGTGTATTTAGTTATCCCCAGTGTATTTAGTTATCCCCAGTGTATTTAGTTATTTAGTTATTCCCAGTGTATTTAGTTATTCCCAGTGTATTTAGTTATTCCCAGTGTATTTAGTTATCCCCAGTGTATTTAGTTATTCCCAGTGTATTTAGTTATGCCCAGTGTATTTAGTTATTTAGTTATCCCCAGTGTATTTAGTTATTCCCAGTGTATTTAGTTATCCCCAGTGTATTTAGTTATCCCCAGTGTATTTAGTTATCCCCAGTGTATTTAGTTATTTAGTTATCCCCAGTGTATTTAGTTATCCCCAGTGTATTTAGTTATCCCCAGTGTATTTAGTTATCCCCAGTGTATTTAGTTATTTAGTTATCCCCAGTGTATTTAGTTATCCCCAGTGTATTTAGTTATCCCCAGTGTATTTAGTTATCCCCAGTGTATTTAGTTATTTAGTTATCCCCAGTGTATTTAGTTATTCCCAGTGTATTTAGTTATCCCCAGTGTATTTAGTTATCCCCAGTGTATTTAGTTATCCCCAGTGTATTTAGTTATTTAGTTATCCCCAGTGTATTTAGTTATCCCCAGTGTATTTAGTTATCCCCAGTGTATTTAGTTATCCCCAGTGTATTTAGTTATCCCCAGTGTATTTAGTTATCCCCAGTGTATTTAGTTATTCCCAGTGTATTTAGTTATTCCCAGTGTATTTAGTTATCCCCAGTGTATTTAGTTATCCCCAGTGTATTTAGTTATGCCCAGTGTATTTAGTTATGCCCAGTGTATTTAGTTATCCCCAGTGTATTTAGTTATTTAGTTATCCCCAGTGTATTTAGTTATCCCCAGTGTATTTAGTTATTCCCAGTGTATTTAGTTATGCCCAGTGTATTTAGTTATGCCCAGTGTATTTAGTTATCCCCAGTGTATTTAGTTATTCCCAGTGTATTTAGTTATTCCCAGTGTATTTAGTTATCCCCAGTGTATTTAGTTATCCCCAGTGTATTTAGTTATGCCCAGTGTATTTAGTTATGCCCAGTGTATTTAGTTATCCCCAGTGTATTTAGTTATTTAGTTATCCCCAGTGTATTTAGTTATTCCCAGTGTATTTAGTTATGCCCAGTGTATTTAGTTATGCCCAGTGTATTTAGTTATCCCCAGTGTATTTAGTTATCCCCAGTGTATTTAGTTATCCCCAGTGTATTTAGTTATTTAGTTATCCCCAGTGTATTTAGTTATTCCCAGTGTATTTAGTTATCCCCAGTGTATTTAGTTATCCCCAGTGTATTTAGTTATCCCCAGTGTATTTAGTTATCCCCAGTGTATTTAGTTATCCCCAGTGTATTTAGTTATCCCCAGTGTATTTAGTTATCCCCAGTGTATTTAGTTATCCCCAGTGTATTTAGTTATTCCCAGTGTATTTAGTTATTCCCAGTGTATTTAGTTATCCCCAGTGTATTTAGTTATCCCCAGTGTATTTAGTTATGCCCAGTGTATTTAGTTATGCCCAGTGTATTTAGTTATGCCCAGTGTATTTAGTTATGCCCAGTGTATTTAGTTATTCCCAGTGTATTTAGTTATCCCCAGTGTATTTAGTTATCCCCAGTGTATTTAGTTATTTAGTTATCCCCAGTGTATTTAGTTATTCCCAGTGTATTTAGTTATCCCCAGTGTATTTAGTTATCCCCAGTGTATTTAGTTATTTAGTTATTCCCAGTGTATTTAGTTATTCCCAGTGTATTTAGTTATCCCCAGTGTATTTAGTTATCCCCAGTGTATTTAGTTATTTAGTTATTCCCAGTGTATTTAGTTATTCCCAGTGTATTTAGTTATCCCCAGTGTATTTAGTTATTTAGTTATTCCCAGTGTATTTAGTTATTCCCAGTGTATTTAGTTATCCCCAGTGTATTTAGTTATCCCCAGTGTATTTAGTTATCCCCAGTGTATTTAGTTATCCCCAGTGTATTTAGTTATCCCCAGTGTATTTAGTTATCCCCAGTGTATTTAGTTATTCCCAGTGTATTTAGTTATCCCCAGTGTATTTAGTTATCCCCAGTGTATTTAGTTATTTAGTTATTCCCAGTGTATTTAGTTATCCCCAGTGTATTTAGTTATCCCCAGTGTATTTAGTTATTTAGTTATCCCCAGTGTATTTAGTTATTCCCAGTGTATTTAGTTATCCCCAGTGTATTTAGTTATCCCCAGTGTATTTAGTTATTTAGTTATTCCCAGTGTATTTAGTTATTCCCAGTGTATTTAGTTATCCCCAGTGTATTTAGTTATCCCCAGTGTATTTAGTTATTTAGTTATCCCCAGTGTATTTAGCACTGTGTTTGGCTGTTACCAGTTGGTTTTCCCCCTGTCTTTCTGCCTGTTTTCTTGGTTTCCCAGTTTTGACCTTTCCTGCCCTGACCCTTAGAATGCCCTGCCGCCTTGTACCTTTGCCCCACATCTCCCACATAAAGGAAAATAGTTTCTACATGATAGAGTGATTGCTTTGTTACCCAACTGATCAACTGTCCTATTTGTCATTCTGTGAACCCTGTTCATTACAGCTCACAGCTATATTTTTTGTCATTCTGTGAACCCTGTTCATTACTGCTCACAGCTATATTTTTGTAATTCTGTGAACCCTGTTCATTACAGCTCACAGCTATATTTTTGGCTTGTTTTTGCTGTTCTCCAAATAGCATTTTGGAGCTTGTAAGTTGTGTAGAAATGCAGTAAATCAGGTTCAACTTTCTACAAATTCCTTGGAATGGAAAACCAATCCTTGGAGGGGGAGTTATCACTGAACATGTATCTAACCTGAATATGGATAAATATGGATCACTTAAATGCTTTGAATAAATGAGGGCAGATACAATGAACAGTTATTCAACACAATGAACAGTTATTCAACACAATGAACAGTTATTCAACACAATGAACAGTTATTCAACACAATGAACAGTTATTCAACACAATGAATCGTATTTTAAGACACTATTTGTTATACAATTTTGCCATTTCAAATTAAATAAAATCAAATGTTATTCGTCACATGCGTAATATTCTATATTTATTTTTTATTTTATTTAACCTTTATTTAACTAGGCAAGTCAGTTAAGAACACATGTTCCAATGATGGTCTAGGAACAGTGGGTTAACTGCCTTGTTCAGGGGCAGAACGACATGTAACTAGGTACACAAACTTCTGTTCATGTTATCATGGTAGATAAAACTTAAATCATTGGTGAATTATATTAAAAAGCAATATTCTCTATACATGGTAAAAATTGGGAAATCAGGTAGCGATTGCCCATACTGAGGAAGATTTTATGCACAGGAGGGGGATCCGTGGAAGTGAAAGCCAACCTCCACCCCTGATAACATTATTAATGTTTAATAATAATAATATCAGATCCTACCTGGTGTCCTGGCGGTCGATGCCCTCAGCACTCAGACTCCGACCAGGTGTCGGGGGCTCCACGTTCACGCTGGATGTCTCACTGTGCCAACCTGCAGGAGATGACATCACATCTTTGTCTGCCTGCTGCACCTGAGACAAGATGGCGTTTATCCTGTCCTCTGTCATCTCCTCGTCCTCCGAGCCTTCCTCCAGCGCCATCTCCTCCAACAGAGACTTTAACTTCTCCTCACTCATCTCCCCCTCCTCTTTCTCTTCCTCGGGAGAACCAGACATACCACCCTCAACCCCCGTACTAAGACCCTCTCCCCCCAGACGGACACCCTCTCCCCCCAGGGCAGGCGTAGAGGCGAGGGTCTCTGATGGGTCTCCTCTGGTTCCAGCTAGCCACTCATCCTCCCTGACCACCCCTTGAGGAAGATCAATCTGATGTATCAGCATCCCCATGTCAACATCCTGCTCAGCCTCCTCTCTCACCCCTTCAGGGCCCCCGCCTCCCCTGGCGCCCTCCCCGGCACCCCGGGAGTCTAGAGGTCCAGAGGTGTCTTCCTCTACCACCATTGTGGGGGACTGAGCATGGGGGGTGGGGCCTGGGGTGCTGGTGGTCTGGGTGAGTGACAAGTCACAAGGTCTAGTGGGCGTTCTAGAGGGGGGGTCTAGGACAGCATCCTCGCCAAAGAAGTGGTCGCTGAGCAGCGGGGTGGGGGGCTGATAGCTCAACCCTGTGGGGGTCTGAAGCTCCAGCTGGATGTTGCTATAACCTGGATGAGATAACCACAACACAGTGGAGCTGAGATGGAGGGACACAACATGACATGTAGACATTCAGCATGTACAGGAGGAAGGAAGGACTGCTATTCATATAATACTGTATGTCACCTGCAGATAATCACTTACTTATACTCTTATAGCAGACAGGCATTGACCCCAAAGCTGTTAGCTTTCAGCCTAGCGGGTAGTAGTTAGCTAGCAGTAATTTACATGGCTCATCTGCAAATGGCCTGTTGGAATACAGGGCAGGCCTGGATATGACTGATAAGTCAACAGGCAAAAATCATTGATGTTAATCACATGGATATGTGAGTGCAGGAGATGAGCAGTGAACCATAAGGGACTACATATTGACCTGTAGTTCATTTACACATATGCAGTATATAGGGGGAGGGGCCTAAGGAGTGGGGTATACACACACGATAACATGAGCACTATACACACGATAACATGAGCACTATACACACACACACACGATAACATGAGCACTATACACACACACGATAACATGAGCACTATACACACACACACGATAACATGAGCACTATACACACACACACACACGATAACATGAGCACTATACACACACATACACATGGATTTTGCGTTGTAGATATGTGGTAGTGGTGGAGTAGGAACCTGAGGGCCTGAGGGCACACAGTGTGTTGGGAAATCTGTTAATGTATTGTTATGTTTTTAAAATTGTATGAACTGCCTTAATGTTGCTGGACCCCAGGAAGAGTAGCTGCTGCCTTGACAGGAACTAATGGGGATCCATAATAAACCCCAGGAAGAGTAGCTGCTGCCTTGACAGGAACTAATGGGGATCCATAATAAACCCCAGGAAGAGTATCTGCTGCCTTGGCAGGAACTAATGGGGATCCATAATAAATACAAATACCAACAGAAGAAGGGGGGCAGCAAGAAAATGAACAAATCAGGAACTATCAAAGATACTACTGTAAGGTCATATAGACAGATGAACAAATCAGGAACTATCAAAGATACTACTGTAAGGTCATATAGACAGATGAACAAATCAGGAACTATCAAAGATACTACTGTAAGGTCCTATAGACAGTTGAACAAATCAGGAACTATCAAAGATACTACTGTAAGGTCCTATAGACAGTTGAACAAATCAGGAACTATCAAAGATACTACTGTAAGGTCCTATAGACAGTTGAACAAATCAGGAACTATCAAAGATACTACTGTAAGGTCCTATAGACAGTTGAACAAATCAGGAACTATCAAAGATACTACTGTAAGGTCCTATAGACAGTTGAACAAATCAGGAACTATCAAAGATACTACTGTAAGGTCCTATAGACAGATGAAAAGACAAACAAAATGTTAGTCAGACAAGATTTGGTTGAAAGCGAATGAAAATTAGTGGATGAAAATGAATTGTAACTTCTATGTTGCTGCAGTTGAGGAAGAGCGCTACAGCCAGAGCCTAAAGGCTAGTGTTGTTAGCTTCACATTAGCCTAGCATTGCTAGTCTAGCATTAGCCTAGCATTACTATCCTAGCGTTGTTAGCCTAGCAGTAGCCTAGCGTGGTTAGCCTAGCGTTATTAGCAGAACCACTAAGACTGAGGGAGCAGCCACACAAGGCTGTAACAGAGCTGCCAACAGTCCAGTTAGGTACTGTATGTTAAGTATGTTACCAGTACAGTGTGTTGGCTGGAGGGTGAGAGCAGAGCTGAGGGTGTCAGCAGGGAGGGAGGGGCAGTTAGCAGGGAGGGAGGGGCAGTCAGCAGGGAGGGAGGGGCAGTCAGCAGGGAGGGAGGGGCAGTTAGCAGGGAGGGAGGGGCAGTCAGCAGGGAGGGAGGGGCAGTCAGCAGGGAGGGAGGGGCAGTTAGCAGGGAGGGAGGGGCAGTCAGCAGGGAGGGAGGGGCAGTCAGCAGGGAGGGAGGGGCAGTTAGCAGGGAGGGAGGGGCAGTTAGCAGGGAGGGAGGGGCAGTCAGCAGGGAGGGAGGGGCAGTTAGCAGGGAGGGGTTAGGTGGTCTGGTTCAGCAGAGTTAGAAGCACGATAACTGCAGGGTAGGAAGGCTCAGAGAAACCAGAGGTACTAACTAACAGCCTAAGCAGCTCTAACAGCCCTATAACAAGCAGAGGTTCCTTAAAGCCCCAGACATGCTGTCAGAACAGGAGTGTTAGTAGTACCACAATACACTGCTATCTAACAGACAGGAAACATACAGTCATGTGAAAAAGTAAGTACACCCCCTGGAAAGGTCTCTTTGGAGAATATGTAATCTTCACTTCAACACTATTGACAGATAAAGGTTACCCTACCTTTACAATCACATAAAATTGCTAAAATTTGAATTAGGTACCAAAACAAGTGCAAATGATTAGAGAAACTTAGGAGGGTCCAGCCTTCCATAAAGATAAGAACATTGGTCTGGTTTGGTCTTAACCATATGGGTGTGTTGTAACACATCATTCAAAGATCAAAAGACCTACCGAGGCCCTCAGAAGAAATATTATTGATGCCCATGAGTCTGGGAGGAGTTACAGTCTGGGAGGAGTTACAGTCTGGGAGGAGTTACAGTCTGGGAGGAGTTACAGTCTGGGAGGAGTTACAGTCTGGGAGGAGTTACAGTCTGGGAGGAGTTACAAATCCATTTCCAAGCAATTTTAAGTACATCATTCCACTGTCCGACGAAAATTCCAGACCACTGGTAAACTACCTGGGACAGGTCGTCCCACCAAACTACCTGGGACAGGTCGTCCCACCAAACTACCTGGGACAGGTCGTCCCACCAAACTACCTGGGACAGGTCGTCCCACCAAACTACCTGGGACAGGTCGTCCCACCAAAGTCAGCCCAAGAGCTGACCGAAAGATGCTCATAGAAGTCTCTAAGAACCCCAGGGTAACATCAAGGGATCTACAGGCCTCTCTTGCCACAATCAATGTTGAAGTGCATGGGTACACTGTCAGAAAGAGACTGCACTAACTTGGCCTACATGGGAGTCAGGAAGGAAGAAGCCTCTGCTCTCAAAAAAATAATATCAAGACACAACTGACTTCTGCCAGACAACACCTTGGTGGGACGACCTGTCCCAGGTAGTTTGGTGGGACGACCTGTCCCAGGTAGTTTGGTGGGACGACCTGTCCCAGGTAGTTTGGTGGGACGACCTGTCCTAGGTAGTTTGGTGGGACGACCTGTCCTAGGTAGTTTGGTGGGACGACCTGTCCTAGGTAGTTTGGTGGGACGACCTGTCCCAGGTAGTTTGGTAGGACGACCTGTCCTAGGTAGTTTGGTGGGACGACCTGTCCCAGGTAGTTTGGTGGGACGACCTGTCCCAGGTAGTTTGGTGGGACGACCTGTCCCAGGTAGTTTGGTGGGACGACCTGTCCTAGGTAGTTTGGTAGGACGACCTGTCCCAGGTAGTTTGGTAGGACGACCTGTCCTAGGTAGTTTGGTAGGACGACCTGTCCCAGGTAGTTTGGTGGGACGACCTGTCCTAGGTAGTTTGGTGGGACGACCTGTCCTAGGTAGTTTGGTAGGACGACCTGTCCCAGGTAGTTTGGTGGGACGACCTGTCCCAGGTAGTTTGGTAGGACGACCTGTCCCAGGTAGTTTGGTGGGACGACCTGTCCTAGGTAGTTTGGTGGGACGACCTGTCCTAGGTAGTTTGGTAGGACGACCTGTCCCAGGTAGTTTGGTGGGACGACCTGTCCTATGTAGTTTGGTGGGACGACATGTCCTAGGTAGTTTGGTGGGACGACCTGTCCCAGGTAGTTTGGTGGGACGACCTGTCCCAGGTAGTTTATCAGTGGTCCGGAATTTTCATTGGACAGTGGAATGATGTACTTCTAATTGCTTGGAAATACCAACCATCTTTAACCAGAATAAACTTTTCTCTCATGGTCAAATTAAGAAAATCTTATAGATCAGATTCAGAGTTGTGATTCCTCAGAGGCTTATTAAGCAGCATGATTTTTATACTGTACACAACATCAATAAAATACAGTCACACACACAGCAGTAGAGTTGTATGCCCCTGACAGGGTAAACACACAGCAGTAGAGTTGTATGCCCCCTGAGAGGGTAAACACACAGCAGTAGAGTTGTATGCCCCTGACAGGGTAAACACACAGCAGTAGAGTTGTATGCCCCCTGACAGGGTAAACACACAGCAGTAGAGTTGTATGCCCCCTGACAGGGTAAACACACAGCAGTAGAGTTGTATGCCCCTGACAGGGTAAACACACAGCAGTAGAGTTGTATGCCCCTGACAGGGTAAACACACAGCAGTAGAGTTGTATGCCCCCTGACAGGGTAAACACACAGCAGTAGAGTTGTATGCCCCCTGACAGGGTAAACACACAGCAATGTTGGACATGTATCAGTGTTGATTGATTTCAGGGGGCATATTAAAATTATTATATTATAAAATCAACATCTGATCTGTCATCATCATGTTCAGATTGAGTCTAGTTTGACTAGTTTAGCCTGATTGGCTCTATGTTCTACTAGTTTAGCCTGATTGGCTCTATGTTCTACTAGTTTAGCCTGATTGGCTCTATGTTCTACTAGTTTAGCCTGATTGGCTCTATGTTCTACTAGTTTAGCCTGATTGGCTCTCTGTTCTACTAGTTTAGCCTGATTGGCTCTATGTTCTACTAGTTTAGCCTGTTTGGCTCTGTGTTCTACTAGTTTAGCCTGATTGGCTCTGTGTTCTACTAGTTTAGCCTGATTGGCTCTATGTTCTACTAGTTTAGCCTGATTGGCTCTGTAAGAAGGAGAGATAGAGAGAGACAGAGTTCCACTAGATGGGGCTAAACTTTACCATCACACTGATCCAGGAAAACTGCGTTATCATCAGCAAAACATCTTGTGGCTGAAATGTTACCATAGTCAAATATTGGCCCTTCCAGCAATGTCACAATATCCATCCGATTGATCTTAGTCAGGACCTCTGTAAGGGAATCCGCTGAAGTAAGACAGAAACAGACAAACTGATTAATACACTAAATAAAGCAATACACAACAGTATTACAACATTTGAGGACAGTTTACTAATTACATCTTAACATCCTGACAGCAACTTCCTCCCCATGTTCTAAACCAAACATGGTCTCATGTTTCATGAGCTGAAATAAAAGATCCCAGACCGGAGACCACGTGTATCCACGCCAGCCCAAGACCTCCACATCTGGCTTCTTCACCTGCGGGATAATCTGAGACCAGCCACCCGAACAGCTGATGAAACTGTGGGTTTGCACAAACGAAGAATTATGGCACAAACTCTCAAACTCTCAGGGAAGCTCATCTCCGTGCTTGTCGTCCGCACCAGAGTCTTGACCTGACTGCAGTTCCGCATCGTAACCGACTTCAGTGGGCAAATGCTCACCTTTAATGGCCACTGGCACGCTGGAGAAGTGTGCTCTTCACAGATTAATCCCGGTTTCAACTGTACCGGGCAGACTTTACACGTGTGGGTGAGCGGTTTGCTGATGTCATTGTTGTAAACAGAGTGTCCCATGGTGGTGGTGGGGTTATGGTATGGGCAGTCATATGTCATTGTTGTAAACAGAGTGTCCCATGGTGGTGGTGGGGTTATGGTATGGGCAGTCATATGTCATTGTTGTAAACAGAGTTGTGAACAGAGATTTTGCTAAAAAATCAGAGATAGCAGAATCCCAGACTCATGGAAGGACTGGCTAGAGCAGACTAGCATGAGACAGGAGCCATAGCAACAGTCCCTACAGTCAGACAGGGCTGGTTCTCTACAGTCAGACAGGGCTGGTTCACTACAGTCAGACAGGGCTGGTTCACTAGTCAGAGAGGGCTCTGTGTAGAGTAAAGACCAGAGACAGCTCTGTGTAATGACCTGAGACAGCTCTGTGTAATGACCTGAGACAGCTCTGTGTAATGACCTGAGACAGCTCTGTGTAATGACCTGAGACAGCTCTGTGTAATGACCTGAGACAGCTCTGTGTAATGACCTGAGACAGCTCTGTGTAATGACCTGAGACAGCTCTGTGTAATGACCTGAGACAGCTCTGTGTAATGACCTGAGACCGCTCTGTGTAATGACCTGAGACAGCTCTGTGTAATGACCTGAGACAGCTCTGTGTAATGACCTGAGACAGCCCTGTGTATAGTAAAGATCTGAGACAGCCCTGTGTATAGTAATGACCTGAGACAGCCCTGTGTAGAGTAAAGACCTGAGACAGCTCTGTGTAATGACCTGAGACAGCCCTGTGTAGAGTAAAGACCTGAGACAGCCCTGTGTATAGTAAAGATCTGAGACAGCCCTGTGTATAGTAATGACCTGAGACAGCCCTGTGTAGAGTAAAGACCTGAGACAGCTCTGTGTAATGACCTGAGACAGCCCTGTGTAGAGTAAAGACCTGAGACAGCTCTGTGTAATGACCTGAGACAGCTCTGGGGTTTCAGTAATGACCTACTTGTGGCATTTTGACCATCTCTGCTGACCCATTTCTTTAAAAGCATGAAACTCTGAGTGGTCAGAGAGTTGGGGTTATCCACGCGGATGTGATTGATCTCATCTACAGAGAAATCCATTTCCCTGGCAAGCTCTGAAACAGAAACACATTAAATATGGATTAGACTCCCTCTCCTCTCCTCTCCTCTCCTCTCCTCTCCTCTCCTCTCCTCTCCTCTCCTCTCCTCTCCTCTCCTCTCGGACCTAGTTTAACAATTATGCATCCATCCGTGAGTAACTCTGGTCCGTAATCACTCATCCACTCAGGACCTATTTATTCATGCAGGTCTGTATATACATACTCATGTACAGTTGTTATATCATATCATGTGCAATATTGTAAGTAATTCTTGGACCTAACTTAGGTAGTCATTCACTCAGGAATGCATATTAGTATCCTGTCAGTTGTATCTTTTCTCATTGCTTTTAGTATATCGAATGTGCAATACGTGCAGTTGTCTGTAATTAAACCCTGCGCACTAAGGACTGTATTTTAAGGGAATTACTATTATTACCCCAAATGATATCATACACACATTTAGCTTTTAAAGTATCTCTTCCTGTCATTTACCTGTACAGTTTGTGTAAACATGCAAGTATTCACTTATCTGTAAATATAACTGTATATTTACCTGTACAGCTAATTTAACCATGCAAAATATTCACTTACCTGTTCATTTACCCAGTCTGTCTATTAAGTAAACTATTATTACCCTCGCTCATATCATACGCATTTTTAGCTACTGAAGTATTTCTCTGCCATCGACCTGTATAGTATAGTTAACCATCCAACATCCACCAATGTATAGTGTACATATTCAGCCAACCACCCATACTATACTATGTCTTTTTATAGCTTTTTTTTGCACTCCAGATATCTTGTATTTCTATACTTGTTCATACTGCCGCTCTATGTATCATGTACCGTGTATCTGTCTTTTGTGTACTTTCGTTGTGGCATTTTGCACCTGCCCTGTGTTTTTGTTGTAGCTGCTTGACAATGAAATTTCCCCCCCGGGGGATCAATAAAGTATCTATCTCCTCTCCTCTCCTCTCCTCTCCTCTCCTCTCCTCTCCTCTCCTCTCCTCTCCTCTCCTCTCCTCTCCTCTCCTCTCCTCTCCTCTCCTCTCCAGACATGCTAGTGTGTTCTTACCAGTCCAGCTCAGACCCAGGTGATCTGCCACTATGGCCATCCGCAGGTCAGTCCTCTCACAGGGGCTCTGAGGGCCTGGTGGTGGGGTGGTGGGGCAGAAAGCACCATGTTATCATCTCATCACACTGTGTATTTAAGATAAACAGAACATGCCAAATTCTCCTCATCAATTCAGAGGTCTCTGGATAGATCATAGTAAACACTCTACATTCTTAGAATGTCTACCACATAAGAAGCCAGATAGTAACAGGTAGAATTGTGAGGATCCAATGGCAAGAAATGGTCAGATACTGTAGACAGATACAGTAGCAGACAAGTATCTGTTGTTGAGTGGTGGTGTTAGGTGTCACCAGCCAGTCTACCAGGCATTCAAACCATCACAGAAACAAAACCACCCCAATTCACATGTCACGAGCTCTATAGTGTGGAGCTTGGTGTTCAAGGCCAAACGTGTTTCAGACTGAAATTAAAGTAGACATGCCAGTAACCTGTGTGCCTGTGCCTGCTGGAGGACTGGACCATGGTAACCTGTATGATACTGTTATTCTACTACACTGATACAGACTCAGCACCGCTCCACATGGACCAGAGACTCATCTGTACAGTTCTCTGGTCACTATCATGCTGCAGCACCTGACTACTGTTTCATACTGTTCTTCCTAAGTCTGGTCGGACAGTTAATACATCTCCTAAGTCTGGTTGGACAGTTAATACATCTCCTAAGTCTGGTCGGACAGTTAATACATCTCCTAAGTCTGGTCAGACAGTTAATACATCTCCTAAGTCTGGTCGGACAGTTAATACATCTCATAAGTCTGGTCAGACAGTTAATACATCTCCTAAGTCTGGTCGGACAGTTAATACATCTCCTAAGTCTGGTCAGACAGTTAATACATCTCCTAAGTCTGGTCGGACAGTTAATACATCTCCTAAGTCTGGTCGGACAGTTAATACATCTCCTAAGTCTGGTCGGACAGTTAATACATCTCCTAAGTCTGGTCAGACAGTTAATACATCTCCTAAGTCTGGTTGGACAGTTAAAACATCTCCTAAGTCTGGTCAGACAGTTAAGAAAGTCCCTATGACTGGTTGGACAGTTAATACATCTCCTAAGTCTGGTCAGACAGTTAAGAAAGTCCCTATGACTGGTTGGACAGTTAATACATCTCCTAAGTCTGGTTGGACAGTTAAAACATCTCCTAAGTCTGGTCAGACAGTTAATACATCTCCTAAGTCTGGTCAGACAGTTAATACATCTCCTAAGTCTGGTCAGACAGTTAATACATCTCCTAAGTCTGGTCAGACAGTTAATACATCTCCTAAGTCTGGTCAGACAGTTAATACATCTCCTAAGTCTGGTCAGACAGTTAAGAAAGTCCCTATGACTGGTTGGACAGTTAATACATCTCCTAAGTCTGGTCAGATAGTTAATAAAGTCCCTATAACTGGTTGGACAGTTAATACATCTCCTAAGTCTGGTCAGATAGTTAATAAAGTCCCTATGACTGGTTGGACAGTTAATACATCTCCTAAGTCTGGTTGGACAGTTAAGAAAGTCCTTATGACTGGTTGGACAGTTAATACATCTCCTAAGTCTGGTTGGACAGTTAAGAAAGTCCTTATGACTGGTTGGACAGTTAATACATCTCCGAAGTCTGGTTGGACAGTTAAGAAAGTCCCTATGACTGGTTGGACACAACAAAGTCCCTATGACTGGTTGGACAGTTAATACATGTCATAAGTCTGGTCGGACACTTAACAATGTCCCTATGACTGGTTGGACAGTTAATACATGTCATAAGTCTGGTCGGACACTTAACAAAGTCCCTATGACTGGTTGGAGAGTTAATACATCTCCGAAGTCTGGTTGGACAATTAAGAAAGTACCTATGACTGGTTGGACAGTTAATACTTTCACCACCAACCAAGTGAAGAGAGAGCTGGAGAGACTACATCAGTGGAAAGCGGCGGGCCCTGATGGCATCAGCCCAAGGGTGCTTAGGGTCTGTGCTGACCTACTGTGTGGAATACTCCAGCGTCTTTTCAACCTTAGTCTGAGCCTAGAAAGGGTCCCTGTGCTGTGGAAAACATCCTGCCTCGTCCCAGTGTCCAAGAAGGCACACCCCACTGTCCTGAATGACTTCAGAACTGTCGCACTAACATCACACATCATGAAGACCCTGGAAAGGTTAGTCCTCGCTCACCTCAGACCCCTGGTGTGTACATCACTGGACCCCCTGCAGTTTGCATACCAGCGCAACATCGGGGTGGATGATGCAATCATCTACCTTCTGCAGAGGGCCTACTCTCACCTGGACAACGCAGTTTGCATTGTGAGGGTTATGTTTTTTGACTTCTCCAGTGCCTTCAATACCATTCAGCCCCTGCTACTGGGTGAGAAGATGAGGAGGATGAAAGTGGAAGCACCCTTAGTCTCCTGGGTTACGGACTACCTGACCGGTAGGCCACAATTTGTGCGACTACAGAGCTGTGTGTCAGAACTGGCAGTGAGCAACACATGGGCCCCCCAGGGAACGGTCCTGTCCCCCTTCCTGTTCACCCTCTACACCTCAGACTTCAGATATAACTCTGAAACATGCCACCTACAGAAGTTCTCGGATGACTCCGCAATTGTAGGGTGCATCAGGGGTGGGCAGGAGGAGGAGTACAGGAGCACAATCAGTGACTTTGTGTTGTGGTGTGAGCAGAACCACCTTCAGCTCAACATCAGCAAAACAAAGGAGATGGTGGTGGACTTCAGGAGAACCAAGGCCCAACTGACTGCAGTCCCTATACAGGGGATGGATGTGGAAATGGTTGGGTCATAAAAGTTCCTGGGAGTCCATTTGGACAACAGGCTGGAATGGGCTGGTAACACCGGGGCCCTGTACAAAAAGGGCCAGAGCCGACTCTACTTTCTGAGGAGGCTCAGGTCCTTCAACGTGTGCAGTAAACTACTGCATACTGTCTACCAGCCAGTGCCATCTTTTTTGCAGTGGTGTGCTGGGGAGCCAACATTAAAGCCGGTGATGCTTCTCGGGTAAATAAGCTGATCAGGAAGGCTAGCTCTGTCCTGGGGATGAGCCTTGACACTCTAGAGGAGGTGGTGGAGAGACGGATCCTGGCCAAACTGCTGGCCATCATGGACAACGTCACCCACCCTCTGCACGCTATGGTTATGACGCAGAGGAGCACCTTCAGTCACAGACTGATCCCACCACGGTGTGCCAAAGAGCGCTACAGGAGATCCTTCCTGCCGGCGGCTATTAGACTATATAATGCCTCACCGGGGTGCCGTGCCGTCGGCAACATAGATCTGGAACTGTTGGGGTGCTAGGACCTAGTTTAACAATTATGCATCCATCCGTGAGTAACTCTGGTCCGTAATCACTCATTCACTCAGGACCTATTTATTCATTCAGGTCTGTATATACATACTCATGTACAGTTGTTATATCATATCACGTGCAATATTGTAAGTAATTCTTGGACCTAACTTACGTAGTCATTCACTCAGGAATGCATATTAGTATCCTGCCAGTTGCACCTTTTCTCATTGCTTTTAGTATATCGAATGTGCAATACGTGCAGTTATCTGTAATTCAACCCTGCGCACTAAAGACTGTATTTTAAGGGAATTACTATTATTACCCCAAATTATATCATAGACACATTTAGCTATTAAAGTATCTCTTCCTGTCATTTACCTGTACAGTTAATGTAACCATGCAAGTATTCACTTATCTGTAAATATAACTGTATATTTACCTGTACAGCTAATTTAACCATGCAAAATATTCACTTACCTGTTCATTTACCCAGTCTGTCTATTAAGTAAACTATTATTACCCTCGCTCATATCATATGCATTTTTAGCTACTGAAGTATTTCTCTGCCATCGACTTGTATAGTATTCAGCCAACCACCCATACTATGCAATGTATTTTTATAGCTTTTGTATTTCTATACTTTTTCATACTGCTGCTCTATGTATCATGTACCGTGTATCTGTCTTTTGTGTACTTTCGTTGTGGTATTTTGCACCTGCCCTGTGTTTTGTTGTTGTAGGTGCTTGACAAAGAAATTTCCCCCTCGGGGATCAATAAAGTACCTATCTATCTATCTATCTTATCTTATCTATCTATCTATCTATCTATCTATCTATCTATCTATCTATCTATCTATCTATCTATCTATCTATCTATCTATCTATCTATCTATCTATCTATCTATCTATCTATCTATCTATCTATCTATCTATCTATCTATCTATCTATCTATCTATCTATCTATCTATCTATCATCTATCTATCTATCTATCTATCTATCTATCTATCTATCTATCTATCTATCTATCTATCTATCTATCTATCTATCTATCTATCTATCTATCTATCTATCTATCTATCTATCTATCTATCTATCTATCTATATCTCCTAAGTCTGGTTGGACAGTTAACAATGTCCCTATGACTGGTTGGACAGTTAATACATCTCCGAAGTCTGGTTGGACAGTTAAGAAAGTCCCTATGACTGGTTGGACAGTTAATACATCTCCGAAGTCTAGTTGGACAGTTAAGTCCCTATGGACAGGACACAGAGATGACAAAGACAGAATGATAGCTAAAGTTAAGTCACATCACAGCCAATCACAACGGCTCATGCACTAAAGATCAACAAGTGTAAAGTTTTACAAACTAGGCTTGGTCTCCATGACGGGGGCCATGTTGGACATTGCAACCTGACTGCATTCCTTCTCCTGTCCTGCAGTCGGCCTACTGCTCCTCCTCTCTTCCTTCCATCTCCTTTTCCTCTTCTGTCTGCCGACCTGCTCAACCTCTGCTCTCACGTCACTAGAAGACCTGGATGTAGTATTGGACCTGGATGTAGTATTGGACCTGGATGTAGTATTGGACCTGGATGTAGAAGTATATCTGGATGTAGTATTGGACCTGGATGTAGTAGTAGATCTGGAACTAGTATTGGACCTGGATGTAGTATTGGACCTGGATGTAGTATTGGACCTGGATGTAGTAGTAGATCTGGATGTAGTATTGGACCTGGATGTAGTATTGGACCTGGATGTAGTATTGGACCTGGATGTAGTATTGGACCTGGATGTAATAGTAGATCTGGATGTAGTATTGGACCTGGATGTAGTAGTAGATCTGGATGTAGTATTGGACCTGGATGTAGTAGTATATCTGGATGTAGTATTGGACCTGGATGCAGTATTGGACCTGGATGTAGAAGTATATCTGGATGTAGTATTGGACCTGGATGTAGTAGTATATCTGGATGTAGTATTGGGCCTGGGTGTAGTAGTATATCTGGATGTAGTATTGGACCTGGATGTAGTATTGGACCTGGATGTATTATTGGACCTGGATGTAGTAGTAGATCTGGAACTAGTATTGGACCTGGATGTAGTAGTAGATATGGATGTAGTATTGGACATGGATGTAGTATTGGACATGGATGTAGTATTGGACCTGGATGTAGTATTGGACCTGGATGTAGTAGTAGATCTGGATGTAGTATTGGACCTGGATGTAGTATTGGACCTGGATGTAGTAGTAGATATGGATGTAGTATTGGACATGGTTGTAGTATTGGACCTGGATGTAGTAGTATATCTGGATGTAGTATTGGACATGGTTGTAGTATTGGACCTGGATGTAGTAGTAGATATGGATGTAGTATTGGACCTGGATGTAGTACTGGACATGGATGTACTGAAGGAGGAGCGCTGAGAGGCTTCTGATATTGATGTGCTGTCTTCATTATCGGTTAATTTGGCCTAAACTTTTGATCTTCATTGGCAACGGGGTCAACACTTTCTAATGTCTAGCTACTTACAGATTTAGTTTCCCCACTGAAGCATGTTGTGTTCTGTCCTGATGTGTTGTTATCTGAACTGCTACTAGAGGCTACACCTGACCTGTCTTTAGATACACTACCTGTTATCTGAACTGCTGCTAGAGGCTACACCTGACCTGTCTTTAGATACACTACCTGACCACTACCTATAGGTGCTTTAACTGGTAATCTGGACCTGCATATTTGAGATATAGGTGCTTTAACTGGTAACTTGGACCTGCATATTTGAGATATAGGTGCTTTAACTGGTAACCTGGACCTGTATATTTTCACCTGAACCTCCTTCCCAGTCCTGTACTGGTTATTGCTGGACTCTTGACAGAGACAAAGCTTTCTTTAATGTTCTCCTCCAGTCTGCTGAAGGCTTCCTCCGCCCTGTTCTCCTCCAGTCTGCTGAAGGCTGCCTCCACCCTGTTCTCCTCCAGTCTGCTGAAGGCTGCCTCCACCCTGTTCTCCTCCAGTCTGCTGAAGGCTGCCTCCACCCTGTTCTCCTCCAGTCTGCTAAAAGCTGCCTCCACCCTGTTCTCCTCCAGCCTGCTGAAGGCTGCCTCCACCCTGTGCTCCTCCAGCCTGCTGACCTGTTGTAGTGTGGGCTCTGAGGAGGACAGCAGACTGAATACTATACTACCAGGCTGGATGACGTTAGCATGCAGGTTAGGGGATACCTCTGGTATGTTATTGTAGTTACCATTGTTCCATGTTAGAGGGGACCTCTGCTGCTGTGCTGAACCATAGTCTGAGCTCTGGTACACCTGTCTCTCTACTCCAGTCTACCTCTGTCTGTTGGGAACTGGCTGAGGCTCTAGACTGAATGGTACTGCCAGGGGGGTAGTGGAAAGACAGTCAGGGGCTTGATATTCTGGAGGGGCCTCATTAGGGGTCTCTACCCAGTCAGGGGCTGGTCTAACAAGGGCCTCTATGGGGGTCTCTACCCAGTCAGGGGCTGGTCTAACAAGGGCCTCTATGGGGGTCTCTACCCAGTCAGGGTCTAACAAGGGCCTCTATGGGGGTCTCTACCCAGTCAGGGGCTGGTCTAACAAGGGCCTCTATGGGGGTCTCTACCCAGTCAGGGGCTGGTCTAACAAGGGCCTCTATGGGGGTCTCTACCCAGTCAGGGTCTAACAAGGGCCTCTATGGGGGTCTCTACCCAGTCAGAGGCTGGTCTAACAAGGGCCTCTATGGGGGTCTCTACCCAGTCAGGGTGTAACAGGGGCCTCATTAGGGGCCTTTACCCTAGTCTGTGACATGATTACACCTGACCTTCTGACCCAGTCCCTTACGCCCCCTGACATCCCTTCAGAGTTATGCTCACCAATCTGAAAAAACTGCAGTCTCTCTTCAACAATATCCCGCTTGCTCATGTCAATCGCACCACTGCGAGTCATCTCAAACATCTTCCCTTCATGGAAGGGGAATGGGTTAGGCTCGCTAGTCGGCGTGGTGCTATCATCGGTCGGGGTTCTGGCAGGGGTCGTGTCTGGGGTCGTGGCCTGTGACCTGTCGTCTGCTGCCAGCCCAAACGGCTTTGGCTCGTCGTCTTTAATCCTGGCGTCAACCACTTCATTGTCTCCTCCTATACTGGACCAGGGGTCAAAGTCCAGACCTTTAGTAGCAACAGTTTTAAATGGAGAGTCAAACGCTTCCTCTAGCTTGTAACTAAAGTACGTATCAGAAAACCCATCTTTGTCCTTCTGGTCCTGAGAGCTGGCCCCAGCCGTTTTAATGTCAACTGGATCACTTTTAGCTTGAGCCTTTCTGCATTCCTCCTCCGGTGTTTTTTCCTCTTCAATGACCTCTAGTTTGGTCTGACTGAAGGAGCGGTCGCAGGACCGGAGCATGCTGTCTGAGGCCCACACGTCCTTCCTGGTGTCCGGCAGGCTGAAGGGTTTAGTGTCCATCTCACACAGACCATCATCCTCATCCTGCATGTCATACCCGTCCAGGGAATCGATCTCAGTAGCATCGGTGTCATGAGAGAACTCTGCCGTCGTGGCGATAGAACAGTCTGTTATTGACTGGTCGTTTCCATTCTGTTCAGAGTCATACTCCTCTGTTTTACCAGCTTCGTACGTTCCATTAGTTCTGTTAGTTCCTGGCTCTTTGTTGTTTCTGTTTTTATCCTGTTTTGGGGATTTGGACCCATTCTTGTCCTCCTGCTCCTGCCCCTCTGAGATCTTAAAGGTGTATTTCTTAAAGGAGATGGGCTGGAAGACGGACTCATCATCACTAGAGTTACTGTCGTCAGCCCCAGGGGGGACCGGTGAGGGGGGCTGGACTCTGATGATGGGCTCCGTGAGGAGGTGTTTATCATGCTCTTCCTGGAGGTTGACTTCCATCATCTCCATCTCTGCCTCAGAGGAACCACATGATCCCTTCTTCTTCTTCTTTTCAGGGCTGGACTGCTCAGAGTCCAGGGGAGGCGGAGGGGGGAACTGGATGTACGCTACTCCTTTGTCTTTAGGCGTCTGTCCAGCCTGGTGGTTTCCATTCTTAAGGTCAGCTGCTGTGGTATTAGGTCTCTCTGCTGGGAAGTTCTTGAAGGAAAAGACCTGGACCTGCTCCTCCTCTGAGGAATCCTCAGAGACCTCTGGGATAGGGCTGGGCTGGAAGGGCATAAAGCCCAAGTTGGAGTCTGGTGTTCTGGAGGTGAGGTCATAGCTGACCTCCTCTGAGCTAGGGGTCTCTGGGGTGAGGGGACTCTTCCCTGAGCTGTCTATGAAAGATACCTGCTCTAGCGTGTCATCATCAGGGCTGGCCTGAGGCGACAAGGGCTGTTTCTGTTTGTGCAGTACTCCTCCTCTGCCCTCTCTCTCTCCCTGCCTACCCACCTGGACACTCACATAGACAGGTAATGTTTTGATGCCTTTGAAGTTTTCTCTGGTGGTGGTTTTCTCTGGTGCTAATCTCTCTTGTATTTCTCTTGTGCAAGTGTCTCGCACATTGTTCAAGTTAGAATCTTTTGGTGCGTTATCTAATATTTCTAGAGATGTGTCTGTTAGTTCTTCTGTCTTTGTAGGACTTGTTACTGGGCTGACCTGCATTCTGTTCTTAGTTAGTATGGGGATTTGGGACGTCTTTTCAGATGGCTTAGTTCCTGTGTCTTGTTTTGCTTTCTTTGACTGATCACTGTCTGAGTGACTAGACACAGACCTGACTGGGATCTGGGACTCTGTCTTTTTTCTAAGGTTCTTGTTTTGTGCATCCCCATGGTCTTTAGACACCGGTTCAGAATGAGCAGTCCTATTGGTTGTGGGACTTGATGCAACATGTTTGGAAGGAGAATCACTTATGGAAACCTGTGCTTTTTCAACTTCACCACTTTTCTCCTTGGGTGTGTCACGTGTATGACTATGTGATGTTGGCCCCTTTACACCCTGACTGATCCCAACGCCCTGCCTCTCCTGGCTCATTGGGGTTGTTTTCTGTGATTCTTTATCCGTCTGACCTGGTAAGTGTTTTGGGGCTGTGGTGTATGGTAGTTTGTCTCCTGACTGTTTTGGGGCAGCTGATGAGACAACTGACTCACTGCTATTTGAGGCCGGTCCTTTGGGTTTCTCTGGACTCGTTTTAGATGGACTTCCTTCCTCTGTGGCCTCAGACCCTTTAGTTGTCTTTCCTCCAGTAAACAGTTGATCCACTGGCGGCTTGCTCTTCTGCAGCCTGCTGACTGGCGGTGTGGAGTGTACTAGCTGAGAACTACTCTTATCTTGGTTCTGAGCCTCTGATTCAAACTTCATCCTAACAGAGCTCACTCTAGAGAAGGAGGCTTTAACCTGGGTTGGCTCCGACCCTTCCTCCGCCTTTGTCTGCTGTTTGGATGTATCCTCACTGAAGCGGGAGAGAACAGCTCTGTCTGGACTGTTGGGTAGACTAGAGGTCTTCCTCTCAGTCGTAATACTGAATAGTTTGTTCCCTCTTCCGTTGCCCCACTCCTCCCCCTCTGCCCTGGCTTTCTGCTGGGTTTTCTCTGGGCTAATACAGGTGGAGCTGGGCCCAGACCTGGTCTCCCTGGGGTCTCTCTTTGGAGGCTTTTTCTCCGGGGATTGCAGCTCGTCATTCAGTTTCTCAGTTTTGTCACGGAAAAACTGAGAGACCTCGCTTAGTTTCTCCTCCGCTTCCTTGACAGTTTGATCCACACGGTCCTCGAAGATGAGCTTCTCTCTGTTCCTGTCCAGCTTGTCCTCAGTGAAGCGCATCCACACTGCATGTTTTGGGCTGCCTGGCTCTGTGGTGTAATGCAACACTGTCACTTTGTCAAACCGGTCATCCTTATGAGAACATTTACCTGACTTAGAGGATGTATCCTTTGAGGAATTAAAAGTGAACTCTTTCCTGGACCCTTTCTCACCGTAATCGCTCTCTGCCCCATGCGACTCTGAGGTCATATGGTTAGTTTGGTCGGCCATATAGTCCTCTGTATCAGAGTGGGATATGTCTAGGTTCTCAGAATGGAGCATCTTCTCAGCAAACCTGTAAGACTCTCCCCTGAGTTCAGAGACATCGTCATCGTGATACTCTACAGAGTGCTGGCTGAGCAGTTTGAGAGCTTTGTAGGAGTCATCGGCCATGAGCTGGGCGGAGCTGGGCCGGCTGTCATCAGCAGTAAGCTCCTCCCCTTCCTGCTGCGCTTCGTCGTAATCAGGCAGTTCTTGGATTCTATGGTCTCCTTTATAGAAATAAGAGTCTGGATGCTTCTTGGTCTCCCTGATAATCACCTCAGTTGGTTGGAATGTGTTTCCTTCTTTTTCTATGTGAACCTCCATTATTCTTTTGGCTTTAGTGTCTTTATCAAGGAACCTAGGAGTGAGTTCATCCCCTTTGACAGAGTCCTGGCCAGCCTTGTGCTCAAACAGTCCAGCTAGTTCCTTGGAGGGGTCCCTTCCGGACTGGAATGCTTTCATAATGTCTCTGACTGACAAGGTCTCCTCGATCCTGTCCGAGCTGTCCTTCAGCTGAGGCTTGTGGTAAACCATGCGTGTCGTGGTTGTGATGTGGGTCTCCTCTTTGAGCCTCAGGCTCTTGCCTACAACAGAGTCAGAGTCGTCAGACACTTTGATCTGGAATGATTTAACTTTGTCTTTGATGGAGGCGACGGAGGCCTCTGGTTCAATGCAGGCCGGCGATGCTGAGGTTGCCTCCTCCATCAGCGCCTCACAGGGTTCGTCCGGGTGCTCGTAGCTCCTGATATGGACCACCTCGGTCCTAGTCTCTGTGATGCAGGGGGGGATGGGGTCAGTGAAGGGGGGTTTGGGCTCTGTGCTCTCTGCACTTTGGGGAGCTGAAGGAGTCTTTTCACTCCTGGTCTCAAAGCCGCTGTCTGACAGAGGACTCTTATCCTGCTCATGAGAGACGTCCTCTGGTGACTCCAATATGGCGTCAGGTCCATAATAGGACTCTGCTAGTTTACATAAGTCTTTCTCAGAGGCAGAGGTGCGTGTGCCTGGGGGCGGCATCTTGAGTTTTCTGAGTTTCTGTTGGTCCTCCTCATATCTGCCCTTCATCTCGGCCATCTTAGAAAGAGAACTAGCACCTATGTCATTGGCCAGGTAGTCAACAACCTTGGCTAAATTCAGCTCTTTACTGGGCTTAGACTGGGGCCTCAAGGGGAGGGTGTTAGCGTCAAACGGGGGGCGAATGAATTCCTTAGCACTTTGCTGGGCTTCCTCTAACTCATCTTTAGAGAATTCCTCCCACTCCTCCTCGGAGGGCTTCCCTCTACAGGCTTGATTATCACTCACCACATCCTTGGTCAGTATCTCACTGACTTTAACTAGATCCTCCTTCACTTTCTCTACTATGGTGAAGGGCTCCTCATCCTCCATCTTCGGCTCTTTAGGGGTCTGAACGTTCCTGGCTGTTCTGGGGTCAGTCTGCAAGATGGCCGTCATCCTGATCAGGTCCTCCTTCATGTCGGCCACGTCTTTCAGGATGTCCTGATTGGAGGACAGGGAGGAGGGCGGGGTTAGAGTGAGCCCTGTGGGGGTGATGTAAGGAGGGGACTTCACTGCCGTCTTTGACCTGCGAGAGTCTGCATGCGACATCTTCAGCGACCCCGGACCTTTTTTCACTTGGGACTCGGTCACAACATTGAGAAAAGAGTACACTGGTACAGTCATTGTATTGGATGTTGCTGAGGAGGTGGAAGAGGTTTGAGACCTCATAGAGCCATAGACAGAAGTTGAGGTGTTAGATCTACCTGAGGAGGACACTGGTTTGAGTGTTCCGTACCCTGAAGAATGAAATGTCCTTCCAGCCTCATTTATAGCTGCACTAACACTGGATGTGGCGGCGTGAGTGGTGGTCTGGATCCTCCCCTGCAGACTGCTAGACCTATCAGAGAGCAGATAGGAGCAGGGGGAGGAGGGAGAGGGGGAGGAGGACTGAGAAGAAGAGGCGTACTTCATGGGAGAAACTAATCCATTCACCATAGCAGAGGCTTCTGAGGAGTGGGCTGGTGAGGACAGAGAGGGGAGGGGCTTTCCCTTAGATGTAGATGAAGTAGTGGACAAGCCAGCGATGGTTCTGACAGGGGAGGAGGATGAGGAGGACAGACCAGCGACGGTTCTGACAGGGGAGGAGGATGAGGAGGACAGACCAGCGACGGTTCTGACAGGGGAGGAGGATGAGGAGGACAGACCAGCGACGGTTCTGACAGGGGAGGAGGATGAAGAGGCCAGGACTGATTTGAAGGGTAAACTAGAGTTGTACATGTTGGCTGTGGACTTGGGAGATTCAGGTTGAGTCATGGTTGATCTATCTGGAACAGACCATGTGTTAGAGACTGGGGTGGTCCTGGAAGAAAACGGGGTGGATAGTCCTTTAATGAAGACAGGATCTGCTCCAGGTTTAGAGGAAGAGGACACCAGACTGGCAGAGACCTGGACCGGGTACTGGGCCTGCTGTACAACAGTCTTAATGGGGGAGGCCATAGTTCTATAGGATCTGACAGGTAAGGAAGCTCCGTCGCCAGCGGACTTGACTGAATGTAATGGTGAGGCTCCGAGGGTGGATTGGATTGGAGAGACGGAGGAGAGTAACCAGACAGACTTTAGTGGCGATGCAGATGGTGTATTGGACGGTGAGCTGGAGAGGGAGCCCAGTCCACACCTTGCTTGGACAGTGTGGGGAAGAGGCGCAGCCGACCATGCCTGGTAAGATCTTGTTGAAAAGACAGGTTTGTGAGCGTAACCAGCAGGCAGTGTTCTTGTTGTGCTTCTCTCAACTGTTTCTTTAAATAAGCAAAATGAAATCCAACAGAAATCAACAAAAATGGTTGAAAAACAGAGAGACCAGAGGAAAAAGAATGTGTCAGTGAAGCTTCTATTATCAAGGGAGGAAGAACAATGCTTTGATGAAGAGTTGAAATGGGGAATGATGGTAAAAATGGAGCCGTAAAGGAAATATGATCCACTATGATCCCATGGTTACGACGTTACACAGTAAGATGGAAAAGAAGCCCAATGAAGCATAAACAGCAAAACAACCACTTAAGACCATAACAAACTAAACATGACAACAGGACAAATATACTGAACCCAGAATAACATGAAACGTCTCTCTTTAGACTTTGGATGCTACGTTCCTCTGCCTCTGGCTAGCAGGTCAATCTACATCAGTGCCTTTTATCTGTTTGGTCTAAAGTTCCTCCATCTGTCTGGTATCACAGCAAGATATATGGCAAAACACCGCTCTAGGTTTTAGCTCCATGATATCTATGCATGTCATGCAAGACTGAGTACCCTTAGTGACATGCAGCTACGGTGTAAACTGCAGCAGCTACGGTGTAAACTGCAGCAGCTACGGTGTAAACTGCAGCAGCTACGGTGTAAACTGCAGCAGCTACGGTGTAAACTGCAGCAGCTACGGTGTAAACTGCAGCAGCTACGGTGGAAACTGCAGCAGCTACGGTGGAAACTGTAGCAGCTGAGAGGAAGTCAGTAGTGATCTTCCCTGCGTTTCCATACAACAGAAAGAAAACAGTCACAGCACGGTTTCTACAATAAAAAAGCCAATCAAAGCTAAATCTGAATGTCGTGATTTCAGTTACTTTATTGCCGGGGAAAAAATGATAACTTCAAATAAAAACTAATTTTCACAATGTAGCCAAGCACAGCACAGTAACTTAAAATACTCATCAAACCATGCAAAGTAAACCATGTCAGAAACGAGCATGTGGACAATACAATACAAGTTATGTAGGTGAGAATATGGATATAAATATGTAATAGCTATAATCTGTATTATTCACTCAATATGTTACATGTTAATGCAATTCAACTCCAAGCATATTATTATTGTTATAGAAGTTAGTGAAAATGTCTCACTCACTCATGGCGGGCTCGGCGAGATAGCTGTAACGCTTACGTAAGGCTAGAGATGTAAAGGTATGACGTCGTTCTGGCTTTTCAGTCTGCAACAACAACAACACAAAGTCCTATCAGTTCTCCCTGTTAGAAGATGGATTACCTGACATTACTAACTACTAACTCCTCAGCTCAACACGGTTAGACAGGTATGCTTTCTAAAGGCTAGTAAATGGTTCTAGTCATTTCACTGTGTCTCTTATAATAACTGGCATAAGGAAACTGTCCAGTGTTACTACAACATTGGTACGTTAACAAAAAACACTGTTAATCCTTAACGGTAGCCAGTTAACAACATACGTCATCAACTATGAACTGATTTCCTTTGGCTCATTCATCAACTAGAAAACTGTTCTTATTCAAATCTAAAAAGTAAATCACCAACAGCTCTGTTAACTTTAGAGTGTTTTCCTCAGGGGACATGGATGGATAGAGGTGGAGCCAAGGGTTTACCTTGTGACACAACATCATGCACTATATAGATGCTAACAGTTCAGGAGCTTAACAGAAGCAGAGCTAGATGATCCTATAGCAGCAGCGAATAGAACTGAGTACAGAGAACACACAGAGCACTGTCTAATTGAACAGCTAGGTCACCAGAGAAGGACAGAGCCATGGAGGGAAGGGGTAAAGGTTACCAGAGAAGGACAGAGCCATGGAGGGAAGGGGTAAAGGTTACCAGAGAAGGACAGAGCCATGGAGGGACGGGGTAAAGGTCACCAGAGAAGGACAGAGCCATGGAGGGACGGGGTAAAGGTTACCAGAGAAGGACAGAGCCATGGAGGGACGGGGTAAAGGTTACCAGAGAAGGACAGAGCCATGGAGGGACGGGGTAAAGGTCACCAGAGAAGGACAGAGCCATGGAGGGACGGGGTAAAGGTTACCAGAGAAGGACAGAGCCATGGAGGGACGGGGTAAAGTTTACCAGAGAAGGACAGAGCCATGGAGGGACGGGGTAAAGGTTACCAGAGAAGGACAGAGCCATGGAGGGACGGGGTAAAGGTTACCAGAGAAGGACAGAGCCATGGAGGGACGGGGTAAAGGTCACCAGAGAAGGACAGAGCCATGGAGGGACGGGGTAAAGGTTACCAGAGAAGGACAGAGCCATGGAGGGACGGGGTAAAGGTCACCAGAGAAGGACAGAGCCATGGAGGGACGGGGTAAAGGTCACCAGAGAAGGACAGAGCCATGGAGGGACGGGGTAAAGGTCACCAGAGAAGGACAGAGCCATGGAGGGACGGGGTAAAGGTCACCAGAGAAGGACAGAGCCATGGAGGGACGGGGTAAAGGTCACCAGAGAAGGACAGAGCCATGGAGGGACGGGGTAAAGGTCACCAGGGTACTGTATATTACCTCTTCATCTGCGTCTGACTCCATTTCCTTGGGTTCCCAAGATGCATTGCAGAAACAGGCAGAATAAGGAGGGGAATGGACAGGATGTGAAAAGGAGTGATTGACAGAAACAGTTAGAGACGCCACCGCAAAGCCAGCAAAGAAAAACACAGGAAACAACAGCATTGAAAATCCAACACTTCCAGCAGATTAGAAGCCACAGAAACCACGGCAACAACCACACAGTCAGCCAGTTGAAAAGAGCAAAGCATGAAGTCCCAAATCAGATGGGAGATTTGGTTGGCTAGGAAACAGCCAAAGACAAGCACTATGAAGCACAATGAAGCTGTAAAGAGATGAAGCCCCCCTTCACCTCTAACCCCTGAATGAGGATGGGGTGAAATGGAACACAGCCATGACAACAGCTGAGAACTTACCTTCTTCAGCGCAGGTAGGGTGATGTTCAGGTTACACACGGCCGTCTGGGCGAGACCCTTAGTGGTCTCCTTCAGGAATGTCAGACGGCCACACGGCTCCAGGCTGTTGTCTCTGACCTAGAGAGTAACCACAGCATTTAGGTCATATTCACTACATGAAAGAATGCACACAGTTTATGGCTCTTAATGGTATAGATCCCATGATATCAACTCTACTACTGTGATGTCAGGAAACCTCCATCCTAGGAGTTAGCTCATGAATGGAGAGTACTCATTAAACCCAGTGATCCAGTTCAGTAGCTATGGACAGGGTCAGAATGGACCTGTTGGAGGGGGTCACAGGATCCAGAGGGAAGGAAAGCCATGTTGCTGCAGCAGAGTTCAGGAAGCCAGTGAGATAGATCAATCAGATGAGCTGGCAGGCAGGATGGAACTAGGTTATGGCCTCCAGGCCTTGTTCTGCTGGCAGGATGGAACTAGGTTATGACCTCCAGGCCTTGTTCTGCAGGCAGGATGGAACTAGGTTATGACCTCCAGGCCTTGTTCTGCAGGCAGGATGCAATTAGGTTATGACCTCCAGGCCTTGTTCTGCAGGCAGGATGGAATTAGGTTATGGCCTCCAGGCCTTGTTCTGCAGGCAGGATGTAACTAGGTTATGACCTCCAGACCTTGTTCTGCAGGCAGGGTGGAACTAGGTTATGACCTCCAGGCCTTGTTCTGCAGGCAGGATGGAATTAGGTTATGACCTCCAGGCCTTGTTCTGCAGGCAGGATGGAATTAGGTTATGGCCTCCAGGCCTTGTTCTGCAGGCAGGATGTAACTAGGTTATGGCCTCCAGGCCTTGTTCTGCAGGCAGGATGTAACTAGGTTATGACCTCCAGGCCTTGTTCTGCAGGTAAGATGTAACTAGGTTATGACCTCCAGGTCTTGTTCTGCAGGTAAGATGTAACTAGGTTATGACCTCCAGGTCTTGTTCTGCAGGTAAGATGTAACTAGGTTATGACCTCCAGGTCTTGTTCTGCAGGTAAGATGTAACTAGGTTATGGCCTCCAGGTCTTGTTCTGCAGGTAAGATGTAACTAGGTTATGACCTCCAGGTCTTGTTCTGCAGGTAAGATGTAACTAGGTTATGGCCTCCAAGCCTTGTTCTGCTGGTAAGATGTAACTAGGTTATGACCTCCAGGCCTTGTTCTGCAGGTAAGATGTAACTAGGTTATGACCTCCAGGTCTTGTTCTGCAGGTAAGATGTAACTAGGTTATGACCTCCAGACCTTGTTCTGCAGGCAGGGTGGAACTAGGTTATGACCTCCAGGCCTTGTTCTGCAGGTAAGATGTAACTAGGTTATGACCTCCAGGCCTTGTTCTGCAGGCAGGATGTAACTAGGTTATGACCTCCAGACCTTGTTCTGCAGGTAAGATGTAACTAGGTTATGACCTCCAGGCCTTGTTCTGCAGGTAAGATGTAACTAGGTTATGACCTCCAGGCCTTGTTCTGCAGGTAAGATGTAACTAGGTTATGACCTCCAGGCCTTGTTCTGCAGGTAAGATGTAACTAGGTTATGGCCTCCAGGCCTTGTTCTGCAGGTAAGATGTAACTAGGTTATGACCTCCAGACCTTGTTCTGCAGGTAAGATGTAACTAGGTTATGACCTCCAGGCCTTGTTCTGCAGGTAAGATGTAACTAGGTTATGACCTCCAGGCCTTGTTCTGCAGGTAAGATATAACTAGGTTATGACCTCCAGGCCTTGTTCTGCAGGTAAGATGTAACTAGGTTATGGCCTCCAGGCCTTGTTCTGCAGGTAAGATGTAACTAGGTTATGACCTCCAGGTCTTGTTCTGCAGGTAAGATGTAACTAGGTTATGGCCTCCAGGCCTTGTTCTGCAGGTAAGATGTAACTAGGTTATGATCTCCAGGCCTTGTTCTGCAGGTAAGATGTAACTAGGTTATGACCTCCAGGCCTTGTTCTGCAGGTAAGATGTAACTAGGTTATGACCTCCAGGTCTTGTTCTGCAGGTAAGATGTAACTAGGTTATGACCTCCAGGCCTTGTTCTGCAGGTAAGATGTAACTAGGTTATGGCCTCCAGGCCTTGTTCTGCAGGTAAGATGTAACTAGGTTATGGCCTCCAGGTCTTGTTCTGCAGGTAAGATGTAACTAGGTTATGACCTCCAGGTCTTGTTCTGCAGGTAAGATGTAACTAGGTTATGGCCTCCAGGCCTTGTTCTGCAGGTAAGATGTAACTAGGTTATGACCTCCAGGCCTTGTTCTGCAGGTAAGATGTAACTAGGTTATGACCTCCAGACCTTGTTCTGCAGGTAAGATGTAACTAGGTTATGACCTCCAGGCCTTGTTCTGCAGGTAAGATGTAACTAGGTTATGACCTCCAGGCCTTGTTCTGCAGGTAAGATGTAACTAGGTTATGACCTCCAGGCCTTTTTCTGCAGGTAAGATGTAACTAGGTTATGACCTCCAGGCCTTGTTCTGCAGGTAAGATGTAACTAGGTTATGACCTCCAGGCCTTGTTCTGCAGGTAAGATGTAACTAGGTTATGGCCTCCAGGCCTTGTTCTGCAGGTAAGATGTAACTAGGTTATGACCTCCAGGCCTTGTTCTGCAGGTAAGATGTAACTAGGTTATGACCTCCAGGCCTTGTTCTGCAGGTAAGATGTAACTAGGTTATGACCTCCAGGCCTTGTTCTGCAGGTAAGATGTAACTAGGTTATGACCTCCAGGCCTTGTTCTGCAGGCAGGATGTAACTAGGTTATGACCTCCAGGCCTTGTTCTGCAGGTAAGATGTAACTAGGTTATGACCTCCAGGTCTTGTTCTGCAGGTAAGATGTAACTAGGTTATGACCTCCAGGTCTTGTTCTGCAGGTAAGATGTAACTAGGTTATGGCCTCCAGGTCTTGTTCTAAAGCTGTTTGTTCCAATAAGTCCCGGTTCCATTGTGGCCTACTACCCAGGCCATGAGTCGTGGAGGACATCAAGACAGTAGTATAGTATATGTACCTTCACACAGAAAGGAAGCCGGTTCTCTCTGAATGAGTAGAAGTTGAGCACCAGTAGCTGTCCAGCCTTGGTCAGAGGAGCTAAGTTACCATAGCAGTCCACATAGATGGGCCTCCCCTCCAGAACCTAGGAGACAACAGCATAATTACATCCTGATCACACAGCTTGGTCTAACCATACAGTATTCAAGTCATTGAATAAATTGCCCAGCATTGTGATGGATGAGAGCAGGAGATGTACATAGGAAGCGATAGCAGCAGGTGAAACCCACCTCAATGTCTTTGCTCCTGGCCACCTCCTCAAAGTTCTCCTGCTGTTCCAGGGTTTTGTCCACCTTGTCGTCTGTCATACAGAAGCAGCGCAGGCGGGACTCCATAGGGTCGTTCATCTTGGCGAACACCACGAACTTGGCCATGTAAGGAACACAGATGAGCTCTCTGTACAGCTGGGTGGCCAGGCCGACTGTCTCTGGGATCTGGTGGCAGTCAGCTAGCCAGAACCTGAAACACACCATGACAGAGGACAGAGACAGATACAGGTTAGAAACACACACAGGACAGAGGACAGATACAGGTTAGAAACACACAGAGTACAGAGGACAGATACAGGTTAGAAACACAAACAGGTCAGAGGACAGATACAGGTTAGAAACACACACAGGACAGAGGACAGATACAGGTTAGAAACACACACAGGACAGAGGACAGATACAGGTTAGAAACACACACAGGACGGAGGACAGACACAGGTTAGAAACACAAACAGGACAGAGGACAGGAAACAGGGAAGAAATAACACATCATGTCATCTGTAGTATAATAACACAGAATACATCATGTCATCTGTAGTATAATAACACAGAATACATCATGTCATCTGTAGTATAATAACACTGAGAATACATCACGTCATCTGTAGTATAATAACACTGAGAATACATCACGTCATCTGTAGTATAATAACACTGAGAATACATCATGTCATCTGTAGTATAATAACACTGAGAATACATCATGTTATCTGTAGTATAATAACACAGAATACATCACGTCACCTGTAGTATAATAACACTGAGAATACATCACCTGTAGTATAATAACACTGAGAATACATCATGTCATCTGTAGTATAATAACACTGAGAATACATCAAGTCATCTGTAGTATAATAACACTGAGAATACATCACGTCATCTGTAGTATAATAACACAGAATACATCATGTCATCTGTAGTATAATAACACTGAGAATACATCACGCCATCTGTAGTATAATAACACTGAGAATACATCACATCATCTGTAGTATAATAACACAGAATACATCATGTCATCTGTAGTATAATAACACTGAGAATACATCACATCATCTGTAGTATAATAACACTGAGAATACATCATGTCATCTGTAGTATAATAACACTGAGAATACATCACATCATCTGTAGTATAATAACACTGAGAATACATCACATCATCATTAGTATAATAACACTGAGAATACATCACATCATCTGTAGTATAATAACACTGAGAATACATCACATCATCTGTAGTATAATAACACTGAGAATACATCACATCATCTGTAGTATAATAACACTGACAATACATCACGTCATCTGTAGTATAATAACACTGAGAATACATCATGTCATCTGTAGTATAATAACACTGAGAATACATCACGTCATCTGTAGTATAATAACACTGAGAATACATCATGTCATCTGTAGTATAATAACACTGAGAATACATCACATCATCTGTAGTATAATAACACTGAGAATACATCACGTCATCTGTAGTATAATAACACTGAGAATACATCATGTCATCTGTAGTATAATAACACTGAGAATACATCACATCATCTGTAGTATAATAACACTGAGAATACATCACATCATCTGTAGTATAATAACACTGAGAATACATCACATCTCTGTAGTATAATAACACTGAGAATACATCACGTCATCTGTAGTATAATAACACTGAGAATACATCATGTCATCTGTAGTATAATAACACTGAGAATACATCACGTCATCTGTAGTATAATAACACTGAGAATACATCACGTCATCTGTAGTATAATAACACTGAGAATACATCACGTCATCTGTAGTATAATAACACTGAGAATACATCACGTCATCTATAGTATAATAACACTGAGAATACATCACGTCATCTGTAGTATAATAACACTGAGAATACATCATAATCATCTGTAGTATAATAACACTGAGAATACATCACGTCATCTGTAGTATAATAACACTGAGAATACATCACATCATCTGTAGTATAATAACACTGAGAATACATCACATCATCTGTAGTATAATAACACTGAGAATACATCACATCATCTGTAGTATAATAACACTGAGAATACATCACGTCATCTGTAGTATAATAACACAGAATACATCATGTCATCTGTAGTATAATAACACAGAATACATCATGTCATCTGTAGTATAATAACACTGAGAATACATCACATCATCTGTAGTATAATAACACTGAGAATACATCACGTCATCTGTAGTATAATAACACTGAGAATACATCATGTCATCTGTAGTATTGTGTTAATATTCAAGCTTTTAGAGCATAATCACATTGAATGTAAACAGACTTAACAACACAGTTGTGTTACCTGGCAGAGAAAATATTAGTGAACGATACACAGTCTTAGGAAGAAACACTACATCCCTGGACTCTCCATATTTGAAATGTGTAAATAAATCAACTCAATCGGGGGGGGGATTTAGTTAATCGAAACGACGCCGACACGGAATTGAAACGACGCCGACACGGTAGGCCTACTGTATATGTGCGCTAGACCACTCCAGGCCGCCAGCTAACTTCATTTTGACCTTACCATACACTGGACACTTGTATGTCGTGGCCTAGTGGAGACCAATATCTATGGTTTTATTAAGATAAAGTACTTTTGGTCGTGTAGTGTATGTAAACACCTGCTCGTCCAAGATCTCATTCCAAAATCATGGGCATTAATATGGGGTTGGTCCTCCTCTGCTGCTATAACAGCCTCCACTCTTCTGGGAAGGCTTTCCACCAGATGTTGGAACATTGCTGCAGGGACTTCCATTCAGCCACAAAAGCATTAGTGAGGTTGGGCACTGATGTTGGGCGATTAGGCCTGGCTCGCAGTCAGAGTTCCAATTCATCCTAAAGGTGTTCGATGGGGTTGAGTTCAGGGCTCTGTGCAGGCCAGTCAAGTTCTTCCACACCGATCTTGACAAACCATTTCTGTATGGACCTCACTTTGTGTATGGGGGCATTGTCATGTTGAAACAGGAAAGGGCCTTCCCCAAACTGTTGCCACAAAGTTGGAAACACAGAATCATCTAGAATGTCATTGGATGCTGTAGCGTTAGGATTTTCCCTTCACTGGAACTAAGAGGCCTAGACTGAACCATGAACAACAGCACCAGACCATTATCCCTCCTTCACCAAACTCTACAGTTGGCACTATGCATTCAAACAGGTAGCGTTTTCCTGCCATCCGGCGGACTGCCAGATGGTGAAGTGTGATTCATCACTCCAGAGAACGCATTTCCAGTTCTCCCAAGTCCAATTGCCGTAAGCTTGACACCACTCCAGCTGACGCTCAGCATTGTGCACGGTGATGTTAGGCTTGTGTACGACTGCCCGGCCATGGAAACCCATTTCATGAAGCTCAAGATGAACAGTTCTTGTGCTGACGTTGCATCCAGAGGCAGTTTGGAACTCGGTAGTGACTGTTGCAACCGAGGACAGACGATTTTTACGAGCTAAGCGCTTCAGCACTCGGCGGTCCCATTCTTTGTTTGGCCTACCACTTGCAGCTGCTGCTTCTGGAGGTTTCCACTTCACAATAACTTCACTTACAGCTCTAACAGGGCAGAAATTAGACTAACTGACTTGTTGGAAAGGTAGCATCCTATGACGGTGCCATGTTGAAAGTCACTGAGCTCTTCAGGGCCTAATGAACTTATTTCAATTGATTGATTTCCTTATATGATCTGTAACTCAGTAAAATCTTTGTAATTGTGGCATGTTGCGTTTATATTTCTGTTCAGTATATGTTATCTAATGTATAGTATTGTTTTGTTATTCAATCTGTATTATAATCACATGCATGTAAAAAGACTTAATAACCCAGTAAAGACAGTATGACACTAAACCCAGTTATGTTACCTGTCTTACTTAACCTGTCTAACCTGGTGGTGAAGGAGACAGGCTTACCTGGCAGATACACTGGTGGTGAAGGAGACAGTCTTACCTGGTAGATACATTGGTAGTGAAGGAGACAGTCTTACCTGGCAGATACACTGGTGGTGAAGGAGACAGTCTTACCTGGTAGATACATTGGTAGTGAAGGAGACAGGCTTACCTGGTAGATACATTGGTAGTGAAGGAGACAGTCTTACCTGGTAGATACATTGGTGGTGAAGTAGATGGCTTACCTGGCAGATACATTGGTAGTGAAGGAGCCAGGCTTACCTGGCAGATACACTGGTAGTGAAGGAGACAGTCTTACCTGGCAGATACACTGATAGTGAAGGAAACAGTCTTACCTGGCAGATACATTGGTAGTGAAGGAGAAGGCTTACCTGGCAGATACACTGGTAGTGAAGGAGACAGGCTTACCTGGCAGATACACTGGTAGTGAAGGAGACAGGCTTACCTGGCAGATACACTGGTAGTGAAGGAGCCAGTCTTACCTGGCAGATACACTGGTAGTGAAGGAGAAGGCTTACCTGGCAGATACACTGGTAGTGAAGGAGCCAGTCTTACCTGGCAGATACACTGGTAGTGAAGGACACAGTCTTACCTGGCAGATACATTGGTCGTGAAGGAGACAGGCTTACCTGGTGGTGAAGGAGACAGTCTTACCTGGCAGATACATTGGTCGTGAAGGAGAAAGTCTTACCTGGTGGTGAAGGAGACAGGCTTACCTGGCAGATACATTGGTAGTGAAGGAGACAGGCTTACCTGGCAGATACATTGGTAGTGAAGGAGACAGGCTTACCTGGCAGATACATTGGTAGTGAAGGAGACAGTCTTACCTGGCAGATACATTGGTGGTGAAGGAGATGGCTTACCTGGCAGATACATTGGTAGTGAAGGAGAAGGCTTACCTGGCAGATACATTGGTGGTGAAGGAGACAGGCTTACCTGGCAGATACACTGGTGGTGAAGGAGACAGGCTTACCTGGCAGATACACTGGTAGTGAAGGAGACAGGCTTACCTGGCAGATACACTGGTAGTGAAGGACACAGTCTTACCTGGCAGATACATTGGTCGTGAAGGAGACAGGCTTACCTGGTGGTGAAGGAGACAGTCTTACCTGGCAGATACATTGGTCGTGAAGGAGACAGTCTTACCTGGTGGTGAAGGAGACAGTCTTACCTGGCAGATACATTGGTAGTGAAGGAGACAGTCTTACCTGGCAGATACATTGGTAGTGAAGGAGACAGGCTTACCTGGCAGATACATTGGTAGTGAAGGAGAGGCTTACCTGGCAGATACATTGGTGGTGAAGGAGATGGCTTACCTGGCAGATACATTGGTAGTGAAGGAGACAGGCTTACTTGGCAGATTCACTGGTGGTGAAGGAGATGGCTTACCTGGCAGATACATTGGTGGTGAAGGAGACAGGCTTACCTGGCAGATACACTGGTGGTGAAGGAGACAGGCTTACCTGGCAGATACATTGGTGGTGAAGGAGACAGGCTTACCTGGCAGATACATTGGTGGTGAAGGAGACAGTCTTACCTGGCAGATACATTGGTAGTGAAGGAGACAGTCTTACCTGGCAGATACATTGGTGGTGAAGGAGACAGTCTTACCTGGCAGATACATTGGTAGTGAAGGAGACAGGCTTACCTGGCAGATACATTGGTGGTGAAGGAGACAGGCTTACCTGGCAGATACATTGGTAGTGAAGGAGACAGGCTTACCTGGCAGATACATTGGTGGTGAAGGAGAAGGCTTACCTGGCAGATACATTGGTGGTGAAGGAGACAGGCTTACCTGGCAGATACATTGGTGGTGAAGGAGAAGGCTTACCTGGCAGATACATTGGTAGTGAAGGAGACAGGCTTACCTGGCAGATACATTGGTAGTGAAGGAGAAGGCTTACCTGGCAGATACATTGGTAGTGAAGGAGAAGGCTTACCTGGCAGATACATTGGTGGTGAAGGAGACAGGCTTACCTGGCAGATACATTGGTGGTGAAAGAGAAGGCTTACCTGGCAGATACATTGGTGGTGAAGGAGACAGGCTTACCTGGTAGACACATTGGTAGTGATGGAGAGGGCTTACTTGGCAGATACATTGGTAGTGAAGGAGAAGGCTTACCTGGCAGATACATTGGTAGTGAAAGTGAAGGCTTACCTGGCAGATACATTGGTAGTGAAGGAGACAGGCTTACCTGGCAGATACATTGGTGGTGAAGGAGACAGGCTTACCTGGTAGACACATTGGTGGTGAAGGAGACAGTCTTACCTGGCAGAGACATTGGTAGTGAAGGATACACAGTCTTACCTGGCAGATATATTGGTAGTGAAGGAGTCAGTTTTACCTGGCAGAGACATTGTTAGTGAAGGAGACACATTCTTACCTGGCAGATACATTGGTAGTGAAGGATACACAGTCTTACCTGGCAGAGACATTGGTAGTGAAGGACACACAGTCTTACCTGGCAGATATATTGGTAGTGAAGGAGACACATTCTTACCTGGCAGATACATTGGTAGTGAAGGATACACAGTCTTACCTTGCAGAGACATTGGTAGTGAAGGACACACAGTCGTTGACGAAGGTTAGGGGTGTGGTCCCAGTGATGTCCTCCCATTGGGCAGGAGAGGTTCCGCCAGTGATGCTGCATAGCAACCTCAGGCTGGGGGTGGTGTCTCCCTTGTAGTCGTTGCTAACCCCCTCACCTGACAGGGGCGGGACCGGGATCGTCATGGTGATGGGTTTGTGGAACTTCCTGCGTCGAGGTTCCACCGTCACTATTGGGCTGAAGGTTGCCCGGTTACCAAGGATATTCTTCACCATGTCATGTGGAGCCGGCTGGGCCTAGAACCAATCAGAATCCTAGTTCATAATAAGAAAATCAGAAACGCCGTTGCACAGTTATAACACGCCTCCTATCCTTATTCAACAAGTGATTCATTCTGCTGACAACAACTACAGTAAACAAGTACAGTGTGATCGTTTCCCCAGTTGTTCCCAGAACAGTTCAGCATTGTGACCAGACCAACCTGCAGTCCCACACGTATCTTCTTGGTGAGCGCCCCCTCGGGGAAGGAGGCCTGGACCAATGGGAGTGTCAGGCTGGAGAGGACCCCTCCCTCTGGGCCCATCTGGCTGCTCTCCTGTCTGATACGAGACACCACAGCAAAGTACTGTGGGAAATCCTTGGTGATGATGCGACAGATACGCTTCTTTTCCAGGTCCTCGGCACTGTCCAGCTCTGTGGAGGTAGAGACAACAGAATGATTATTACACTGAACTGTCCAGCTCTGTGGAGGTAGAGACTACAGAATGATTATTACACTGAACTGTCCAGCTCTGTGGAGGTAGAGACAACAGAATGATTATTACACTGAACTGTCCAGCTCTGTGGAGGTAGAGACTACAGAATGATTATTACACTGAAATGTCCAGCTCTGTGGAGGTAGAGACTACAGAATGATTATTACACTGAACTGTCCAGCTCTGTGCAGGTAGAGATTACAGAACGATTATTACACTGAACAGTCAAGCACTGTGGAGGAAGAGACTACAGAATGATTATTACACTGAACTGTCCAGCTCTGTGGAGGTAGAGACAACAGAATGATTATTACACAGAACTGTCCAGCTCTGTGGAGGTAGACAACAGAATGATTATTACACATAACTGTCCAGCTCTGTGGAGGTAGAGACAACAGAATGATTATTACACTGAACTGTCCAGCTCTGTGGAGGTAGAGACAACAGAATGATTATTACACGGAACTGTCCAGCTCTGTGGAGGTAGACAACAAGAATGATTATTACACAGAACTGTCCAGATCTGTGGAAGTAGACAACAGAATGATTATTACACTGAACTGTCAAGCTCTGTGGAGGTAGAGACTACAGAATGATTATTACACTGAACTGTCCAGCTCTGTGGAAGTAGACAACAGAATGATTATTACACTGAACTGTCCAGCTCTGGGGAGGTAGAGACTACAGAATGATTATAACACTGAACTGTCCAGCTCTGTGGAGGTAGAGACAACAGAATGTTTATTACACTGAACTGTCCAGATCTGTGGAAGTAGACAACAGAATGATTATTACACAGAACTGTCAGGCTCTGTGGAGGTAGAGACTACAGAATTATTATTACACTGAACTGTCCAGCTCTGTGGAGGTAGAGATTACAGAACGATTATTACACTGAACTGTCAAACTCTGTGGAGGTAGAGACTACAGAATGATTATTACACTGAACTGTCCAGCTCTGTGGAGGTAGAGACAACAGAATGATTATTACACGGAACTGTCCAGCTCTGTGGAGGTAGACAACAAGAATGATTATTACAAAGAACTGTCCAGATCTGTGGAAGAAGACAACAGAATGATTATTACACTGAACTGTCAAGCTCTGTGGAGGTAGAGACTACAGAATGATTATTACACGGAACTGTCCAGCTCTGTGGAGGTAGAGACTACAGAATGATTATTACACTGAACTGTCAGGCTCTGTGGAGGTAGAGACAACAGAATGATTATTACACTTAACTGTCCAGCTCTGTGGAGGTAGAGACAACAGAATGATTATTACACTGAACTGTCCAGCTCTGTGGAGGTAGACAATAGAATGTTTATTACACGGAACTCTCCAGCTCTGTGGAGGTAGACAATAGAATGTTTATTACACAGAAATGTCCAGCTCTGTGGAGGAAGAGACAACAGAATGATTATTACACGGAACTCTCCAGCTCTGTGGAGGTAGACAATAGAATGTTTATTACACTGAAGTGTCCAGCTCTGTGGAGGTAGAGACAACAGAATGATTATTACACTGAAGTGTCCAGCTCTGTGGAGGTAGAGACAACAGAATGATTATTACACGGAACTGTCCAGCTCTTTGGAGGTAGAGACAACAGAATGATTATTACACTGAACTGTCCAGCTCTGTGGAGGTAGAGACTACAGAATGATTATTACACGGAACTGTCCAGCTCTGTGGAGGTAGAGACAACAGAATGATTATTACTCTGAACTGTCCAGCTCTGTGGAGGTAGAGACTACAGAATGATTATTACACTGAACTGTCCAGCTCTGTGGAGGTAGACAACAGAATGATTATTACTCTGAACTGTCCAGCTCTGTGGAGGAAGAGACTACAGAATGATTATTACACTGAACTGTCCAGCTCTGTGGAGGTAGAGACTACAGAATGATTATTACTCTGAACTGTCCAGCTCTGTGAAGGTAGAGACTACAGAATGATTATTACACTGAACTGTCCAGCTCTGTGGAGGTAGAGACAACAGAATGATTATTACACGGAACTGTCCAGCTCTTTGGAGGTAGAGACTACAGAATGATTATTACACGGAACAGTCCAGCTCTGTGGAGGTAGAGACAACAGAATGATTATTACACTGAACTGTCCAGCTCTGTGGAGGTAGAGACAACAGAATGATTATTACACGGAACTGTCCAGCTCTGTGGAGGTAGAGACAATGGATGAAGATAGGGAGTATATTATGGAACTATCTTCATCCATCTCAATGATACTTAAACAATATACTCCATACCTTCATCCATCTCATTGATAGTTGTATAATATACTCCATACCTTCATCCATCTCAATGATAGTTGTATAATATACTCCATACCTTCATCCATCTCAATGATAGTTGTATAATATACTCCATACCTTCATCCATCTCAATGATAGTTGTATAATATACTCCATACCTTCATCCATCTCAATGATAGTTGTATAATATACTCCATACCTTCATCCATCTCAATGATAGTTGTATAATATACTCCATACCTTCATCCATCTCAATGATAGTTGTATAATATACTCCATACCTTCATCCATCTCAATGATAGTTGTATAATATACTCCATACCTTCATCCATCTCAATGATAGTTGTATAATATACTCCATACCTTCATCCATCTCAATGATAGTTGTATAATATACTCCATACCTTCATCCATCTCAATGATAGTTGTATAATATACTCCATACCTTCATCCATCTCAATGATAGTTGTATAATATACTCCATACCTTCATTCATCTCAATGATAGTTGTATAATATACTCCATACCTTCATCCATCTCATTGATAGTTGTATAATATACTCCATACCTTCATCCATCTCAATGATAGTTATATAATATACTCCATACCTTCATCCATCTCATTGATAGTTGTATAATATACTCCATACCTTCATCCATGCCGTTGAGCAGCTCATTGAGGTCATCTGTCTTGCAGTCGTACTGATGTTCCTTCCAAGTCTCTCCGTTCTCACTCCTCAGCACGATCAGCTCTCTCTCCTTCCCCCTCATAGAGCCAAAATGGGGGATCTCCACGATCACAGGGCTGTAGAGGAAGCCACAGGGCTTTCTCAGTGGTTACACAGAAACTACAACACTAAAGCCCCAATATGGCCGCCCCTCCTGAGCCGACTGGGATGACAGTGGAGAGGTGAAGATGCTGTTGGTATGATGTCACATGACTCTTTGGCCTGAATGCCACTCTACCATAAAGGCCTTAGGTTGTTGTTGGAGAGGTATTGGAGATGAGGATGGGTGGTGCACATGCAGACCAAATACACCTGAAAGGCTTTCAAGCTAGCAGATGTAATGGAATGGGAACAGCTGTTAATATGCTGGGTGTATTAGAACAGACACGATGCAAGGAGCAGTTAGACAAGACTGACGCTGACGAGAAGCTGCACTATGTGAAGCGGGAAGGTAGAGAGTCCCAGTATGAGATATCAGAATGACACAGAACAGGAATAGATCCAGGGATGTAGGCATGACATAAGCATGTACTATGAAATTCCACAGAGGAGAATTATACACAAGTCATAACTCAAGAGGAAGAATTGATATGTAGCTAATTTTGTATTTTATCTAGCAAATTGAAAAGTTGTATGAAACAAATGTCGAGATGTGAGTCCCTCCTTGCAATCTACTCTCCTTCTGGACATTACAGTGACAGGAGATACTGTACCTTCTGGACATTACAGTGCCAGGAGATAGTTAGCTCATATTGTTAATGGAGGTTTTAGGCTAGTAACCACACTTGAGAAAGGATCAACAGTCATGATAGCAGGATACTGTTGTAGCAGTGAGTCTCATGCCTAACAAGCAGGAAGAACTGAAACAGCCAGGAGGGGAAGAGCCCAAGCTAACACCAACACCTTTCAGTGACACGCAACGTCCACTGAAAGATAGAACACAGATGTGAATGGAGGTGGTTAGAACTCAGAATCACATGGTCGTGATGGAGATGGTCCTAATATTATCTAGCATGGACAGCCTGATGTCTCTCTATGGCAGTGGTTCCCAAACTGTGGGAGAGGGCCCCCCAAAAAATAAAAAAATATTGGAAAGAATTCAGACCCCCTGACTTTTTCCACATTTTGTTACGTTACAGCCTTATTCTAAAACAGTTAAGACATTTTTGCACATAAAAAACCCCAAAAGAAAACGGAAATATCACATTTACATAAGTATTCAGACCCTTTACTCAATACTTTGTTGAAGCAGCAATTACAGCCTAGAGTCTTCTTGGGTTTGACGCTACAAGCTTGGCACACCTGTATTTGGGGAGTTTCTCCCATTCTTCTCTGCAGATCCTCTCAAGCTCTGCCTGCCAATGTTTGATTGGGTTCAAGTCCGGGCTCTGTCTGGGCCACTCAAAGACATTCAGAGACTTGTTCCGAAGCAACTCTTGCGTTGTCTTGGCTGTGTGCTAAGGGTCGTTGTCCTGATGGAAGATGAACGCTCACCCCAGTCTGAGGTCCTGAGCGCTCTGGAGCAACTGATTACTATCCCAGTCCCTGCCGCTGAAAAACATCCCTGCCACCACCATGCTTCACCGTAGGGATGGTGCCAGGTTTCCTCCAGACGTGACGGTTGACATTCATGCAAAAAGTTCAATCTTGGTTTCATCAGACCAGAAAATCTTGTTTCTCGTGGTCTGAGTCTTTAGGTGTCTTTAGGCAAACTCCAAGCGGGGTGTTGTGCCTTTTCCTGATGAGTGGCTTCCGTCTGACCCCTTTACCATAAAGGCCTGATTGGTGGAGTGCTGCAGAGATGTTTGTCCTTCTGGAAAGTTGTCCCATCTCTACAGAGGAATTCTGGAGCTCTGTCAAAGTGATCATCAGGTTCTTGGTCACCTCCCTGACCAAGGTCCTTCTCCCCCGAATGCTCAGTTTGGCCGGGCGGCCAGCTCTAGGAAGAGTCTTGGTGGTTCCAAACTTCTTCCATTTAAAAATGATGGAGGCCACTGTGTTGTTAGGGACCTTTAATGCTGCAGAAATGTTTTGGTACCCTTCCCCCAGATCTGTGCCTCGACACAATCCTGTCTCGGAGCTCTACGGACAATTCCTACGACCTCATGGCTTGGTTTTTGCTCTGACATTCGCTGTCAACTGTGGGACTTTATATAGACAGCTGTGTACCTTTCCAAATAAAATCACATCAAATGTTATTTGTCCCATGTGAAATGCTTACTAACAAGCCCTAACCAACAATACAACAGGTGTAGACCTTACAGTGAAATGCTTACTAACAAGTCCTAACCAACAATACAACAGGTGTAGACCTTACAGTGAAATGCTTACTAACAAGTCCTAACCAACAATACAACAGGTGTAGAACTTACAGTGAAATGCTTACTAACAAGTCCTAACCAACAATACAACAGGTGTAGACCTTACAGTGAAATGCTTACTAACAAGCCCTAACCAACAATACAACAGGTGTAGACCTTACAGTGAAATGCTTACTAACAAGTCCTAACCAACAATACAACAGGTGTAGACCTTACAGTGAAATGCTTACTAACAAGCCCTTAACCAACAATACAACAGGTGTAGACCTTACAGTGAAATGCTTACTAACAAGCCCTAACCAACAATACAACAGGTGTAGACCTTACAGTGAAATGCTTACTAACAAGCCCTTAACCAACAATACAACAGGTGTAGACCTTACAGTGAAATGCTTACTAACAAGCCCTTAACCAACAATACAACAGGTGTAGACCTTACAGTGAAATGCTTACGAACAAGCCCTTAACCAACAATACAACAGGTGTAGACCTTACAGTGAAATGCTTACTAACAAGCCCTTAACCAACAATACAACAGGTGTAGAGCTCAATTTGGAGTCTCATAGCAAAGGGTCTGAATACTGATGTAAATAATGGATTTCTGTTTAACTCAGTCCAGCTTTCAATTTACTCTTGAAAGTTATAATAGTAGAGAATGTACAAGGTGTAATTTATAAAGTGGGTATTTCATCATCAGCTCTTCATGTCATGTTAGTCACTGCAGACCTTAGAGCTGTTTAGAACTTGTCAGAGTTAGGTTTTTAACCTATAGATATTGTTTTAATATTTTAGTCACATGAATACACATTAGACACAGCATAAGGTGTAGAATTGCTGGAATTAAGCTTTAAACTTGCAAACTTCTCTCCACCATCAAGAGGAGTGTGAACAGTTTGTGTAAATGAACAGTGCTTGTGCCATAGAAATGGACGTGGCGCGTGCAGGCGGGGGGGGGGGGGGGGGGGGGGGGGTGGAGGCATGACAGGATGTTCCCCAATGCTGGAAGGGGAACCCTGCTCTATGGTATGGTTCTAATATTATCTAGCATGGACAGTCTGATGTCTCTCTAAGGGATGCTCCTCCTACCCAATAAACTGAGTTCCTGGTGGCCGCAGCTGCAGGACTCGGCTAACCAACATCTCTCCATCGTCTAGACATGGGAGCTTTCTAGGAAGGTGCAGTTTACTGAGTCACATCCAAGCAGCAAGAGACACAGAAGATGATATGAGCAACAAACTGGCATTCCTACAGAACAGCACATGAACAAAAGGCCATCTGACCACACTTACAGTAAGTGTGATTCTGCCTCTAAGACACCATTAGCCTCACTGTGTGAAGGCTTGTTCTGTGATTCTGCCTCTAAGACACCATTAGCATCACTGTGTGGAGGCTTGTTCTGTGATTCTGCCTCTAAGACACCATTAGCATCACTGTGTGGAGGCTTGTTCTGTGATTCTGCCTCTAAGACACCATTAGCATCACTGTGTGGAGGCTTGTTCTGTGATTCTGCCTCTAAGACACCATTAGCATCACTGTGTGGAGGCTTGTTCTGTGATTCTGCCTCTAAGACACCATTAGCATCACTGTGTGGAGGCTTGTTCTGTGATTCTGCCTCTAAGACACCATTAGCATCACTGTGTGGAGGCTTGTTCTGTGATTCTGCCTCTAAGACACCATTAGCATCACTGTGTGGAGGCTTGTTCTGTGATTCTGCCTCTAAGACACCATTAGCATCACTGTGTGGAGGCTTGTTCTGTGATTCTGCCTCTAAGACACCATTAGCATCACTGTGTGGAGGCTTGTTCTGTGATTCTGCCTCTAAGACACCATTAGCATCACTGTGTGGAGGCTTGTTCTGTGATTCTGCCTCTAAGACACCATTAGCATCACTGTGTGGAGGCTTGTTCTGTGATTCTGTCTCTAAGACACCATTAGCATCACTGTGTGGAGGCTTGTTCTGTGATTCTGCCTCTAAGACACCATTAGCATCACTGTGTGGAGGCTTGTTCTGTGATTCTGCCTCTAAGACACCATTAGCATCACTGTGTGGAGGCTTGTTCTGTGATTCTGCCTCTAAGACACCATTAGCATCACTGTGTGGAGGCTTGTTCTGTGATTCTGCCTCTAAGACACCATTAGCATCACTGTGTGGAGGCTTGTTCTGTGATTCTGCCTCTAAGACACCATTAGCATCACTGTGTGGAGGCTTGTTCTGTGATTCTGCCTCTAAGACACCATTAGCATCACTGTGTGGAGGCTTGTTCTGTGATTCTGCCTCTAAGACACCATTAGCATCACTGTGTGGAGGCTTGTTCTGTGATTCTGCCTCTAAGACACCATTAGCATCACTGTGTGGAGGCTTGTTCTGTGATTCTGCCTCTAAGACACCATTAGCATCACTGTGTGGAGGCTTGTTCTGTGATTCTGCCTCTAAGACACCATTAGCATCACTGTGTGGAGGCTTGTTCTGTGATTCTGCCTCTAAGACACCATTAGCATCACTGTGTGGAGGCTTGTTCTGTGATTCTGCCTCTAAGACACCATTAGCATCACTGTGTGGAGGCTGCACTCTTTAGTTTGGTCTGTAAGCAGTCTCTTTCAATGACTATCCAACACATGGTAGAAGTGTTCAGCTATGGAGAGTAGTTCTATCTGCAGGATGCTATGTGAAGAAGTAGCAGACTGACCTACAATACTTGAGCGGTGCTGGGGTCTACTGGGGGTCTGTGTTGGCATGGGAACAAAGGTGGGAAAGCTCCTCTATCTAAACACTGAAACACCACTACCACACTATATCAAGTCAACACCAAACACTACGAGAACAGATGGTTTCCATGGAGATGAGGAAAGAAGTATCAAAACTAACTAACAGGTACAGTATTCAAACAACGTAAATAAACAATGTGAAGGATTACCCCAGGAACTGAGCTCCAGCAGGCCCCACCTCCACCAGCCTGCTGGCCAATCCCTCTCCATCCACCATCGGTGGGGGTGTGGCCAGCTTGTGCCTCTTCGCCAGGCGGCAGGTGATGCGTGTCGGGGCCGTGCACTTCCTGGGCGGGATGATGATGCGCATCCCGTTATGACGACTTCCCCGCATGGAGCCGCCACGCGCGTCCACCATGAAACTAACCAGGAACCTACAGGAGGGAAGGGAAGGGAAGGGAAGGGAAGGGAAGGGAAGGGAAGGGAAGGGAAGGGAAGGGAAGGGAAGGGAAGGGAAGGGAAGGACACTGACTGGTCAGTAGGTGAACATACAGAGGTTTCAGCCTCAGAGATCAGTGAAGACACTTTCCATGCTGTGCTAATTAAAACCAACACACTCACAAACAAACAGACAGGGTGAGAGAGAAAGAGAGAGAAGATGCTATTTTAGAGTTTTACCACTCTGCTAGTTAGTCCATATACAACAACACATTGGTGGATGTTATGTTATGGCTGATAGTACGTCTTTATTCACTCTGCTAGTTATTCCATATACAACAACACATTGGTGGATGTTATGTTATGGCTGATAGTACATCTTTATTCACTCTGCTAGTTATTCCATATACAACAACACATTGGTGGATGTTATGTTATGGCTGATAGTACATCTTTATTCACTCTGCTAGTTAGTCCATATACAACAACACATTGGTGGATGTTATGTTATGGCTGATAGTACATCTTTATTCACTCTGCTAGTTAGTCCATATACAACAACACATTGGTGGATGTTATGTTATGGCTGATAGTACATCTTTATTCACTCTGCTAGTTAGTCCATATACAACAACACATTGGTGGATGTTATGTTATGGCTGACAGTACATCTTTATTCACTCTGCTAGTTAGTCCATATACAACAACACATTGGTGGATGTTATGTTATGGCTGATAGTACATCTTTATTCACTCTGCTAGTTAGTCCATATACAACAACACATTGGTGGATGTTATGTTATGGCTGATAGTACATCTTTATTCACTCTGCTAGTTATTCCATATACAACAACACATTGGTGGATGTTATGTTATGGCTGATAGTACATCTTTATTCACTCTGCTAGTTATTCCATATACAACAACACATTGGTGGATGTTATGTTATGGCTGATAGTACATCTTTATTCACTCTGCTAGTTAGTCCATATACAACAACACATTGGTGGATGTTATGTTATGGCTGATAGTACATCTTTATTCACTCTGCTAGTTAGTCCATATACAACAACACATTGGTGGATGTTATGTTATGGCTGATAGTACATCTTTATTCACTCTGCTAGTTATTCCATATACAACAACACATTGGTGGATGTTATGTTATGGCTGATAGTACATCTTTATTCACTCTGCTAGTTAGTCCATATACAACAACACATTGGTGGATGTTATGTTATGGCTGATAGTACATCTTTATTCACTCTGCTAGTTATTCCATATACAACAACACATTGGTGGATGTTATGTTATGGCTGATAGTACATCTTTATTCACTCTGCTAGTTAGTCCATATACAACAACACATTGGTGGATGTTATGTTATGGCTGATAGTACATCTTTATTCACTCTGCTAGTTATTCCATATACAACAACACATTGGTGGATGTTATGTTATGGCTGATAGTACATCTTTATTCACTCTGCTAGTTAGTCCATATACAACAACACATTGGTGGATGTTATGTTATGGCTGATAGTACATCTTTATTCACTCTGCTAGTTATTCCATATACAACAACACATTGGTGGATGTTATGTTATGGCTGATAGTACATCTTTATTCACTCTGCTAGTTAGTCCATATACAACAACACATTGGTGGATGTTATGTTATGGCTGATAGTACATCTTTATTCACTCTGCTAGTTAGTCCATATACAACAACACATTGGTGGATGTTATGTTATGGCTGATAGTACATCTTTATTCACTCTGCTAGTTAGTCCATATACAACAACACATTGGTGGATGTTATGTTATGGCTGATAGTACATCTTTATTCACTCTGCTAGTTAGTCCATATACAACAACACATTGGTGGATGTTATGTTATGGCTGATAGTACATCTTTATTCACTCTGCTAGTTATTCCATATACAACAACACATTGGTGGATGTTATGTTATGGCTGATAGTACATCTTTATTCACTCTGCTAGTTAGTCCATATACAACAACACATTGGTGGATGTTATGTTATGGCTGATAGTACATCTTTATTCACTCTGCTAGTTAGTCCATATACAACAACACATTGGTGGATGTTATGTTATGGCTGATAGTACATCTTTATTCACTCTGCTAGTTATTCCATATACAACAACACATTGGTGGATGTTATGTTATGGCTGATAGTACATCTTTATTCACTCTGCTAGTTAGTCCATATACAACAACACATTGGTGGATGTTATGTTATGGCTGATAGTACATCTTTATTCACTCTGCTAGTTATTCCATATACAACAACACATTGGTGGATGTTATGTTATGGCTGATAGTACATCTTTATTCACTCTGCTAGTTATTCCATATACAACAACACATTGGTGGATGTTATGTTATGGCTGATAGTACATCTTTATTCACTCTGCTAGTTATTCCATATACAACAACACATTGGTGGATGTTATGTTATGGCTGATAGTACATCTTTATTCACTCTGCTAGTTAGTCCATATACAACAACACATTGGTGGATGTTATGTTATGGCTGATAGTACATCTTTATTCACTCTGCTAGTTAGTCCATATACAACAACACATTGGTGGATGTTATGTTATGGCTGATAGTACATCTTTATTCACTCTGCTAGTTAGTCCATATACAACAACACATTGGTGGATGTTATGTTATGGCTGATAGTACATCTTTATTCACTCTGCTAGTTAGTCCATATACAACAACACGGTTGTTAGGTTATGGCTGATAGTGTTGAGGATGCCCGAGATAACTCAGCCAATACAAATGATATCAATATGAAATGAATGAGTGTAGGGAGGAGGAGGAACAGTGTAGGGAGGAGGAGGAACAGTGTAGGGAGGAGGAGGAACAGTGTAGGGAGGAGGAGGAACAGTGTAGGGAGGAGGAGGAACAGTGTAGGGAGGAGGAGGAAAAACCACAATCATCATTATGAGTTAAATAAAGACAGGATTTAAAACAATACTTAACCTTTATTTTACTAGGCAAGTCAGTTAAGAACACATTCTTATTTACAATGACGGCCTGGAACAGTGGGTTTACTGCCACCTTGTCGGCTCGGGTATTCCAACCAGCGACCTTTTGGTTACTGGCCCAACGCTCTAACCGCTACATAAATAAGGTAGTACTTTAAATAAAGTAGTACTATAAATAATCTAGTACTATAAATGAAGTAGTACTATAAATTAACTAGTACAATAAATCAAATGAAATTAAATTGGAGAAAGAACTGTCCTTAATGGCCATGAATTGTTCTAATCTCCACCCGGTACAGCCAGAAGAGGACTGGCCACCCCTCAGAGCCTGGTTCCTCTCTAGGTTTCTAATCTCCACCCAGCCAGAAGAGGACTGGCCACCCCTCAGAGCCTGGTTCCTCTCTAGGTTTCTAATCTCCACCCAGCCAGAAGAGGACTGGCCACCCCTCAGAGCCTGGTTCCTCTCTAGGTTTCTAATCTCCACCCAGCCAGAAGAGGACTGGCCTCCCCTCAGAGCCTGGTTCCTCTCTAGGTTTCTAATCTCCACCCAGCCAGAAGAGGACTGGCCTCCCCTCAGAGCCTGGTTCCTCTCTAGGTTTCTTCCTAGGTTTCTGCATTTCTAGGGAGTGCTTCTACATCTGCATTGCTTGCTGTTTGGGGTTTTAGGCTGGGTTTCTGTATAGCACTTTGTGACATCGGCTGATGTAAAAAGGGCTTTATATATAAATGTGATTTGATTTTATTTGAATTGTATTTGTCACATGCGCCGAATACAACAAGTATAGACCTTACAGTGAAATGCTTACTAACAAGCCCTTAACCAACAATACAACAGGTGTAGACCTTACAGTGAAATGCTTACTAACAAGCCCTTAACCAACAATACAACAGGTGTAGACCTTACAGTGAAATGCTTACTAACAAGCCCTTAACCAACAATACAACAGGTGTAGACCTTACAGTGAAATGCTTACTTACAAGCCCTTAACCAACAATACAACAGGTGTAGACCTTACAGTGAAATTCTTACTAACAAGCCCTTAACCAACAATACAACAGGTGAAGACCTTACAGTGAAATGCTTACTAACAAGCCCTTAACCAACAATACAACAACAGATGTAGACCTTACAGTGAAATGCTTACTAACAAGCCCTTAACCAACAATACAACAGGTGTAGACCTTACAGTGAAATGCTTACTAACAAGCCATAACCAACAATACAACAGGTGTAGACCTTACAGTGAAATGCTTACTAACAAGCCCTTAACCAACAATACAACAGGTGTAGACCTTACAGTGAAATGCTTACTAACAAGCCCTTAACCAACAATACAACAGGTGTAGACCTTACAGTGAAATGCTTACTAACAAGCCCTTAACCAACAATACAACAGGTGTAGACCTTACAGTGAAATGCTTACGAACAAGCCCTTAACCAACAATACAACAGGTGTAGACCTTACAGTGAAATGCTTACTAACAAGCCCTTAACCAACAATACAACAGGTGTAGACCTTACAGTGAAATGCTGACTAACAAGCCCTTAACCAACAATACAACAGGTGTAGACCTTACAGTGAAATGCTTACGAACAAGCCCTTAACCAACAATACAACAGGTGTAGACCTTACAGTGAAATGCTTACTAACAAGCCCTTAACCAACAATACAACAGGTGTAGAGCTCAATTTGGAGTCTCATAGCAAAGGGTCTGAATACTGATGTAAATAATGGATTTCTGTTTAACTCAGTCCAGCTTTCAATTTACTCTTGAAAGTTATAATAGTAGAGAATGTACAAGGTGTAATTTATAAAGTGGGTATTTCATCATCAGCTCTTCTTGTCATGTTAGTCACTGCAGACCTTAGAGCTGTTTAGAACTTGTCAGAGTTAGGTTTTTAACCTATAGATATTGTTTTAATATTTTAGTCACATGAATACACATTAGACACAGCATAAGGTGTAGAATTGCTGGAATTAAGCTTTAAACTTGCAAACTTCTCTCCACCATCAAGAGGAGTGTGAACAGTTTGTGTAAATGAACAGTGCTTGTGCCATAGAAATGGACGTGGCGCGTGCAGGCGGGGGGGGGGTGGGGGGGGGGGGGGTGGAGGCATGACAGGATGTTCCCCAATGCTGGAAGGGGAACCCTGCTCTATGGTATGGTTCTAATATTATCTAGCATGGACAGTCTGATGTCTCTCTAAGGGATGCTCCTCCTACCCAATAAACTGAGTTCCTGGTGGCCGCAGCTGCAGGACTCGGCTAACCAACATCTCTCCATCGTCTAGACATGGGAGCTTTCTAGGAAGGTGCAGTTTACTGAGTCACATCCAAGCAGCAAGAGACACAGAAGATGATATGAGCAACAAACTGGCATTCCTACAGAACAGCACATGAACAAAAGGCCATCTGACCACACTTACAGTAAGTGTGATTCTGCCTCTAAGACACCATTAGCCTCACTGTGTGAAGGCTTGTTCTGTGATTCTGCCTCTAAGACACCATTAGCATCACTGTGTGGAGGCTTGTTCTGTGATTCTGCCTCTAAGACACCATTAGCATCACTGTGTGGAGGCTTGTTCTGTGATTCTGCCTCTAAGACACCATTAGCATCACTGTGTGGAGGCTTGTTCTGTGATTCTGCCTCTAAGACACCATTAGCATCACTGTGTGGAGGCTTGTTCTGTGATTCTGCCTCTAAGACACCATTAGCATCACTGTGTGGAGGCTTGTTCTGTGATTCTGCCTCTAAGACACCATTAGCATCACTGTGTGGAGGCTTGTTCTGTGATTCTGCCTCTAAGACACCATTAGCATCACTGTGTGGAGGCTTGTTTTTACATCGGCTGATGTAAAAAGGGCTTTATAAATAAATGTGATTTGATTTTATTTGAATTGTATTTGTCACATGCGCCGAATACAACAAGTATAGACCTTACTGTGAAATTCTTACTTACGAGCCCTTAACCTAGAATGCAGTTCAAGAAATAGAGTTAAGAAAATATTTACTAAATAAACTAAAGTAAAAAATTTAATAAAAAGTAACACAATAAAATATCAATAACGAGACTACAGTTGAAGTCGGACGTTTACATACACTTAGGTTGAAGTCATTAAAACTCATTTTTCAACCACTCCACAGATTTCATGTTAACAAACTATAGTTTTTACTTTGTGCATGACAAGTAATTCTTCCAACAATTGTTTACAGACAGATTATTTCACTTATAATTCACTATATCACAATTCCAGTGGGTCAGAAGTTTACATACACTAAGTTGACTGAGCCTTTAAACAGCTTGGAAAATTCCAGAAAATGATGTCATGGCTTTAGAAGCTTCTGATAGGCTAATTGACATCATTTGAGTCAATTGGAGGTGTGGATGTATTTCAAGGCCTACCTTCAAATTCAATGTCTCTTTGCTCGACATCATGGGAAAATCTAAAGAAATCAGCCTAGACCTCAGAAAAAAAAATTGTAGACCTCCACAAGTCTGGTTCATCCTTGGAAGCAATTTCCAAACACCTGAAGGTACCACGTTCATCTGTACAAACAATAGTACGCAAGTATAAACACCATGGGACCACGCATCCATCATACCGCTCAGGAAGGAGACGCGTTCTGTCTCCTAGAGATGAACGTACTTTGGTGCGAAAAGTGCAAATCAATTCTAGAACAACAGCAAAGGACCTTGTGAAGATGCTGGAGGAAACGGGTACAAAAGTATCTATAACCACAGTAAAACAAGTCCTATATTGACATAACTTGAAAGGCCACTCAGCAAGGAAGAAACCACGGCTCCAAAACCACAATAAAAAAGCCAGACTACGCACATGGGGACATTTTTGGAGAGGTCTAAGGCACTGCATCGCAGAGCAAGCTGCATTAATACAGATGCTGGTTCGAGCCCCGTCTGTGTCGCAGCCGGCAGCGACCGGGAGACCATGAGGCGACGCACAATTGGCCCAGCGTTGTCCGGGTTAGGGAGGGTTTGGCCGGCCGGGTTGTCCTTGTCCCATCGTGCTCTAGCATCTCCTGTGGCGGGCCGGGCGCATGCACGTTGACTCAGTCGCCAGGTGGACGGTGGTTCCTCCGACACATTGGTGCGGCTGGCTTCCGGGTTAAGTGTTCATTCTGTCAAGAAGCAGTGCGGCTTGGTGGGTTGTGTTTCGGAGGACGCACGGCTCTCAACCTTCGCCTCTCCCGAATCCGTACGGGAGTTGTAGTGATGAGACAAGACTAACTACCAATTGGATATGACGAAATTGGGGAGAAAATGAAAAAAAACACCATCCCAACCGTGAAGCACGGGGGTGGCAGCATCATGTTGTGGGGGTGCTTTGCTGCAGGAGGGACTGGTGCACTTCACAAAATAGATGGCATCATGAAGAAGGAAAATTATGTGGATATATTGAAGCAACATCTCAAGACATCAGTCAGGAAGTTAAAGCTTGGTCGCAAATGGGTCTTCAAATGGACAATGACCCCAAGCATACTTCCAAAGTTGTGGCAAAATGGCTTAAGGACAACAAAGTCCTCTGACACCGTCTGGTATAGAGGTCCTGGATGGCAGGAAGCTTGGCCCCAGTGATGTACTGGGCCGTACCCACTACACTCTGTAGCGCCTTACGGTCGGATGCCGAGCAGTTGCCATACCAGGTGGTGATGCAACCGGTCAGGATGCTCTCGATGGTGTAGCAGTCTCCTGAGAGGGAATAGGCTTTATCGTGCCCTCTTCACGACTGTCTTGGTGTGTTTGGACCATTCTAGTTTGTTGGTGATGTGGACACCAAGGAACTTGAAGCTCTGAACCTGCTCCACTACAGCCCCGTCGATGAGAATGGGGGCGTGTTCGGCATTCCTTTTCCTGTAGTCCACAATCATCTCCTTTGTCTTGATCACGTTGAGGGAGAGGTTGTTATCCTGGCACCACACGGCCAGGTCTCTGACCTCCTCTCTATAGGCTGTCTCATCGTTGTAGGGAGAGGTTGTTATCCTGGCACCACACGGCCAGGTCTCTGATCTCCTCCCTATAGGCTGTCTCATCGTTGTAGAGAGAGGTTGTTATCCTGGCACCACACGGCCAGGTCTCTGATCTCCTCCCTATAGGCTGTCTCATGGTTGTAGGGGATCAGGCCAACCACAGGGAGTACAGGAGGGGACTAAGCATGCACCCCTGAGGGGCCCCTGTGTTGAACGCTGAGCTGTAGTCAATGAACAACATTATCGGTGTTCCTTTTGTCCAGGTAGGAAAAGGCAGTGCAATTGAGATTGTCCTGGTAATCCGTCTGGCCCTGCGGCCTTGTGAATGTTGATTTAATATTCCAGATAGATTGTAGCTTCTATCAATGTAGTTGTCAGCATCACTTCCAATCTCCCATATATATTTTTGCAAATATATACACTACCGTTCAAAGGTTTTAGAACACCTACTCATTCAAGGGTTTTTCTTAATTTTTTAAGTTGTTTTTTTTACATTGTAGAATAATAGTGAAGACATCAAAACTATGAAATAACACATATGGAATCATGTAGTAACCATAAAAGTGTAGCCACCCTTTGCCTTAATGACAGTTTTGACCACTCTTGGCATTCTCTCAACCAGCTTCACCTGGAATGCTTTTCCAACAGTCTTGAAGGACTGAGCACTTGTTGGCTGCTTTTCCTTCACTGTGGTCCAACTCATCCCAAACCATCTCAATATGTTTGAGGTTGGGGGATTGTGGAGGACAGCTGTTCTAAACCTATGGACCGGTAGTGTATATACATCAAGTTCTTTGTTTCTGGCCATTTTGAGCCTGTAATCAAACCCACAAATGCTGATGCTCCAGATACTCAACTAGTCTAAAGAAGGCCAGTTTTATTGCTTCTTTAATCAGCACAACAGTTTTCAGCTGTACTAACATAATTTCCAAAGGGTTTTCTAATGATCAATTAGCCTTTTAAAATGATAAACTTGGATTAGCTAACACAACGTGCCATTGGAACACAGGAGTGATGGTTGCTGATAATGGGCCTCTGTACACCTATGTTGATATTCCATTAAATATCAGCCATTTCCAGCTACAATAGTCATTTACAAAAAATAGCTTTTCTTTCCAAAACAAGGACATTTCTAAGTGACCCCAAACTTTTGAACGGTAGTGTATGTATATATTTGCAAAAATATTGATAGAAGCTACAATCTATCTGCAATATTAAAGCTGATCTACCCCCAAAAAAATGATGGGGTATTGTGTGTAGATTACTGTGTAAAAAAAACAATTTAATCAATTCTAGAATATGGCTGTAACGTAGAAAAATGTAGAAAAGACAGGATCTGAATACTGACCGGATTAGTCATAGTTTATGTATAGTACTAGTTTATGTATAGTACTAGTTTATGTATAGTACTAGTTTATGTATAGTACTAGTTTATGCATAGCACTAGTTTATAGTTTAGAGGCAGACAGAGGCAGTCGGAGGCAGACAGAGGCATACAGAGGCAGAGGCAGACAGAGGCAGACAGAGGAAGAGGCAGACAGAGGAAGAGGCAGAGGCAGACAGAGGAAGAGGCAGACAGAGAGACAGAGAGAGACACAGAGAGAGAGAGAACCTTTATGGTTGTGAGGTCCGGGATCCGCTCACCAACCAAGAACTCACAAAATGGGACAAACACCAAATGGAGACTCTGGATGCAGAATTCTACAACATAAAACACCAAATAATTCATGCAGAGCAGAATTAGGCCGATACCCGCTAATTATTAAAAAGCTGTCACCTACAGAGAGAGGAACCTGGAGAACAGTCCCCCCAGGTCCTGGGTCTCTGTTCACAAACACACAGACCCCACAGAGCCCCAGGACAGCAACACAATTAGACCCAACCAAATCATGAGAAAACAAAAAGAGAATTACTTGACACATTGGAAAGAATTAACAAAAAAACAGAGCAAACTAGAATGCTATTTGTCCCTAAACAGAGAGTACACAGTGGCAGAATACCTGACCACTGTGACTGACCCAAACTTAAGGAAAGCTTTGACTATGTACAGACTCAGTGAGCATAGCCTTGCTATTGAGAAAGGCCACCGTAGTCAGACCTGGCTCTGAAGAGAAGACAGGCTATGTGGACACTGCCCACAAAATGAGGTGGAAACTGAGCTGCACTTCCTAACCTCCTGCCAAATGTATGACCATATTAGAGACACATATTTCACTCAGATTACACAGATCCACAAAGAATGAAAAAACAAACATAATGTTGATAAACTCTCATAACTACTGGGTGAAATACCACAGTGTTCATCACAGCAGCAAGAATAACATATAGAGTCAGTCTGTATCTTACCCAGAGTGTATAGAGATGTTCTACTGTGTATATAGAGTCAGTCTGTATCTTACCCAGAGTGTATAGAGATGTTCTACTGTGTATATAGAGTCAGTCTGTATCTTACCCAGAGTGTATAGAGATGTTCTACTGTGTATATAGTCAGTCTGTATCTTACCCAGAGTGTATAGAGATGTTCTACTGTGTATATAGAGTCAGTCTGTATCTTACCCAGAGTGTATAGAGATGTTCTACTGTGTATATAGAGTCAGTCTGTATCTTACCCAGAGTGTATAGAGATGTTCTACTGTGTATATAGAGTCAGTCTGTATCTTACCCAGAGTGTATAGAGATGTTCTACTGTGTATATAGAGTCAGTCTGTATCTTACCCAGAGTGTATAGAGATGTTCTACTGTGTATATAGAGTCAGTCTGTATCTTACCCAGAGTGTATAGAGATGTTCTACTGTGTATATAGTCAGTCTGTATCTTACCCAGAGTGTATAGAGATGTTCTACTGTGTATATAGAGTCAGTCTGTATCTTACCCAGAGTGTATAGAGATGTTCTACTGTGTATATAGAGTCAGTCTGTATCTTACCCAGAGTGTATAGAGATGTTCTACTGTGTATATAGAGTCAGTCTGTATCTTACCCAGAGTGTATAGAGATGTTCTACTGTGTATATAGAGTCAGTCTGTATCTTACCCAGAGTGTATAGAGATGTTCTACTGTGTATATAGAGTCAGTCTGTATCTTACCCAGAGTGTATAGAGATGTTCTACTGTGTAAATAGAGTCAGTCTGTATCTTACCCAGAGTGTATAGAGATGTTCTACTGTGTATATAGAGTCAGTCTGTATCTTACCCAGAGTGTATAGAGAGGTTCTACTGTGTATATAGAGTCAGTCTGTATCTTACCCAGAGTGTATAGAGATGTTCTACTGTGTATATAGAGTCAGTCTGTATCTTACCCAGAGTGTATAGAGATGTTCTACTGTGTATATAGAGTCAGTCTGTATCTTACCCAGAGTGTATGGGGCTGGAGACCATGTTGATGTTGTCCAAGGTGTCAGCAGTCCAGCTATAGCGTCTCAGAGAGTCACAGTATCTGCTGGCCACCGCCAGGTGCTGAAGGAGACAGACAGGAAAATACAGACAGAGTCAGACAGACAGACTGTCAGATAGACAGTCAGATAGACAGAGTCAGATAGACAGACATAGAGTCAGATACAGACAGACAGACAGACAGACAGAGTCAGACATACAAACAGGACAGTACAGACAGACAGGATAGACAGAGAGTCAGATAGACATAGTCAGACAGACTGACATAAAGTCAGATGGACATAGACAGACAGACAGACAGACAGACAGATCTGTGTGTGGACAGCCTGACCTACACCAGTGTAATGATCTGTATGTGGACAGCCTGACATACAATATTGTAATGATCTGTATGTGGACAGCCTGACATACAATATTGTACTGATCTGTATGTGGACAGCCCTGCCATACAACAGTGTACTGATCTGTTTGTGGACAGCCCTGCCATACAACAGTGTACTGATCTGTTTGTGGACAGCCAGACATACAACAGTGTACTGATCTGTTTGTGGACAGCCAGACATACAACAGTGTACTGATCTGTATGTGGACAGCCCTGCCATACAACAGTGTACTGATCTGTTTGTGGACAGCCCTGCCATACAACAGTGTACTGATCTGTTTGTGGACAGCCAGACATACAACAGTGTACTGATCTGTATGTTGACAGCCCTGCCATACAACAGTGTACTGATCTGTATGTGGACAGCCAGACATACAACAGTGTACTGATCTGTATGTGGACAGCCCTGCCATACAACAGTGTACTGATCTGTTTGTGGACAGCCCTGCCATACAACAGTGTACTGATCTGTTTGTGGACAGCCCTGACATACAATATTGTAATGATCTGTATGTGGACAGCCTGACATACAACAGTGTACTGATCTGTGTGTGGACAGCCTGACCTACACCAGTGTAATGATCTGTATGTGGACAGCCTGACATACAATATTGTAATGATCTGTATGTGGACAGCCTGACATACAATATTGTACTGATCTGTGTGTGGACAGACCTGCCATACACCAGTGTACTGATCTGTGTGTGGACAGCCTGACCTACAACAGTGTACTGATCTGTATGTGGACAGCCTGACCTACAACAGTGTACTGATCTGTGTGTGGACAGCCTGACCTACAACAGTGTACTGATCTGTATGTGGACAGCCTGACCTACAACAGTGTACTGATCTGTGTGTGGACAGCCTGACCTACAACAGTGTACTGATCTGTATGTGGGCAGCCTGACCTACAACAGTGTACTGATCTGTGTGTGGACAGCCTGACCTACAACAGTGTACTGATCTGTATGTGGACAGCCTGACCTACAACAGTGTACTGATCTGTATGTGGACAGCCCTGCCATACAACAGTGTACTGATCTGTATGTGGACAGCCTGACCTACAACAGTGTACTGATCTGTATGTGGACAGCCCTGCCATACAACAGTGTACTGATCTGTATGTGGACAGCCAGACATACAACAGTGTACTGATCTGTTTGTGGACAGCCAGACATACAACAGTGTACTGATCTGTATGTGGACAGCCCTGCCATACAACAGTGTACTGATCTGTTTGTGGACAGCCCTGCCATACAACAGTGTACTGATCTGTTTGTGGACAGCCAGACATACAACAGTGTACTGATCTGTTTGTGGACAGCCAGACATACAACAGTGTACTGATCTGTATGTGGACAGCCCTGCCATACAACAGTGTACTGATCTGTTTGTGGACAGCCCTGCCATACAACAGTGTACTGATCTGTTTGTGGACAGCCAGACATACAACAGTGTACTGATCTGTATGTTGACAGCCCTGCCATACAACAGTGTACTGATCTGTTTGTGGACAGCCAGACATACAACAGTGTACTGATCTGTTTGTGGACAGCCCTGCCATACAACAGTGTACTGATCTGTATGTGGACAGCCCTGCCATACAACAGTGTACTGATCTGTATGTGGACAGCCCTGCCATACAACAGTGTACTGATCTGTATGTGGACAGCCCTGCAATACACCAGTGTACTGATCTGTGTGTGGACAGCCTGACCTACAACAGTGTACTGATCTGTATGTGGACAGCCTGACCTACAACAGTGTACTGATCTGTGTGTGGACAGCCTGACCTACAACAGTGTACTGATCTGTATGTGGACAGCCTGATCTACAACAGTGTACTGATCTGTTTGTGGACAGCCCTGCCATACAACAGTGTACTGATCTGTTTGTGGACAGCCAGACATACAACAGTGTACTGATCTGTTTGTGGACAGCCAGACATACAACAGTGTACTGATCTGTATGTGGACAGCCCTGCCATACAACAGTGTACTGATCTGTTTGTGGACAGCCCTGCCATACAACAGTGTACTGATCTGTTTGTGGACAGCCAGACATACAACAGTGTACTGATCTGTATGTGGACAGCCAGACATACAACAGTGTACTGATCTGTATGTGGACAGCCTGACCTACAACAGTGTACTGATCTGTATGTGGACAGCCTGACCTACAACAGTGTACTGATCTGTGTGTGGACAGCCTGACCTACAACAGTGTACTGATCTGTGTGTGGACAGCCTGACATACATTAGTGTACTGATCTGTGTGTGGACAGCCCTGCCATACAACAGTGTACTGATCTTTTTGTGGACAGCCAGACATACAACAGTGTACTGATCTGTTTGTGGACAGCCCTGCCATACAACAGTGTACTGATCTGTGTGTGGACAGCCTGACATACATTAGTGTACTGATCTGTATGTGGACAGCCTGACCTACAACAGTGTACCGATCTGTATGTGGACAGCCTGACCTACAACAGTGTACTGATCTGTATGTGGACAGCCTGACCTAAAACAGTGTACTGATCTGTATGTGGACAGCCTGACCTAAAACAGTGTACTGATCTGTATGTGGACAGCCTGACCTACAACAGTGTACTGATCTTTTTGTGGACAGCCCGACATACAACAGTGTACTGATCTGTATGTGGACAGCCCTGCCATACAACAGTGTACTGATCTGTATGTGGACAGCCAGACATACAACAGTGTACTGATCTGTATGTGGACAGCCTGACCTACAACAGTGTACTGATCTGTTTGTGGACAGCCCTGCCATACAACAGTGTACTGATCTGTTTGTGGACAGCGAGACATACAACAGTGTACTGATCTGTATGTGGACAGCCTGACCTACAACAGTGTACTGATCTGTGTGTGGACAGCCTGACCTACAACAGTGTACTGATCTGTATGTGGACAGCCTGACATACAACAGTGTACTGATCTGTGTGTGGACAGCCTGACATACAACAGTGTACTGATCTGTGTGTGGACAGCCCTGCCATACAACAGTGTACTGATCTGTATGTTGACAGCCCTGCCATACAACAGTGTACTGATCTGTATGTGGACAGCCTGACCTACAACAGTGTACTGATCTGTGTGTGGACAGCCTGACCTACAACAGTGTACTGATCTGTGTGTGGACAGCCTGACCTACAACAGTGTACTGATCTGTGTGTGGACAGCCTGACCTACAATAGTGTACTGATCTGTGTGTGGACAGCCTGACCTACAACAGTGTACTGATCTGTGTGTGGACAGCCTGACCTACAACAGTGTACTGATCTGTGTGTGGACAGCCTGACCTACAACAGTGTACTGATCTGTGTGTGGACAGCCTGATCTACAATAGTGTACTGATCTGTGTGTGGACAGCCTGATCTACAACAGTGTACTGATCTGTGTGTGGACAGCCTGACCTACAACAGTGTACTGATCTGTTTGTGGACAGCCCTGCCATACAACAGTGTACTGATCTGTTTGTGGACAGCCCTGCCATACAACAGTGTACTGATCTGTTTGTGGACAGCCAGACATACAACAGTGTACTGATCTGTATGTGAACAGCCCTGCCATACAACAGTGTACTGATCTGTTTGTGGACAGCCCTGCCATACAACAGTGTACTGATCTGTATGTGAACAGCCCTGCCATACAACAGTGTACTGATCTGTTTGTGGACAGCCCTGCCATACAACAGTGTACTGATCTGTATGTGGACAGCCTGACCTACAACAGTGTACTGATCTGTATGTGGACAGCCAGACATAACACACTGTCGGACAGACAGCCTTGATAAAAATAAAATAACTGAAACAAATAGTTTATCATATGTCAAACTTGATGAAAACCAGAAGCTTTGTGGGCAACAATCCTTTAAATGAAAAACTGTATTTAACAAAACTAATAACATTCTAATAATGGTGATCATTCAGGCAGAGCTGGTGGAGTAGAACTTAGAACCATTGTAATATAACTTGTAGAACATATCCAGCAGCAGATGCTAATGGAGCAAAGCCAGTTGCTGCATCTGAAGGTCAACTGAGAATACACCAGCATTGTCCAGCGGTGTATAATAGACCTTATTCTGAGGCTCAGTTATGAAGGACATGTCTTTACAGACACCCTGGTGCAGCAGGAGAGAAGAGACATGTCTTTGAGTAGGGAGGAGGGTGAGGGAGGGAGGAGAGGAAGAAGAGAGACAGACAGACAGACAGACAGACAGACAGACAGACAGACAGACAGACAGACAAGGTCGTACCGTGTCCTTGTTAGGAGCCAGTATCTCTTCAATCATCATGCTGTCTCTGGTGTAAGAGGTCCTGTTCAGGGTGTTGGACCTATCCGAACTGAAGGACCGGAGGCTGTTGTTTACAGCAGTACCAAGTTACCACAGCAACAACAGGCAGGGGGGTGGCGGGGCAGGCAGGCAGGCAGGCGGTGATGAGAGGGTGATGTGAACAGAAAGACAACTCATTACAACATGCAGCTAACCTCTATGTATGTGATGGTTTGTAGGATGAACCACTGACTGGACATCAGAGCTATGGTCATTATAGTTGTATGGTATGTGATGGTGTGTAGGATGACATACAGCATGTCTATGGTGTGTATAGCATGGGTCTAAGTCAGGCAGATAGACAGCATTCTAGATGAAGAGAGGGTTTGAATGAAGCAAACCCAGGTAGAACACAATAATAATGTATGAGCTATGTCTGATAACTAGCATTAGAAAAAGGGACTGGGACCAAAACCTGCTTTAGATGGACAGTGCTAACTTGGAACTAAAGGATTTTGGGCGATGGCCAGCTGGGCTAGTAGACGGCTAGTACTGTCCAAAATCTGGGTTATGGGATATTTGAAAATACAAAAATGTCACTAGCCAGCGGGCTGGTTTGGTAAATGTTCTACAATCCCGGTCTGAAAAGTACAAGCCACTAGCTAGCGTGCTAGCTTAATATCCATCCATACTGCCAGCGCCGTTGAGGGTTTTCACCATTTTGAAGTAGTCAACTGGGCTGTCACAGAAGCAGCCATTGCAAAAATAGAAGTTGACAGACCGCTTGTTCAGACAACAGTAATTTGTTGATATGGCTACGCTAGTTGTCATAGTAACGATGGGGGTGTGCGCAGTGGTGTCGGCTGATTGGTGGAGGTGCTTGTGCTTCCTGTCACGCAGAAGTTATGTAGCACTTCTGTAAATATATGTATTCACTTATCTGTAAATATAACTGTATACCTAACTGTACAGCTAATTTAACCATGCAAAATTTTCACTTACCTGTTCATTTACCCAGTCTGTCTATTAAGTAAACTATTATTACCCTCGCTCATATCATACGCATTTTTAGCTACTGAAGTATTTCTCTGCCATCGACCTGTATAGTATAGTTAACCATCCAACATCCACCAATGTATAGTGTACATATTCAGCCAACCACCCATACTATGCAATGTCCTTTTTATAGCTTTTTTTTGCACTCCAGATATCTTGTATTTCTATACTTTTTCATACTGCCGCTCTATGTATCATGTACCGTGTATCTGTCTTTTGTGTACTTTCGTTGTGGCATTTTGCACCTGCCCTGTGTTTTGTTGTAGCTGCTTGACAATGAAATTTCCCCCCCGGGGGATCAATAAAGTATCTATCTATCTAGCAAACTAAGGTGACAATGCCTGTCTTGGACGTTTCCCAGCTGCTTTGAATGTTCAAAATCATAAGGTATGAACGCTTTTAAAGCTTCCAAGGATAAGATGATCCAACTTTCAAAACAAGTCCTTTTTGGCTAGCCACAGCAGTCAACTAGCTAGCTAGGTATCGTTTTAGCTATCTAGCAGATACACTCATTTGTTTGTCAACAATTAACAAGCTAGTTAGCTATCACATGTTCTTGTCAAACTAGTATCTAGCAAGCAACAAGATACAGTACCGTCAGAAAATATTCACAAAGTGTTACAAAGTGGAATTAACGTGGATTTAATTGTCATTTTTTGTCAACGAGCTACATAAAATATTTTAATGTCAAAGTATAAGAAAGATTCTAACATTTGTGGAAATAAAACCAGCCTCAAGTCTTCTTGGGTAACTCCCTGTATTCGGGGAGTTTCTCCCATTCTTCTCTACTGATCCTCTCAGGTTGGATGGGGAGCGTTGCTTCAAAGATATTTTCAGGTCTATCCAGAGATGTTCGATCAGGTTCAAGTCACTCAAGTACATTCAGAGACTTGTCCCAAAGCCACTACTGCGTTGTCTTTGCTGCCACCACCATGCTTCACCGTAGGGATGGTGGTGGCACCACCATGCTTCACCGTAGCATTTGCTGCCACCACCATGCTTCACCGTAGGGATGGTGCCAGGTTTCCTCCAGACGTGACGCTTGGCATTCAGGCAAAAGAGTTCAATCTTATATAGACAGCTGTGTACCTTTCATGTCCAATCAAATGTTATTTCTCACATGCGCTGAATACAACAGGTGTAGACCTTACAGTGAAATGCTTACTAACAAGCCCTTAACCAACAATACAACAGATGTAGACCTTACAGTGAAATTCTTACTAACAAGCCCTTAACCAACAATACAACAGGTGTAGACCTTACAGTGAAATGCTTACTAACAAGCCCTTAACCAACAATACAACAGGTGTAGACCTTACAGTGAAATGCTTACTAACAAGCCCTTAACCAACAATACAACAGGTGTAGACCTTACAGTGAAATGCTTACTAACAAGCCCTTAACCAACAATACAACAGGTGTAGACCTTACAGTGAAATGCTTACTAACAAGCCCTTAACCAACAATACAACAGGTGTAGACCTTACAGTGAAATGCTTACTAACAAGCCCTTAACCAACAATACAACAGGTGTAGACCTTACAGTGAAATGCTTACTAACAAGCCCTTAACCAACAATACAACAGGTGTAGACCTTACAGTGAAATGCTTACTAACAAGCCCTTAACCAACAATACAACAGGTGTAGAGCTCAATTTGGAGTCTCATAGCAAAGGGTCTGAATACTGATGTAAATAAGGGATTTATTTTTTTAATTTTTAATTATGGGGTATTGTGGGTAGATTGATGTCATTATGGGGTATTGTGGGTAGATTGATGTCATTATGGGGTATTGTGGGTAGATTGATGTCATTATGGGGTATTGTGGGTAGATTGATGTCATTATGGGGTATTGTGGGTAGATTGATGAGGAAGAACAATTATTTAATCCATTTTAGAATAAGGCTGTAATGTAACAACATTTGGAAAAAGTCAAGGGGTCTGAATCCTCTTGATTAGTATTCAACCCCCAATACACGTTAGAATCACCTTGGGCAATGATGACAGCTGTCAGTCTCTCTGGGTAAGTGTCTAAGAGCTTTGCACACTTGGATTGAAAAATATTTGCACATTCTTTAAAAAAATATTCTAGCTCTGTCATGTTGATTGTTGATCATTGCTAGACAGCCATTTTCAAGTTCTCTGGTTTTTGTGGTTGAATCTGTGTTTGAAATTCACAGGGACCTTCCAGATAAGTGTGGTATACAGAGAGGAGGTAGTCATTAAAAACTATTTTATTGGACACAGAGTGAGTCCATGCAAATTATTATGTGACTTGTTAAGCAAATTGTTACTCCTGAATGTATTTAGGCTTTCCATAGCAAAGGGTTGAATACTTTATTCATTTTGTATTCATTTGTAAAAACAAAAAGTCAAAACATAATTCCACTTTTACATGATGGGGTATTATGGGGTATCATGGAGTATTATGGGGTATTATGGGGTATCATGGAGTATCGTGAGGTATTATAGGGTATCATGGGGTATTGTGAGGTATTATAGGGTATCATGGGGTATTGTGAGGTATTATAGGGTATCATGGGGTATTGTGAGGTATTATAGGGTATCATGGGGTATTGTGAGGTATTATAGGGTATCATGGGGTATTGTGAGGTATTATAGGGTATCATGGGGTATTGTGAGGTATTATAGGGTATCATGGGGTATTGTGAGGTATTATAGGGTATCATGGGGTATTGTGAGGTATTATAGGGTATCATGGGGTATTGTGAGGTATTATAGGGTATCATGGAGTATTGTGAGGTATTATAGGGTATCATGGGGTATTGTGAGGTATTATAGGGTATCATGGAGTATTGTGAGGTATTATAGGGTATCATGGAGTATTGTGAGGTATTATAGGGTATCATGGGGTATTGTGAGGTATTATAGGGTATCATGGGGTATTGTGAGGTATTATAGGGTATCATGGAGTATTGTGTGTAGGCCGGTGACATCTTAATGTAATCCATTTTAAATTCAGGCAGTAACACAACACAACGTGGAAACAGTCAAGGTGTGAATACTGTCTGAAGACATTGTACATCTATATGCCATGGTCTCGACCTTGGTAGATATGGTCACATTAACACAGACCTCTGGAAGCTAAATAAAGTATCAGTCCACACCAAACCAAAGGGACTCACCATCTCAACTGAACAGACTGAACCAGACAGAAGCAGCATGACCACAGTTAGACTACATCCAACAGGCACAATACTGATATATCACAACTCACTGGAAGTCAAATGAAAGGACATAGTTAAAAGCATCATGAGCAAACTGTCCACTCTGGTCAGTAAAATGGAGCACAACAAATCAATGAGCATCACAACACAGTGGTTGTTGGAGTTGTGATGCTGTAAACAGCAGACCTTAGTGCTATAGGACGAGGTACGGCATGAGGGAAAGTGCACAAAGCAGACATGCAGTGTGGTTGTAATGGGCCTGGGTCTGATGCTGTGAGCTGTGTTAAACACGGGCACTGTGGTTACTGGACCTTCCTTCCAACTGGAAGTGATAACTGTGGTTATATTTAATTTTTTTTATTTAACTAGGCAAGTCAGTTAATAACAAATTCTTATTTACAATGACGGCATACCTACAGGGTCAGCCCCTAGAGCAAATTAGTGTTAAGTGCCTTGCTCAAGGACACATCGACAGGTTTTTTTTCTCACCTTGTCGGCTCTAACCACTAGGCTACCTACCGCCCTCGCCCCAGGTTATTGAACCAGAGGCAGAGCAGAACTAATTCTACTCATAATGTAAACACACTGATCAGAGCTCTGCAGCCAACACAGTACTTTTGTTCTGGCTGAGGTTAGAACTATCAAACTATTCCAGCACGACTAGATCATATTTTCTCCTCAACACATGAACATTATTAGATAAGTGATTACTGTCCTGCTCATACTAGGAAACCAGTGAACATGTTGATTGTGATAGGGTTACGGTTGTCTGAAAACTTATGTACACTGTAATATCCTGTATCACATGATCAAATGGATGTACTGTCTGTACCTTAGGAACATATCTACAGATATGGATGGTCCATATCAAACCCATTATGCATTGTAATAATTGTACACAGTACCACAGCATGTCAGAGTGTAGTGGATAGTGGGTATGGTACCTGGCGCTGCGTGCTCCGATGCTAAAGCCCATGTATCCCTCCTGGGGAAGAGAGTCGTCTCCCAGCTCTTTCAGGTCCTGGGGTCCCAGGTACTTATCCGTGTCGCCTGTCATCGCATCCTCACCTGACATGACACCAACCAGATATTTAGACAGTCAACAGCTTACAGTCTCTTCTCTCCACTTAGTTAGACAGTCCTCAAGTCACAGTCCCCTCCCTAGTGTAACTGATGAGTTAGTTAGACAGTCCCCTCCCTAGTGTAACTGAAGAGTTAGTTAGACAGTCCCCTCCCTAGTGTAACTGATGAGTTAGTTAGACAGTCCCCTCCCTAGTGTAACTGATGAGTTAGTTAGACAGTCCCCTCCCTAGTGTAACTGATGAGTTAGTTAGACAGTCCCCTCCCTAGTGTAACTGATGAGTTAGTTAGACAGTCCCCTCCCTAGTGTAACTGATGAGTTAGTTAGACAGTCCCCTCCCTAGTGTAACAGATGAGTTAGACAGTCCCCTCCCTAGTGTAACTGATGAGTTAGACAGTCCCCTCCCTAGTGTAACTGATGAGTTAGACAGTCCCCTCCCTAGTGTAACTGATGAGTTAGACAGTCCCCTCCCTAGTGTAACTGATGAGTTAGTTACAGTCCCCTCCCTAGTGTAACTGATGAGTTAGTTACAGTCCCCTCCCTAGTGTAACTGATGAGTTAGTTAGACAGTCCCCTCCCTAGTGTAACTGATGAGTTAGTTAGACAGTCCCCTCCCTAGTGTAACTGATGAGTTAGTTAGACAGTCCCCTCCCTAGTGTAACTGATGAGTTAGTTAGACAGTCCCCTCCCTAGTGTAACTGATGAGTTAGTTAGACAGTCCCCTCCCTAGTGTAACTGATGAGTTAGTTAGACAGTCCCCTCCCTAGTGCAACTGATGAGTTAGTTACAGTCCCCTCCCTAGTGTAACTGATGAGTTAGTTACAGTCCCCTCCCTAGTGTAACTGATGAGTTAGTTAGACAGTCCCCTCCCTAGTGTAACTGATGAGTTAGTTACAGTCCCCTCTCTAGTGTAACTGATGAGTTAGTTAGACAGTCCCCTCCCTAGTGTAACTGATGAGTTAGTTAGACAGTCCCCTCCCTAGTGTAACTGATGAGTTAGTTAGACAGTCCCCTCCCTAGTGTAACTGATGAGTTAGTTAGACAGTCCCCTCCCTAGTGTAACTGATGAGTTAGTTAGACAGTCCCCTCCCTAGTGTAACTGATGAGTTAGTTAGACAGTCCCCTCCCTAGTGTAACTGATGAGTTAGTTAGACAGTCCCCTCTCTAGTGTAACTGATGAGTTAGACAGTCCCCTCTCTAGTGTAACTGATGAGTTAGTTAGACAGTCCCCTCTCTAGTGTAACTGATGAGTTAGTTACAGTCCCCTCTCTAGTGTAACTGATGAGTTAGTTAGACAGTCCCCTCTCTAGTGTAACTGATGAGTTAGTTAGACAGTCCCCTCCCTAGTGTAACTGATGAGTTAGTTACAGTCCCCTCTCTAGTGTAACTGATGAGTTAGTTAGACAGTCCCCTCCCTAGTGTAACTGATGAGTTAGTTACAGTCCCCTCCCTAGTGTAACTGATGAGTTAGACAGTCCCCTCCCTAGTGTAACTGATGAGTTAGTTACAGTCCCCTCCCTAGTGTAACTGATGAGGTAGTTAGACAGTCCCCTCCCTAGTGTAACTGATGAGTTAGTTACAGTCCCCTCCCTAGTGTAACTGATGAGTTAGTTACAGTCCCCTCCCTAGTGTAACTGATGAGTTAGTTAGACAGTCCCCTCCCTAGTGTAACTGATGAGTTAGTTAGACAGTCCCCTCCCTAGTGTAACTGATGAGTTAGTTACAGTCCCCTCCCTAGTGTAACTGATGAGGTAGTTAGACAGTCCCCTCCCTAGTGTAACTGATGAGTTAGTTACAGTCCCCTCCCTAGTGTAACTGATGAGTTAGTTACAGTCCCCTCCCTAGTGTAACTGATGAGTTAGTTACAGTCCCCTCTCTAGTGTAACTGATGAGTTAGTTAGACAGTCCCCTCCCTAGTGTAACTGATGAGTTAGTTACAGTCCCCTCCCTAGTGTAACTGATGAGGTAGTTAGACAGTCCCCTCCCTAGTGTAACTGATGAGTTAGTTAGACAGTCCCCTCCCTAGTGTAACTGATGAGTTAGTTAGACAGTCCCCTCCCTAGTGTAACTGATGAGGTAGTTAGACAGTCCCCTCCCTAGTGTAACTGATGAGTTAGTTACAGTCCCCTCCCTAGTGTAACTGATGAGTTAGTTAGACAGTCCCCTCCCTAGTGTAACTGATGAGTTAGTTACAGTCCCCTCCCTAGTGTAACTGATGAGTTAGTTAGACAGTCCCCTCCCTAGTGTAACTGATGAGTTAGTTAGACAGTCCCCTCCCTAGTGTAACTGATGAGTTAGTTAGACAGTCCCCTCCCTAGTGTAACTGATGAGTTAGTTAGACAGTCCCCTCCCTAGTGTAACTGATGAGTTAGTTAGACAGTCCCCTCCCTAGTGTAACTGATGAGTTAGTTAGACAGTCCCCTCCCTAGTGTAACTGATGAGTTAGTTAGACAGTCCCCTCCCTAGTGTAACTGATGAGTTAGACAGTCCCCTCTCTAGTGTAACTGATGAGTTAGTTACAGTCCCCTCCCTAGTGTAACTGATGAGTTAGTTACAGTCCCCTCCCTAGTGTAACTGATGAGTTAGTTAGACAGTCCCCTCCCTAGTGTAACTGATGAGTTAGTTAGACAGTCCCCTCCCTAGTGTAACTGATGAGTTAGTTACAGTCCCCTCTCTAGTGTAACTGATGAGTTAGTTAGACAGTCCCCTCCCTAGTGTAACTGATGAGTTAGTTACAGTCCCCTCCCTAGTGTAACTGGTGAGTTAGTTACAGTCCCCTCCCTAGTGTAACTGATGAGTTAGTTACAGTCCCCTCCCTAGTGTAACTGATGAGTTAGTTACAGTCCCCTCCCTAGTGTAACTGATGAGTTAGTTACAGTCCCCTCCCTAGTGTAACTGATGAGTTAGTTAGACAGTCCCCTCCCTAGTGTAACTGATGAGTTAGTTACAGTCCCCTCCCTAGTGTAACTGATGAGGTAGTTAGACAGTCCCCTCCCTAGTGTAACTGATGAGTTAGTTACAGTCCCCTCCCTAGTGTAACTGATGAGTTAGTTACAGTCCCCTCCCTAGTGTAACTGATGAGTTAGTTACAGTCCCCTCTCTAGTGTAACTGATGAGTTAGTTAGACAGTCCCCTCCCTAGTGTAACTGATGAGTTAGTTACAGTCCCCTCTCTAGTGTAACTGATGAGTTAGTTAGACAGTCCCCTCCCTAGTGTAACTGATGAGTTAGTTAGACAGTCCCCTCCCTAGTGTAACTGATGAGTTAGTTAGACAGTCCCCTCCCTAGTGTAACTGATGAGTTAGTTAGACAGTCCCCTCCCTAGTGTAACTGATGAGTTAGTTAGACAGTCCCCTCCCTAGTGTAACTGATGAGTTAGTTAGACAGTCCCCTCCCTAGTGTAACTGATGAGTTAGTTAGACAGTCCCCTCCCTAGTGTAACTGGTGAGTTAGTTAGACAGTCCCCTCTCTAGTGTAACTGATGAGTTAGTTAGACAGTCCCCTCCCTAGTGTAACTGATGAGTTAGTTAGACAGTCCCCTCCCTAGTGTAACTGGTGAGTTAGTTAGACAGTCCCCTCTCTCTGTACATTCCTGTAGTATAGTCCTCTCTCTCTGCTGTCCTAACCCCTGAAAGCAGATCCAGTGGGAGCATCTCCAGAGCAGACAGGCTGTTTTAGCAGATCAATAGAAGCCTGAAGGCCTGTTCCACTGTCCTGTCCTGTCCCCTGCTCTGCTCTGCTCTGCCACGGGACACACAGCTGACATCAGCCACCGGGCTACTCAGTTACTCACACTACGCTTGTTTTGTCACTGAATACAAAGCAATGTTTAAGAAGTGAAAACAACGTAGAACAACCCCAACATTCTAAATGTAGAAACCAATAAAGCAGCCCGAGCTAGCCAAGCAGCCAGCTAGCCAATCAGCCAGCTAGCCAAGCAGGCCAGCTAGCCAAGCAGGCCAGCTAGCCAAGCAGGCCAGCTAGCCAAGCAGGCCAGCTAGCCAAGCAGCCCAGCTAGCCAAGCAGCCCAGCTAGCCAAGCAGCCAGCCAGCCAGCCAAGCAACCAGCTAGCCAAGCAGCCAGCTAGCCAAGCAGCCAGCTAGCCAAGCAGCCAGCCAGCCAGCCAAGCAACCAGCTAGCCAAGCAACCAGCTAGCCAAGCTAGTCATCTAGCGAGGGGAGAGCAGCATTCCACCAGCGAAGTCCAACCGCAATATCTGACCCTATCCATGGCAACCACTCCTACAACCTCCCCTCCCCCTTCAACATCACCCCTTCCCTGTTCCTCTAACCTCCCCCCTCCTCAACCCTCCTCCCACACCTTCACCTCCCCCCTGCACCTCCCTCTCCCTCCTCCCATCGCCTCACCCCACTCCTCCCTAACCACAGAAACACACAACAAACCTTGACAGACCTCATCTGGTTACATTCCTCACAAGAATGTCCATTCAAGTATTAACCCCCATCTCCCTCCACCCTCTCTCTCGCACCCAGAAAACCTACTCCACCCTCTCTCTCGCACCCAGAAAACCTACTCCACCCTCTCTCTCGCACCCAGAAAACCTACTCCACCCTCTCTCTCCCACCCAGAAAACCTACTCCACCCTCTCTCTCCCACCCAGAAAACCTACTCCACCCTCTCTCTCCCACCCACCCAGAGACAATCACGCCATAACATCCATTTGAGGGACACAGGATTCAGCAACAAGCTCTGCACTCAAAAACGTTCCAAGCAAATCTCTCTCTCTCTCTCTCTCTCTCTATGGTCAGAGTCTTACAGATCTAGATATGATTTTCTATGTGGGGTTTTGTGTGGGATCCCTAATTAGAGGCATCTGCCATGCATTGTCTCTAATTAGGGATCCTACTTATGTTTGTATGTCCCACACCCTACATCTCTCACTGGATATGATCAGGTTATTATAACATAACTCCTGCATCTCTCACTGGATATGATCAGGTTATTATAACATAACTCCTGCATCTCTAACTGGATATGATCAGGTTATTATAACATAACTCCTGCATCTCTCACTGGATATGATCAGGTTATTATAACATAACTCCTGCATCTCTAACTGGATATGATCAGGTTATTATAACATAACTCCTGCATCTCTCACTGGATATGATCAGGTTATTATAACATAACTCCTACATCTCTCACTGGATATGATCAGGTTATTATAACATAACTCCTACATCTCTCACTGGATATGATCAGGTTATTATAACATAACTCCTACATCTCTCACTGGATATGATCAGGTTATTATAACATAACTCCTGCATCTCTCACTGGATATGATCAGGTTATTATAACATAACTTCTACATCTCTCACTGGATATGATCAGGTTATTATAACAACTCCTACATCTCTTACCTTCATCATCTGACATGTCCAGAACCTCGTTCATGGTTTCCGGAACGTTCATCTTATGTTTCTCAGTCACCGTCTAGAAAGGGAGCAAACATTATAATGAGTTCTTAACAAATTAAGGATGATATGTTACATTTCAATAATTGTAAGAGAACAGATTTGTCTTTATAAATTGCAGCCTACTGCATTTCTCAAGGTGTTTTAGGATCACTTAATGTAGGTTTTAGTTAATACAGTCCAGCTGTTTCATACAGTAACTTAATAACAAGAACAGTGTCTCCAGGTCTCACCAGAATGGTCTGTGTTTCCTCGGTGACAACCTTCAGAGTATCCACTACAGAGATGTATCCCAGCCTCCTGGCGATGGACAGAGCTGTGTTACCATTCTGTTAAAGACATAGTCAGACATTACTATTAGTGTGAACCCTAACCCCTAACCTAGCCTCCTGGTGATGGAGAGGGCTGTGTTACCATTCTGTTAAAGACATAGTCAGACATTACTATTAGTGTGAACCCTAACCCCTAACCCCTAACCTAGCCTCCTGGTGATGGAGAGGGCTGTGTTACCATTCTGTTAAAGACATAGAGATATCTCCCAAGTGGCACAGCGGTCTAAGACACTGTATCGCAATGCTTGCTGTATCACTACAGATCCTGGTTCGATCCCGGGCTGTTTCACAGCCGGCCGCAACCGGGAGACCCATGAGGCTGTGCACAATTGGCCCAGCGTCGTCCGGGTTAGGTTTGGCCGGGATGTCCTAGTCTAGTGACTGCTGTCAGCTAGAGTCCCATTGCACGGACACAGTCGCCAGGTGAACAGTGTTTCCTCCGACACATTGGTGCGGCTGGCTTCCTGGTAAAGCGAGCAGTGTGTCAAGAAGCAGTGCGGCTTGGTGGGGTTGTGTTTCGGAGGAGCACGGCTCTTAACCTTCACCTCTCCTGAGTCTGTACAGGAGTTGCAGCAATGGACTGTAACTTGTTAATGTAACAACAGTACAACAATGTGTTAGTATCTACTATTTATAAACCAAAGACAATGGATGTAATAGTATGTGATAATGTAACAACAGGACAGTGTGAGTCATGTGACTGTTACAGTGCATCCTAATGACTTAGCCTAGTGTGTATGACATAGTGTTGGTGATTGTGTATTTCACTGTACAGTCCCAGCTGTGGGGGCTCTGGGTCATGGCAATGTCTCCCAGAGTCCTTTTCTCACCACAGTGAGTTGGTTGGGAGAGGCTCCATGCAGCAGGTAGGTGTGTGTGTTCTCACCACAGTGAGTTGGTTGGGAGAGGCTCCGTGCTGCAGGTAGGTGTGTGTGTGTGTTCTCACCACAGTGAGTTGGTTGGGAGAGGCTCCATGCAGCAGGTAGGTGTGTGTGTTCTCACCACAGTGAGTTGGTTGGGAGAGGCTCCGTGCTGCAGGTAGGTGTGTGTGTGTGTTCTCACCACAGTGAGTTGGTTGGGAGAGGCTCCATGCAGCAGGTAGGTGTGTGTGTTCTCACCACAGTGAGTTGGTTGGGAGAGGCTCCGTGCTGCAGGTAGGTGTGTGTGTGTGTTCTCACCACAGTGAGTTGGTTGGGAGAGGCTCCATGCAGCAGGTAGGTGTGTGTGTTCTCACCACAGTGAGTTGGTTGGGAGAGGCTCCGTGCTGCAGCAGTAGGTTGATGATGTGGGTGTGGCCTTGCTGGGCTGCCTGGTGGAGGGGGGTGTAGCCGTTCTGAAGAGAGGAGAGGTCAGACACGCCTCTTTAATTAAACATAAAAACACATACCCACTCCAACACCCATACCTACAACCACAAACATCTATATACATATGTTAAATCTGTAGGTGAGCCTAACCTTGGTTTTGGCGTTGACCTTGGCCTGTTTTTTTAGCAGGAAGTTGACCATCTTCACGTTTCCATAGTGACATGACACGTGCAGCGGAGTGCATCCCATCTAGGGACACATTAACAGAAATTAAATGTTATGCCTTATGTAACCTCTAGTGTATCCCATCTAGGGACACATTAACAGAAATTAAATGTTATGCCTTATGTAACCTCTAGTGTATCCCATCTAGGGACACATTAACAGAAATTAAATGTTATGCCTTATGTAACCTCTAGTGTATCCCATTCTGAAACCTGACAGTTTGATGCGTAATGATAGACCTGGATTATAGCAGAATGGATACAACATTTAGAGAGTTAATTGTAGTGTTATAGTCAGGTCTGTAGACTATTATTATATATTATTTATTTATTTAACCTTTATGTAACTAGGCAAGTCAGTTAAGAACAAATTCTTATTTACAATGACGGCCTACACCGGCCAAACTCTGACGATGCTGGGCCACCCTATGAGACTCCCAATCACGGCCGGTTGTGATACAGCCTGGATTCGAACCAGGTAGTCTGTAGTGTAGTAGTGTAGTGGTCTGTAGTGTAGTGTAGTAGTGTAGTGTAGCAGTGTAGTAGTGTAGTGTAGTGTAGCAGTGTAGTAGTGTAGTAGTGTAGCAGTGTAGTAGTGTAGTAGTGTAGTGTAGTAGTGTAGAAGTGTAGTGGTCTGTAGTGTAGCAGTGTAGTGTAGTAGTGTAGTAGTGTAGTGTAGTGTAGTAGCGTAGTAGTGTAGTAGTGTAGTGTAGTAGTGGTCTGTAGTGTAGTGTAGTAGTGGTCTGTAGTGTAGTAGTGGTCTGTAGTGTAGTAGTGTAGTAGTGGTCTGTAGTGTAGTAGTGTAGTAGTGGTCTGTAGTGTAGTAGTGGTCTGTAGTGTAGTAGTGTAGTGTAGTGTAGTGTAGTAGTGTAGTGTAGTGTAGTAGTGGTCTGTAGTGTAGTAGTGTAGTAGTGTAGTAGTGTAGTGGTCTGTAGTGTAGTAGTGTAGTAGTGTAGTAGTGTAGTGGTCTGTAGTGTAGTAGTGTAGTGTAGGTGTAGTGTAGTAGTGTAGGTGTAGTAGTGTAGTGTAGTGTAGTAGTGTAGTAGTAGTGTGGTGTAGTGTGGTGGTGTAGTTGTCTGTAGTGTAGTAGTGTAGTTGTCTGTAGTGTAGTAGTAGTAGTGTAGTGTGTAGTAGTGTAGTAGTGTGGTGTAGTGTAGTGGTGTAGTTGTCTGTAGTGTAGTAGTGTTGTAGTGTAGCAGTGTAGTAGTGTAGTGTAGTTGTCTGTAGTGTAGTATTAATATAATAATACATTTAATTTGTATAGCGCTTTTCACAAACTCAAAGTCGCTTTACAGGGCAGGTAAATAAACAGATAGAAATGGGAGTGGCGAGGGGCTACGGATAGGCAGAGGTGAAGAGATGGGTCTTGAGGCGGGACTGGAAGATGGTAAGGGACTCAGAGGTGCGGATCTCATGGGGGAGGGAGTTCCAGAGCCTGGGAACTGCCCTGGAAAAGGCTCTGTCCCCAAAACTGCGGAGCTTGGCCTTGTGGATGCAGAGGAGACCGGTGGATCTGAGGGACTGTGAGGGTTGGTAGGGGGAGAGGAGGTCAGTGAGGTATGAGGGGGCCAGGTGGTGGATGGCTTAGTAGGCAAGGACCAGGATTTTGTATGTGATCCGGTGGGAAATGGGAAGCCAGTGTAGTTGTTTTAGGACTGGAGTGATGCCAGGATTTGGAGCAGGTGATGAGTCGGGCGGCTGCGTTCTGGACCAGTTGGAGTCTTTTTATGTAGGTCGAGCTGATACCAAGGAGTAGTGAGTTGCAGTAGTCCAGTGAGGGTCTCAAGGGAGTGCGTTGAATCAAAAGTCTCTCTCTATCTCTCTCTCTCTCTCTCACCAGAGCTGACCATGTGGGGTGTGTGTACCTTAGTTTCTGGGTCAACAGTGGCACCCTGGTTAACCAGCACCTCAGCTACGTTGACCTTGTCATCCTGAGCTGCCAGGTGGAGAGGAGTCAGACCACTCTGAGAGGAGAGGACACAGGACAGGACATAACACATTAGAACACAGGACAGGACACATTAGAAGGCTGATGGTAGCGTCCCTGGCTAGTAGCAGAGTAACGATGTCTAACCTCTAACCCCTGACCCCTAAGACCCACCTTGTTGCCCAGGCTGATGGTAGCGTCCCTGGCTAGTAGCAGAGTAACGATGTCTACGTTGCCCTCCTGAGAGGCCAGGTGCAGAGGTGTGATGCCTTGGCGTGTCATAGCGTTGGTGTCGGCTCCGTACTCCAGAAGCGTAGTGGCTATCTCCATCTGGTTCTTCTTAGCCGCGATGTGGAGAGGAGTGTATCCATTCTACACCACAGAGAGAACATATTACATCACATTAAAACAGTCTGGTGGAGAGGAGTGTATCCATTCTACACCACAGAGAGAACATATTACATCACATTAAAACAGTCTGGTGGAGAGGAGTGTATACATTGTGATGACAGTATGTGGAGAGGAGTGTATCCATTGTGATGACAGTATGTAGAGAGAAGGGTATCCATTGTGATGACAGTATGTAGAGAGAAGGGTATCCATTGTGATGACAGTATGTAGAGAGGAGTGTATCCATTGTGATGACAGTATGTAGAGAGGAGTGTATCCATTGTGATGACAGTATGTAGAGAGGAGTGTATCCATTGTGATGACAGTATGTAGAGAGGAGTGTATCCATTGTGATGACAGTATGTAGAGAGGAGTGTATCCATTGTGATGACAGTATGTAGAGAGGAGTGTATCCATTGTGATGACAGTATGTAGAGAGGAGTGTATCCATTGTGATGACAGTATGTAGAGAGGAGTGTATCCATTGTGATGACAGTATGTAGAGAGGAGTGTATCCATTGTGATGACAGTATGTAGAGAGGAGTGTATCCATTGTGATGACAGTATGTAGAGAGGAGTGTATCCATTGTGATGACAGTATGTAGAGAGGAGTGTATCCATTGTGATGACAGTATGTAGAGAGGAGTGTATCCATTGTGATGACAGTATGTAGAGAGGAGTGTATCCATTGTGATGACAGTATGTAGAGAGGAGTGTATCCATTGTGATGACAGTATGTAGAGAGGAGTGTATCCATTGTGATGACAGTATGTAGAGAGGAGTGTATCCATTGTGATGACAGTATGTAGAGAGGAGTGTATCCATTGTGATGACAGTATGTAGAGAGGAGTGTATCCATTGTGATGACAGTATGTAGAGAGGAGTGTATCCATTGTGATGACAGTATGTAGAGAGGAGTGTATCCATTGTGATGACAGTATGTAGAGAGGAGTGTATCCATTGTGATGACAGTATGTAGAGAGGAGTGTATCCATTGTGATGACAGTATGTAGAGAGGAGTGTATCCATTGTGATGACAGTATGTAGAGAGGAGTGTATCCATTGTGATGACAGTATGTAGAGAGGAGTGTATCCATTGTGATGACAGTATGTAGAGAGGAGTGTATCCATTGTGATGACAGTATGTAGAGAGGAGTGTATCCATTGTGATGACAGTATGTAGAGAGAAGGGTATCCATTGTGATGACAGTATGTAGAGAGAGGTGTATCCATTGTGATGACAGTATGTAGAGAGGAGTGTATCCATTGTGATGACAGTATATAGAGAGAAGGATACAGTTTGTCTCTGTGGATGGTTTGTCCTCTGACAAATCAGTTGTACGTTTCGGTGTTCCTTAAGGTTCCGTTTTAGGGCAACTATTGTTTTCACTATATATTTTACCTCTTGGTGATGTCATTCGTAAACATAATGTTAACTTCCATTGCTATATGGACGACACACAGCTGTACATTTCGATGAAACATGGTGATGCCCCAAAATTGCCTGCCCTGGAAGCCTGTGTTTCAGACATAAGGAAGTGGATGGCGGCAATTTTTTTACTTTTAAACTCTGACAAAATAGAGATGCTAGTTCTAGGTCCCAAGAAACAAAGAGATCTTCTGTTAGATCTGTTTTGAGACATCCATTTAAGTGGGGCATGATCAGTTACTAAGACAAATTTTCGACCCAACAGGTAATATCTCAATAGCCCATTTTACAGCACGACATTCCTTTTCCACTGTGGCATAATTCTTCTCAAAAGTTTGTTGAAGTTTGGGGCTTGTAGGACTGGTTCACAACAGAGAGATTGCTTAAGTTCGATGAAGGCCAGTTCTGCTTCTTCGGTCCAGCTCACCTGGTTTGGGAGGTACTTGCGGGTCAATTCGGTTAGGGGGGCTGCTTTTGTTGCGAAGCCAGGTATGAATGTTCGGTAGTAACCAAGTAACCCCAGGAAGGTCCTTACCTGTTTCTTGGTTTGAGGCCGGGGCCAGGTGAGTATGGAATCAATCTTCTTAAGTTGATTCCATAATGCTTGTAAGACCGCTTCTAGGTGGTGGAGATGTTCCTCCCAACTCCTGTCGTGGATAACAATGTCGTCCAGATATGCAGCCGCATATTGCTGGTGTGGATGGAGGACTCTATCCATGAGTCTTTGAAACGTGGCTGGTGCCCCATGGATCCCAAAATTAAGAACCCGGTATTGAAAGGCCCCCTCAGGAGTGGAGAAGGTCTGGCTTGGGGGGGTCAGAGGTACTTGCCAGTACCCTTTTGTCAAGTCCAGGGTTGTGAGGAATCGTGCAGGGCCCAATCGCTCGATCAACTCATCTATCCTTGGCATAGGGTAGGTGTCAAATTGGGAAAACTTCATTCACTTTTCTGTAGTCATTACTGAATCGTGTGCTCCCGTCTGGTTTTGGTACTAGGACGATAGGACTTGACCATGCACTTTGGGATTCCTCTACAACCCCTAGTTCAAGCATTTTCTTTACCTCCGCCTGGATGGCTGCCCTTTTTGCTTCTGGGATCCTGTAAGGTCGAAGTCTAACAACCTTCCCTGGTTCTGTTACTATATCATGGGTTATAAGGGAGGTCTGTCCAGGCCGATCAGAGAAGACGTCACGGTTTCGCCACAAAAGTTCTCTTAACTCCTGCTTTTGCCTAGGGAAGAGCTGGTCACCCATCTTTACCTGCGGGGTTGTAGGAGAAGTGACACTGGCTGTGACTACATCGCTTGGAGGGGTGATAGGTTCATGCCACGATTTCAGAAGGTTTACATGGTAGATTTGCTGGCCTTTCCTTCGGCCGGGTTGGCGTACTCTGTAGTTGACTGGGCCCATCCGCTCTACAATCTCATAGGGTCCCAGCCACTTGGCCAGGAATTTGCACTCGTTGGATGGGACTAGAACTAATACCTTTTCTCCAGGATGAAAATCTCTAATCTTTGCCCCCCAGTTGTATATTTGGGCCTGCTGTTGTTGGGCCTGTTGCATGTGTTCCCTTACAACTGGCCAGATCCTTGCCATTCGGTCGTGCATCTGTTCAACATGCTCAATGATGGTGCGGTGGGGTGATGGCTGCTGTTCCCAACTCTCTTTAGCGAGGTCCAGAATCCCTCGCGGTCGTCGCCCATAGAGGAGTTCAAATGGTGAGAAGCCAGTGGAGCTCTGTGGGACTTCTCGAATAGAGAACAAGACATATGGTAACAGCTGATCCCAATTTTTCCCATCAACGTCAATCACTTTCTTTAACATTTGTTTAAGGGTTTTGTTAAACCTCTCTACAAGCCCATCAGTCTGGGGGTGGTATATGGAGGTTTTGAGTTGTTTCACCTTCAGTTGTTGGCAGGTCTCTTTCATCACCGTAGACATGAAGCACGAGCCTTGGTCAGTAAGGATCTCGTCTGCTATCCCCACCCAGCTGAAGAGTTGGACCAGTTCTCTGGCCACGGCCTTTGAGGTTGCTGATCGGAGAGGTATGGCCTCTGGGAATCGGGTGGCATAGTCAAGGATGACTAGAATGTATCGGTGTCCACGGTTCGATTTTGGCAGCGGTCCCACAATGTCCAGTGCAATCCTGCTGAAAGGGGTCTCAATGATTGGCAGAGGGATAAGGGGGTTTCGATATGTTATCTTGGGGCTGTTGCGTTGACATTCAGAACAGTGACGACAATAATCTTCGACCGCCTTTTTGACCCCGGGCCAATAGAAACGCGTGAGGATCCTTTCATAGGTCTTTTCTGCCCCCAAATGGCCCCCTAGCAAGTGAGTGTGGGCTAAATATAACACCTTAGTGGCATAGGGCTTGGGGACCAACAACTGGTCTATAATTTCACCCCTTCGCTGATCCACTCTATACAACAATCTGTTCTTGATCATAAAATGGGGATAAGTGAGTCTACTCACCCCAACTCGTGGCTGGCCCTCAACCACCTGGACATTCCCCCATGCTTGGCTCAGTACCGTGTCTTGCAGTTGAGCGGTGCCGAACCGTCCCAGCCTTTCTCCCTGGAGGATTTCTGCCGGGGGAAATTCTGAAAATACTTCATGGGATTCTATGTCGTCACGAATCTGTACACCTTCGGGATCTTCTGAAGCAGTGGCAGTGGAGTCAGAGTGAGGTTCCTCACCTCTATCCCCATTGAGGAGCTCTTCAGGGCTGGTTGCATCTGCGGTCCCGGCATTGGTTAGAGGAGCGCAGTGATTGGATAGACAGTCTCTTCTTCTGCGCCGAGTAGGTCTCTTCCCCTCGGTAGCTCGGTTTGTCCAGTAGGCAGAAAATGCTTGACAGTCCCGGCCGACCAGGACTGGGACGTGATCCACGACCCCTGCTCGTACTCGGAACTGCCCCCGTGGGGTGACCATGCTTAATTCTGCAGTGGGGTAGTTCCTGGTGTCCCCATGAATACAGGACACAGAGATCTCTCTTCCCATGATCGGCCCTGCAAACTCTGGTCGGATTAGTGTTGCCATACTGCCTGAGTCTATGAGGGCTTCTGTGTCTTTGCCCCCAATCTTAACAGGGACTTTAGGGGCTGCCGCCCCCTCATGAGCCCAGCAAGTGGTAAGAAAATGGCATGGGAACCTTGATTCCGAGGTACTGGCCGTGGGCATTAGCTCCTCTCGGCCTGGGCAATCCCGGGCCAGGTGTCCCTCCCTCCCACATGTGAAGCATCGGAATGGAGCAGGATTTCGCAGAGGCCTTCCCTCTTTCCAGTTTCCTTGGGCTTTTAGGGGTCTTGCTTGGACTGCTGCGGGGTGCTTCTTAGGAGGCTCTCGCTCTTGACTCGGTTTCCAAGAGGGGTTTTTGGGTACTTAAGGTTTCAGCAGGCTCACAGTCACCTGGTGGTTTTCTAGGAGTGCAATCAAGGCATCTACGCTTTGTGGTCCTTGTTGAGACACATATTTTTTTGCATCTGCAGGCAGGCCACGTGTGCATCGATCAATTGCTACCCTTTCTACAGCAGGTGGCCAATCTCCTTCCTCTAGCCAGCTTCTCACCATGCAGGTTAACGTGGTTACTTGAGCCCGTGCTCGAAGTGATGGATGGTATTCCCAGCTATGGACACGCTGGGCCTTGGCAGGCAGGCTGAGCCCATATTGGGCGAGGATCGATCTCTTGACCACTTCATAATTTGTTGCCTCATGAACGGTGAGGTCACGGCAGGCCTTCTGGGCTTCCCCAGTTAGCAGAGGGAGTATCAGGTTCGCCCAGTCTGCCTTGGGTCATCCCTCTCTGTGGGCAGTTTTTTCAAAGAGATCGAGGTAGGTTTCAACATCATCTTCTCTAGTCATTTTAGTCAGATAATCTTGGGGTCTCCTACCGTGTGCCTCAGTCCTTCGACAGAGCTCGGTGACTGCTGCGTTCAGTGTGGTTTGGGCCTGCAGAATGGCGGTCAGGGCTTCCTACTTTTTCTTGTTGTTTCTCTTCACTGTCTAAATCCAAAGCGAGGTTTCACTATTGCCCGCGTTCTCCACCATATGTAACCTCCATACACAAGACTGGGAGGGTTAAACTCTGGAGGTTAAAGGAAATCAGTCACTGGGCAGCATTTCAGTGGAGCAAAACTTAAGTTTCTTTATTTTCCATAAAGCAGGGGGAAGGGGGAAGGGAGAGAACGGTAACTCAGGTAATTCCTCTTTCTCAGGTTGCTCCTTGTTGCCTCAGTCTACTTCTGGAAGGGAGGCAGAAGAGGTGTAGGATTAGTTAAGGTGATTCATTTTACTCACGTCGTCAACTAGGCCTCTATCTTCAAGAGGGTGGTCGGGTTATGACTGGTCCAATGCCTGGGCTGGGGTGGGGTACATCCAACGCTCTGTGTCTGCTCTCTTCTCCTGCTTCTCCCCTCACTGTGGCTTATTTGTTCTCTTTTATGTGGCTACTAATTGGGTCCAACAGCCTGCAGCTGAGGCACCCTGTCAGAGGGAAAATGGTGCACACCTGTGTTAGAGCTGTCCTTGGTCCTGAACACTGTTTAGCCCAGACCTTGTGTCCTCCTCTGATGGTGCTCTCCATGGTGCTGCAGGTGACTGTGCTGTGTTGTGGAGGACTGTGTTTCCTTCTGGCCACCACAATAGATAGATAGATAGATAGGTACTTTATTGATCCCCCGGGGGGGAAATTTCATGAAATGTACAGTTGTTATATCATATCACGTGCAATATTGCTAGTAATTATTGGACTTAACTTACGTAGGCATTCACTCAGGAATGCATATTATTATCCTGTCAGTTGCACCTTTTCTCATTGCTTTTAGTATATTGAATGTGCAATAAGTGCAGTTGTCTGTAATTAAACCCTGCGCACTAAGGACTGATTTTAAGGGAATTACTATTATTACCCCAAATTATATCATACACACATTTAGCTATTTAAGTATCTCTTCCTGTCATTTACCTGTACAGTTTGTGTAACCATGCAAGTATTCACTTATCTGTAAATATAACTGTATATTTACCTGTACAGCTAATTTAACCATGCAAAATATTCACTTACCTGTTAATTTACCCAGTCTGTCTATTAAGTAAGCTATTATTACCCTCGCTCATATCATACGCATTTTTAGCTACTGAAGTATTTCTCTGCCATCGACCTGTATAGTATAGTTAACCATCCAACATCCAACAATGTATAGTGTACATATTCAGCCAACCACCCATGCTATGCTATGTCTTTTTTTTTGCACTCCAGATATCTTGTATTTCTATACTTTTTCATACTGCCGCTCTATGTATCATGTACCGTGTATCTGTCTTTTGTGTACTTTCTTTGTGGTATTTTGCACCTGTCTATCTATCTATCTATCTATCTATCTATCTATCTATCTATCTATCTATCTATCTGCTAAACGGCGTAAATGTGTAACTGGTACCTACCTTGGCAGCAGCATGTGGTGAAGCTCCCTGGTCCAGCAGCAGCAGAGCCACTTTCTGGTTGTCATAGTGAGCAGCTACATGTAGGGGAGTTAAACCACTCTACAGAAACACAATGACACACACAGCTCCATTAGTGGTGGACTGAAGGTGGAGACACTTAGCCAATCACAGTGGAAGGGTAAGGAACTGGGATCTAAACCAGTTAAAGAATACTGTCTGAACAGGGCCTGTCTGACTGGAGCAGGGGAGGCAAACACATACTTTCTACCAGTCATCTTTTTTGTAGTGGTGTGCTGGGGCGCCAACATAAAGGCCAGTGATGCTTTTCGGATAAATAAGCTGATCAGGAAGGCTAGCTCTGTTCTGGGGATTAGCCTTGACACTCTAGAGGAGGTGGCGGAGAGACGGATCCTGGCCAAACTGCTGGCCATCATGGACAACGTCACCCACCCTCTGCACGCTATGGTTATGACGCAGAGGAGCACCTTCAGTCACAGACTGATCCCACCACGGTGTGCCAGAGAGCGCTACAGGAGATCCTTCCTGCCGGCGGCTATTAGACTATATAATGCCTCACCGGGGTGCCGTGCCGTCGGCAACATAGATCTGGAACTGTTGGGGTGTTAGGACCTAGTTTAACAATTATGCATCCATCCGTGAGTAACTCTGGTCTGTAATCACTCATTCACTCAGGACTTATTTATTCATTCAGGTCTGCATATACATATTCATGTACAGTTGTTATATCATATCACATGCAATATTGCAAGTAATTCTTAGACTCAACTTACGTAGGCATTCACTCAGGAATGCATATTAGTATCCTGTCAGTTGTATCTTTTTTCATTGCTTTTATTATATTGAATGTGAAATACGTGAATTTATCTGTAATTAAACCCTGCACTAAGGATTATTATTATTATTACCCTAAATTATATCATACACACATTTAGCTATTTAAGTATCTCTTCCTGTCATTTACCTGTACAGTTTGTGTAACTATGCAAAAATATTAACTTACCATTTAACCAGTCTGTATATTAAGTAAACTATTATTACCCTCACTTATATCATATGTACATTTAGCTATTTAAGTATTTCTCTGCCATCGACCTGTATAGTATAGTTAACCATGCAAATACTCCTTATTTATCTATATCAACTTGCAATATTTTAATGATTTTTTTTTTGACCTAACACTCTGTAACAATGTATAGTGTACATATTCAGCCATCCAGCCATACTATGCAATGTCTTTTTAGATAGATAGATAGATTAGGTTTATTGCACTCCAGATATCTTGTATTTCTATACCTTTTCATACTGCCGCTCTATGTATCATGTACCGTGTATCTGTCTTTTGTGTATTTTCGTTCTGGCATTCTGCACCTGCCCTGTGTTTTTTTTTAGCTGCTTGACGAATACATTTCCCCTTAGGGATCAATAAAGTATCTATCTATCTATCTATCTATCTATCTATCTATCTATCTATCTATCTATCTATCTATCTATCTATCTATCTATCTATCTATCTATCTATCTATCTATCTATCTATCTATCTATCTATCTATCTATCTATCTATCTATCTATCTATCTATCTATCTATCTATCTATCTATCTATCTATCATGTTAGATTGATCAGAGTGTTTCAGCATCCTAACAGAGCCTGTCTGACTGGAGGCAAACATATGGTGGAGAAACAAACTCAATATAATGACTAAAACCAAATCCAAACTGTGGAGAAACTGTTCATGGACCTACATTCATACAGTTTCTCCATCCAGCTAATAATCCCCAAAATGAAAGCCTTTGTCGTAGTGGGAGGATATCACAACATATCACAACATATCACAACGTATCACAACGTATCACAACGTATCACAGCGTATCACAACGTATCACAACGTATCACAGCGTATCACAACGTATCACAACGTATCACAACGTAACACAACGTATCACAACATATCACAACGTATCACAACATATCACAGCGTATCACAGCGTATCACAACGTATCACAACGTATCACAACGTATCACAGCGTATCACAACGTATCACAACGTATCACAACATATCACAGCGTATCACAACGTATCACAGCGTATCACAACGTATCACAACGTATCACAACGTATCACAACATATCACAACATATCACAACATATCACAACATATCACCGCGTGACTCCAAGTTTACTTCTTATCCAACATGTACTTTAGTCTATAAAAAGGTTGGATGGAAACCTGGTCAGTGACACTGCTAGGATACTGACCTGTAGTTCCAGTATAATGAACCAACAGCATTAGAGTTAGGGTTAGCTAACCCTAACCCCAACCTGGTCAGTGACACTGCTAGGATACTGACCTGTAGTTCCAGTATAATGAACCAATACCTGTACTCTACGTCATAAAGGGCTACATACACGTTACTATCAGTAGGATGTGCTATTGGCTACCAGACTTGCTCATCACTGTTTCTATGGTGACTACAGTACCTTCCCAGCTGCATCAGGCGCAGTGTGTCTCTGTAGCAGAAGGTTGGCCACTTCTATCTTCCCATACTTAGCTGCTACATGGAGGGGAGTGAAGCCCTTCTGGAAGAGGAGAGGAGAGGAGAGGAGAGGAGAGGAGAGGAGAGGAGAGGAGAGGAGAGGAGAGGAGAGGAGAGGAGAGGAGAGGAGAGGAGAGGAGAGGAGAGGAGAGGAGAGGAGAGGAGAGGAGAGGAGAGGAGAGGAGAGGAGGAGTCAGCAATGAGCCACAACACTCACACCATCACATCATAGATTATTACATTGTTACATGTTAGTCATTTAGCAGACACTCTTAATCCAGAGAGACATACAGTCAGTGCATTCATCTTGAGATAGCTGGGTGGGAAAACCACATATCACAGCAGTTAGTGATTCATCTTGAGATAGCTGGGTGGGACAACCACATATCACAGCAGTTAGTGATTCATCTTGAGATAGCTGGGTGGGACAACCACATATCACAGCAGTTAGTGATTCATCTTGAGATAGCTGGGTGGGACAACCACATATCACAGCAGTTAGTGATTCATCTTGAGATAGCTGGGTGGGACAACCACATATCACAGCAGTTAGTGATTCATCTTGAGATAGCTGGGTGGGACAACCACATATCACAGCAGTTAGTGCATTCATCTTGAGATAGCTAGGTGGGACAACCACATATCACAGCAGTTAGTGCATTCATCTTGAGATAGCTGGGTGGGACAACCACATATCACAGCAGTTAGTGATTCATCTTGAGATAGCTGGGTGGGACAACCACATATCACAGCAGTTAGTGCATTCATCTTGAGATAGCTGGGTGGGACAACAACATATCACAGCAGTTAGTGATTCATCTTGAGATAGCTGGGTGGGACAACCACATATCACAGCAGTTAGTGATTCATCTTGAGATAGCTGGGTGGGACAACCACATATTACAGCAGTTAGTGATTCATCTTGAGATAGCTGGGTGGGACAACCACATATCACAGCAGTTAGTGCATTCATCTTGAGATAGCTGGGTGGGACAACCACATATCACAGCAGTTAGTGATTCATCTTGAGATAGCTGGGTGGGACAACCACATATCACAGACTAAGTAAGTACATTTTCCCTCAATAACGTAGCTATCAGTAGAGCCAGGGGAGTGTGTGGAGGAACGGGGTGACATGAGAGAACTTGGGAAGGTTGAACACCAGACGGGCTGCAGCGTTCTGGATAAGTTGTAGGTGTTTAATGGTGCAGGCAGGGAGTCCAGCCAACAGAGTGTTACAGTAATCCAGACGGGAGATGACAAGTGCCTGGATTAGGACCTGTGCTGCTTTCTGTGTGAGGTAGGGTCGTACTCTGTTGTAGAGCATGAACCTGCAGGAGTTTTTTTGCACTCTGGGAGGGCGACAGTGTAGTTGTCAATCGTGATGGAGAGGTCTTTGAGCGGGCAGGCCTTCTCTGGGAGGAAGGTGGGCCAACATCCAAGTTGAGATATCTGCTATGCACACAGAGATGCGTGTTGCCACCTGGGGGAAGGTGAAAAGTAGTTGAGTGTCATCCGCTGTCATGGTTCCACCTGTCACCAGAGGGCAGCAGAGACCGTCCTCGAGACATTAACGACACTCAGGTGTGTCCTATTACTCATTATTTTTAAAAGAGGTGTGTTTTCTGGTTTCCTTTGCAGGAGCTTGAAATGTTTGCCGTTTGTCTCCTGAATGAAGTGTTTGTTGTTTTTCAGTGTTTCTGTTTCTCAGTAAAGTAATGTGTTTATCCTGAACCACTGATTCCTGGTCTGGTCTCTTCTCTGCTCCTGATCCAACCTCAACACAATCCGCATAGCAATGATAGGAGAGACCATGTGAGGATATGAAGGAGCCGAGTGATTTGGTGTATAGAGAGAAGAGGGCCTAGAACCGAGCCCTGGGGGACACCAGTAGTGAGAGTATGTGGTGCAGACACAGATCCTCTCAAATCAAATCAAATCACATTTATTTATAAAGCCCTTTTTACATCAGCCGATGTCACAAAGTGCTATACAGAAACCCAGCCTAAAACCCCAAACAGCAAGCAATGCAGATGTAGAAGTACGGTGGCTAGGAACAACTCCCTAGAAATGCAGAAACCTAGGAAGAAACCTAGAGAGGAACCAGGCTCTGAGGGGTGGCCAGTCCTCTTCTGGCTGTGCCGGGTGGAGATTATAACAATTCATGGCCATTAAGGACAGTTCTTTCTCCAAGATGTTCAAATGTTCATAGATGACCAGCAGGGTAAATAATAATACTAGTTGTTGTAGAGGTTGCAACAAGTAAATACATCAGGAATGAATGTCACTTGGTTTTTCAGTGCGATAGAGCGCAGGTGCGGTAGAGCGAGAGAGAGATGAAAACAGCAGGTCTGGGACAAGGTGGCACGTCCAATGAACAGGTCAGGGTTCCATAACCGCAGGCAGAAGAGTTGAAACCGGTGCAGCAGCATGACCAGGTGGACTGGGGACAGCTAGTCATCAGGGCAGGTGGTCCTGAAGCATGGTCCTCTGGGTAGGCTCAGGTCCTCCGGGAGAGGAGGTAGAGTGGGAGAGAGAGAGAATTAGAGGGAGCATACTTAAATTCACACAAGACACTGGATAACAACATCAGATTTAACAAACTGACCCTAGCTCCCCGGCATATAGCCTACTAGGGACAATAAGGAGGCCTGCATCTTGTGACCGGAGCATACGTGTAGGTATGTACGGCAGGACCAAATCTGAGAGATAGGTATGAGCAAGCCCATGTAATGCTTTGTAGGTTAGCAGTAAAACCTTGAAATCAGCCCTAGCCTTAACAGGAAGCCAGTGTAGAGAGGCTAGCACGGGAGTAATATGGTCAAATCTTTTGGTTCTAGTCAAGATTCTAGCAGCCGTGTTTAGCACTAATTGAAGTTTATTTAGTGCTTTATCCAGGTAGCCAGAGAGTAGAGCATTGCAGTAATCTAATCTAGAAGTGACAAAAGCATGGATTAGCTTTTCCGCATCATTTTTGGACAAAAAATGTCTGATGTTTGCAATGTTACGAAGATGGAAAAAAGCTGTCCTTGAAACATTCTTGATATGTTCATTAAAAGAGAGATCAGGGTCCAGAGTAACGCAGAGGTCCTTCACAGTTTCATTTGAGACGACTGTACAACCATCAAGATTAATTGTCAGATCTAACAGAAGATCTCTTTGTTTCTTGGGATCTAGAACTAGCATCTCTGTTTTGTCAGAGTTTAAAAGTAAAAAGATTTGCCACCATCCACTTCCTTATGTCTGAAACACAGGCTTCCAGAGCAGGCAATTTTGGGGCATCACCATGTTTCATTGAAATATACAGCTGTGTGTCGTACGCATAGCAATGGAAGTTAACATTATGTTTCCGAATGACATCACCAAGAGGTAAAATATATAGTGAAACCTTGAGGAACACCGAAACGTGCAATTGATTTGTCAGAGGACAAACCATCCACGGAGACAAACTGATATCTCTCTGTCTGTCACATGTTTGGGTTTGGAGAGACCAAGACGCAGCGCAGGGACATTCTTTTATTTTACTATGTAATACTTTGTAGTATGAATTACTATGCATAATAAAACTTAAAATGCGAACTACTACACAAACACACACGATAAGACAAACGTCTTGTTCAAAATCAAACACTAAATCAGAACGTAACAAAGAACACTTACTTCACCCGTGACTGGAGGTATAACGACCCACACCAAGGTGTAGGACAGACTAACACATATAGGATCCCTAATTAGAGACGATGCACTGCAGCTGCCTCTAATTAGGGATCCAACCCAAAACCCACACAGAAACAGAAAGAATAGACACTGTCAGACTCTGACCATAGATACATAGAGAAGCAAATAGGCTTCTCTATGGCCAGAGCCTGACACTAACAGATAAGATCTAAACCAGGCAAGAACTTGTCCATGTAGACCAATCTCTCCAAAAGAATATGGTGGTCGATGGTGTCAAAAGCAGCACTAAGGTCACAGCACAAGGACAGATGCAGAGCCTTGGTCTGACACCATTAAAGGTTGTTTACCACTTTCACGAGTTCAGTCTCAGTGCTATGATAGAGTCTAAAACCAGACTGAAGTGTTTCGTATACAGTCGTGGTCAAAAGTTTTGGTCTCCACATTTCCACTGTATTTCAGCCCTGCCACAAAAGGACCAGCTGCCATCATGTCAGTGATTGTCTCGTTAACACAGGTGAGAGTGTTGACGAGGACAAGGCTGGAGATCACTCTGTCATGCTGATTGAGTCAGAATAACAGACTGGAAGCGCCGAGGTTGGGGCTGTCCACTGGACTGGGGGCTCAAACGACCAGTCGTCTGCTTCTATACAGGGTCAAAGCAGTCCGCTCAACTGGGGTCCAGTATGGGACTGGTCGTCTGCCCTGCTCCAGCGCCGAAGCAGTCCGCTCTACCAGTGCCCAGTCCGGGACTGGTTGTCTACCCTGCTCCAGTGCCGGAGCAGTCCGCTCCACCGGGTCCCAGTCCGGGACAGCTCATCAGCCCCGATACAGTGCCGGAGCTGACCATTCCACTGGTGCCCAGTCCAGGTAGGGGCTACAGTCCTGCCTCTGAGCCGGAGCCTCCGCCTGATCTGGTGCCATGTCCGGTACTGGGTCCAGAACCTCCACCGACAACCGCCCCAGTGGTCTGCTCTGTCCTCTCTTCCCCCACTTGTGTTTTGTTGGGAGGGGAGTATTGCAGTCGGGAGCCTGCGCCTTAGGGGGGGTACTGTCAGGTTCTGACTGTGGCAAGGTCTCTGGCTCCCTCTAGGGTGGAGCTGTAGGGTTCTGACTGAGGCCAGGTCTCTTGCTCCCTCTAGGGGGAGCTGTAGGGTTCTGACTGTGGCAAGGTCTCTGGCTCCCTCTAGGGGGAGCTGTAGGGTTCTGACTGAGGCCAGGTCTCTTGCTCCCTCTAGGGGGAGCTTTAGGGTTCTGACTGAGGCCAGGTCTCTGGCTCCCTCTAGGGGGAGCTGTAGGGTTCTGACTGAGGCCAGGTCTCTGGCTCCCTCTAGGGGGAGCTGTAGGGTTCTGACTGAGGCCAGGTCTCTGGCTCCCTATAGGGGGAGCTGTAGGGTTCTGACTGAGGCCAGGTCTCTGGCTCCCTCTAGGGGGAGCTGTAGGGCCACAGTTGGGACTGGGGTGTTTTTTATGTTTAGTTAATTTCCTTTGTTTTCGGTTTGTGTTTTTATTGAATTAATAAAGGAATGTCGCTCCACCACAGCTCTGCTCCTCGTCCCGTCTATATGCACCGTGACAACGGCTTTTGATGATCCTTGGTTGGGGTCTAAGCAAATGATTTGTTGGGATTGCAAACAAAATAAAATGGTGGTTCGATAGTCCAGGATTATGAGGAAAAACATTTAGATCCACAATATTTATGTTAGCAACACCTCTGCCTTTGCGGGATGCGTGGGGGACATGGTCACTAGTGTAACCAGGAGGAGCGGCCTCATTTAACACAGTAAATTCATCAGGCTTAAGCCATGTTTCAGTCAGGCCTATCACATCAAGATTATGATCAGTGATTAGTTCATTGACTATAACTGCCTTGGAAGTGAGGGATCTACATTAAGTAACCCTATTTTAAGAAGTGAGATATCACAACCTCTTTCAATAATGACAGGAATGGAGGAGGTCTTTATTCCAGTGAGATTACTAAGGTGAACACCGCCATGTTTAGGTTTGCTCAACCTAGATCGAGGCACAGACACGGTCTCAATGGGGCTAACTGAGCTGACTACACTGACTGTGCTAGTGGCAGACTCCACTAAACTGGCAGGCTGGCTAACAGCCTGCTGCCTGCTGCCTGGCCTGCACCCTATCTCACAAAATAAAATAATTTTAAAAAGTAGACAGAGGAAAAAATAAAAAGACCTAAGACGTTTGTAAATGTGTTAAGTGAAGATTTATTAAACGGTTATAAAAAAGGAAAAAAATGTAAAGCTTGGCAGGAAGTAACAAACAGCACAGAGACAAATGATACGCTCTAAACGGAAGTGATGCAGACAACACCTGGTCACCTGGTAGGAGAGACACCCAGCCCTGAGAGTGTGTAGAGCCTGAGACACCCAGCCCTGAGAGGGTGTAGAGCCTGAGACACCCAGCCCTGAGAGGGTGCAGAGCCTGAGACACCCAGCCCTGAGAGTGTGTAGAGCCTGAGACACCCAGCCCTGAGAGGGTGCAGAGCCTGAGACACCCAGCCCTGAGAGGGTGCAGAGCCTGAGACACCCAGCCCTGAGAGGGTGCAGAGCCTGAGACACCCAGCCCTGAGAGTGTGCAGATCCTGAGACACCCAGCCCTGAGAGGGTGCAGATCCTGAGACACCCAGCCCTGAGAGGGTGCAGAGCCTGAGACACCCAGCCCTGAGAGGGTGCAGAGCCTGAGACACCCAGCCCTGAGAGGGTGCAGAGCCTGAGACACCCAGTCTCGGTTGAGTGACCTGTCTTGAAGAGCAGTCTCAGTTGAGTGACCTGTCTTGAAGAGCAGTCTCGGTTGAGTGACCTGTCTTGAAGAGCAGTCTCGGTTGACTGACCTGTCTTGAAGAGCAGTCTCGGTTGAGTGACCTGTCTTAAAGAGCAGTCTCGGTTGAGTGACCTGTCTTGAAGAGCAGTCTCGGTTGAGTGACCTGTCTTGAAGAGCAGTCTCGGTTGAGTGACCTGTCTTGAAGAGCAGTCTCGGTTGAGTGACCTGTCTTGAAGAGCAGTCTCGGTTGAGTGACCTGTCTTGAAGAGCAGTCTCGGTTGACTGACCTGTCTTGAAGAGCAGTCTCGGTTGAGTGACCTGTCTTGAAGAGCAGTCTCGGTTGAGTGACCTGTCTTGAAGAGCAGTCTCGGTTGAGTGACCTGTCTTGAAGAGCAGTCTTGGTTGAGTGACCTGTCTTGAAGAGCAGTCTCGGTTGAGTGACCTGTCTTGACGCCTGACTGGTTAGGGTCAAAAAGATCGTTCTGAACGAGATAACGAGAGAGTTGGTCAGAGACAGCACACTTAAGTGTTTTGGAAAGAAAAGAAAGAAGGGATACAGGTCTGTATTTTTTTTTACATCAGATGAGTTGAGTGTTGGTTTCTTGAGGAGGGGAGCAACTCTGGCAATTTTGAAGTCACAGGGGAGGCAGACAGTGGTCAGGGATGAGTTGATGAGGGAAGTGAGGAACGGGAGAAGGTCTCCAGAGATGGTCCGGAGAAGGTAGGAGGGGATGGGGTCGAGCGGGAAGGTTGACGGACGACCAGACCTCACTAATCGCATGATATCATCTGGAGAAAGAGGGGAGAAAGAGGTCAAGGCGTAGGGGAGTTTTATGTGAGTAAGAAAAATGGACTCAGTAGGCTGAGTGAATGAGTAGTGGGTGTCGTCAACCTTTCAAAGTGGTTGACAAAGTCGTCCGCAAAGAGGGAGGAGAAGGTGGAAAATAGTTTCCTAGGGTTAGAGGCATAAGCTTGACATTTAGAGTGATAGAAAGTGGCTTTAGCAGCAGATTGAGAGGAAGAGAAGGTAGAGAGGAGGGAGTGAAAAGATGATAGGTCCTCCGGAAGGTTCGTTTTCTTCCATTTTCGCTCAGCTGCCCACAGCCCTGTTCTGTGAACTCGCAATGAGTCACTCAGCCATGGAGCAGAAGGGGAGGACCGAGGTGTCCGGGAGGAAAGGGGACAGTGTGAGTCATAGGATGCGGAAAGGGAGGAAAGAAGGATCGAAGAGGCAGAATCAGGAGACCGGACGGAGAAGGATTTAGCAGAAGGGAGAGATGATTGGGATGAACTGAAGTCTTTACAAGATGGAGGCCTTTCTGGGTGGAAAGATCTCATTTCACAGCCAGACAACCTCAGGCTAAGTATCTGTTCCACACCCACACCATAGCACCCTGGTCAAGCAGGACTGACGAGATGTCTCTGAGTCCCTCTCTAATAGAGTTAGTACTGTGTAGGGTGTAGGGTGTAGGGTGTACCTTGGTAGTGATGTCCAGAGAAGCACCCTGGTCAAGCAGGACTGACGAGATGTCTCTGAGTCCCTCTTTGGCAGCCAGGTGTAGTGGGGTGTAGCCAGAGGTGGTAGTGGCGTCAGGACACGCCCCATTCTGTAGCAGCTGCAGCACGATGTCAGGCTTCCCAAGACGACTGGAGATGTGGAGCGGGGTCTGGTCGTCCTGGAGACAGGGACAGAGGACAGTGTTAGGGGACAGACAGGAGACAAACATGAGGAAAGACTCTGCAGCAGACAACTAAAAAACCTTTTTCATAAGGTCAACTGTGACAATAAGTTCATACAGGTTCAAATCCATAGTCGTTCAACTGTAAACACTCCTAAATACATCTTATTTTAATGCAATAACTCAACCAGTTAGAATACCTTATTTTAATGCAATAACTCAACCAATAAGAAGACATCATTTTAATGCAATAACTCAACAAATAAGTAGATCTTATATTCACTCCAAAGAGCTACTGAAACAACTAGCTACAACAGTCAGTATTGTATCTTCTCTCCAGTCAGTATTGTTACTTCTCTCCAGTCAGTATTGTTACTTCTATCCAGTCAGTATTGGTACTTCTATCCAGTCAGTATTGGTCCTTCTCTCCAGTCAGTATAATTTATTCTCTCAAGTCAGTATTGGTCCTTCTCTCCAGTCAGTATTGTTACTTCTATCCAGTCAGTATTGTTACTTCTATAAAGTCAGTATTGTTACTTCTATAAAGTCAGTATTGGTCCTTCTATCCAGTCAGTATTGGTCCTTCTCTCTAGTCAGTATTGGTCCTTCTATCCAGTCAGTATTGGTCCTTCTCTCCAGTCAGTATTGGTCCTTCTCTCCAGTCAGTATTGGTCGATCTCTTCCGGCAGTATTGTTACTTCTATCCAGTCAGTATTGTTCCTTCTCTCCAGTCAGTATTGGTCCTTCTCTCCAGTCAGTATTGGTCCTTCTCTCCAGTCAGTATTGGTCCTTCTCTCCAGTCAGTATTGTTACTTCTATCCAGTCAGTATTGGTCCTTCTACCCAGTCAGTATTATTCCTTCTCTCCAGTCAGTATTGGTACATATCTCCAGTCAGTATTGTTACTTCTATCCAGTCAGTATTGTTACTTCTATACAGTCAGTATTGTTACTTCTCTCTAGTCAGTATTGTTCCTTCTCTCCAGTCAGTATTGGTACTTCTATCCAGTAAGTATTGTTACTTCTATCCAGTCAGTATTGTTACTTCTATCCAGTCAGTATTGTTACTTCTATCCAGTCAGTATTGTTCCTTCTCTCCAGTCAGTATTGGTCCTTCTCTCCAGTCAGTATTGTTACTTCTATCCAGTCAGTATTGGTCCTTCTCTCCAGTCAGTATTGGTCCCTCTCTCCAGTCAGTATTGTTACTTCCCTCCAGTCAGTATTATTCATTCTCTCCAGTCAGTATTGGTCCTTCTCTCCAGTCAGTATTGGTCCTTCTCTCCAGTCAGTATTGTTACTTCTATCCAGTCAGTATTGTTACTTCTATCCAGTCAGTATTGTTCATTCTCTCCAGTCAGTATTGGTCCTTCTCTCCAGGCAGTATTGGTCCTTCTCTCCAGTCAGTATTGTTACTTCTATCCAGTCAGTATTGTTACTTCTATCCAGTCAGCATTGTTACTTCTATCCAGACAGTATTGTTACTTCTCTCCAGTCAGTATTGTTACTTCTATCCAGTCAGTATTGTTACTTCTCTCCAGTCAGTATTGTTACTTCTATCCAGTCAGTATTGTACCTTCTCTACAGTGAGTATTGTTCCTTCTCTCCAGTCAGAAGTGTTTGTTCTCTCCAGTCAGTATTGTTACTTCTATCCAGTCAGCATTGTTACTTCTATACAGTCAGTATTGGTCCTTCTCTCCAGTCAGTATTGGTCCTTCTATCCAGTCAGTATTGTTACTTCTATCCAGTCAGTATTGGTCCTTCTCTCCAGTCAGTATTGGTCCTTCTCTCCAGTCAGTATTGTTACTTCTATCCAGTCAGAATTGTTACTTCTATCCAGTCAGTATTGTTCCTTCTCTCCAGTCAGTATTGGTCCTTCTCTCCAGTCACTATTGTTACTTCTATCCAGTCAGTATTGTTACTTCTCTCCAGTCAGTATTGTTACTTCTCTCCAGTCAGTATTGGTCCTTCTCTCCAGTCAGTATTGGACCTTCTCTCCAGTCAGTATTGGTCCTTCTCTCCAGTCAGTATTGGTCCTTCTCTCCAGTCAGTATTGGTCCTTCTCTCCAGTCAGTATTGGTCCTTCTCTCCATTCAGTATTGTTCATTTTCTCCAGTCAGTATTGGTCCTTCTCTCCAGTCAGTATTGTTCCTTCTCTCCAGTTAGAATTGGTCCTTCTCTCCAGTCAGTATTGGCCCTTCTCTCCAGTCAGTATTGTTCCTTCTCTCCAGTCAGTATTGGTCCTTCTCTCCAGTCAGTATTGGTCCTTCTCTCCAGTCAGTATTGGTCCTTCTCTCCATTCAGTATTGTTCATTTTCTCCAGTCAGTATTGGTCCTTCTCTCCAGTCAGTATTGGTCCTTCTATCCAGTCAGTATTGTTACTTCTCTCCAGTCAGTATTGTTACTTCTATCCAGTCAGTATTGTTCATTCGCTCGAGTCAGTATTGGTCCCTCTCTCCAGTCAGTATTGTATCTTCTCTCCAGTTAGTATTGTTCATTCTCTCCAGTCAGTATTGTTCCTTCTATCCAGTCAGAATTGGTCCTTCTCTCCAGTCAGTATTGGTCCTTCTCTCCAGTCAGTATTGTTCCTTCTCTCCAGTCAGTATTGGTCCTTCTCTCCAGTCAGTATTGGTCCTTCTCTCCAGTCAGTATTGGTCCTTCTCTCCATTCAGTATTGTTCATTTTCTCCAGTCAGTATTGGTCCTTCTATCCAGTCAGTATTGTTACTTCTCTCCAGTCAGTATTGTTACTTCTATCCAGTCAGTATTGTTCATTCGCTCGAGTAAGTATTGGTCCCTCTCTCCAGTCAGTATTGTATCTTCTCTCCAGTCAGTATTGTTCATTCTCTCCAGTAAGTATTGGTCCTTCTCTCCAGTCTGTATTGGTCCTTCTCTCAAGTAAGTATTGGTCTTTCTCGCCAGTCAGTATTGGTCCTTCTCTCCAGTCTGTATTGGTCCTTCTCTCCAGTAAGTATTGGTCCTTCTCTCCAGTCAGTATTGTTCCTTCTCTCCAGTCAGTATTGTATCTTCTCTCCAGTCAGTATTGTTCATTCTCTCCAGTCAGTATTGGTCCCTCTCTCCAGTCAGTATTGAATCTTCTCTCCAGTCAGTATTGTATCTTCTCTCCAGTCAGTATTGTTCATTCTCTCCAGTAAGTATTGGTCCTTCTCTCCAGTCTGTATTGGTACTTCTATCCAGTCAGTATTGTTATTCCTATCCAGTCAGTATTGTTCATTCTCTCCAGTCAGTATTGGTCCTTCTCTCCAGTCAGTATTGGTCCTTCTCTCCAGTCAGTATTGGTCCTTCTCTCCAGTCAGTATTGTTACTTCTATCCAGTCAGTATTGGTCCTTCTACCCAGTCAGTATTGTTACTTCTCTCCAGTCAGTATTGGTCCTTCTCTCCAGTCAGTATTATTCCTTCTCTCCAGTCAGTATTGGTCCATATCTCCAGTCAGTATTGTTACTTCTATCCAGTCAGTATTGTTCCTTCTCTCCAGTCAGTATTGTTACTTCTCTCCAGTCAGTATTGTTACTTCTCTCCAGTCAGTATTGTTACTTCTATCCAGTCAGTATTGTTACTTCTCTCCAGTCAGTATTGTTACTTCTATCCAGTCAGTATTGTTCCTTCTCTCCAGTCAGTATTGTTACTTCTATCCAGTCAGTATTGTTACTTCTCTCCAGTCAGTATTGTTACTTCTATCCAGTCAGTATTGTTCCTTCTCTCCAGTCAGTATTGGTCCTTCTCTCCAGTCAGTATTGTTACTTCTCTCCAGTCAGTATTGTTACTTCTATCCAGTCAGTATTGTTCCTTCTCTCCAGTCAGTATTGGTCCTTCTCTCCAGTCAGTATTGTTACTTCTCTCTAGTCAGTATTGTTACTTCTATCCAGTCAGTATTGTTACTTCTATCCAGTCAGTATTGTTACTTCTCTCTAGTCAGTATTGTTCCTTCTCTCCAGTAAGTATTGGTCCTTCTCTCCAGTCAGTATTGTTCCTTCTCTCCAGTCAGTATTGGTCCCTCTCTCCAGTCAGTATTGTTCCTTCTCTCCAGTCAGTATTGGTCCTTCTCTCCAGTCTGTATTGGTCCTTCTCTCCAGTAAGTATTGGTCCTTCTCTCCAGTCAGTATTGTTCCTTCTCTCCAGTCAGTATTGTATCTTCTCTCCAGTCAGTATTGTTCATTCTCTCCAGTCAGTATTGGTCCCTCTCTCCAGTCAGTATTGAATCTTCTCTCCAGTCAGTATTGTATCTTCTCTCCAGTCAGTATTGTTCATTCTCTCCAGTAAGTATTGGTCCTTCTCTCCAGTCTGTATTGGTACTTCTATCCAGTCAGTATTGTTATTCCTATCCAGTCAGTATTGTTCATTCTCTCCAGTCAGTATTGGTCCTTCTCTCCAGTCAGTATTGGTCCTTCTCTCCAGTCAGTATTGGTCCTTCTCTCCAGTCAGTATTGTTACTTCTATCCAGTCAGTATTGGTCCTTCTACCCAGTCAGTATTGTTACTTCTCTCCAGTCAGTATTGGTCCTTCTCTCCAGTCAGTATTATTCCTTCTCTCCAGTCAGTATTGGTCCATATCTCCAGTCAGTATTGTTACTTCTATCCAGTCAGTATTGTTCCTTCTCTCCAGTCAGTATTGTTACTTCTCTCCAGTCAGTATTGTTACTTCTCTCCAGTCAGTATTGTTACTTCTATCCAGTCAGTATTGTTACTTCTCTAAAGTCAGTATTGTTACTTCTATCCAGTCAGTATTGTTCCTTCTCTCCAGTCAGTATTGTTACTTCTATCCAGTCAGTATTGTTACTTCTCTCCAGTCAGTATTGTTACTTCTATCCAGTCAGTATTGTTCCTTCTCTCCAGTCAGTATTGGTCCTTCTCTCCAGTCAGTATTGTTACTTCTCTCTAGTCAGTATTGTTACTTCTATCCAGTCAGTATTGTTACTTCTATCCAGTCAGTATTGTTACTTCTCTCTAGTCAGTATTGTTCCTTCTCTCCAGTAAGTATTGGTCCTTCTCTCCAGTCAGTATTGTTCCTTCTCTCCAGTCAGTATTGGTCCCTCTCTCCAGTCAGTATTGTTCCTTCTCTCCAGTCAGTATTGTTACTTCTCTCCAGTCAGTATTGTTACTTCTATCCAGTCAGTATTGTTACTTCTATCCAGTCAGTATTGTTACTTCTGTCCAGTCAGTATTGTTACTTCTATCCAGTCAGTATTGTTCCTTCTCTCCAGTCAATATTGGTCCTTCTCTCCAGTCAGTATTGTTACTTCTATCCAGTCAGAATTGTTACTTCTATCCAGTCAGTATTGTTCCTTCTCTCAAGTCAGTATTGGTCCTTCTCTCCAGTCAGTATTGTTACTTCTATCCAGTCAGTATTGTTACTTCTATCCAGTCAGTATTGTTACTTCTCTATAGTCAGTATTGGTCCTCCTCTCCAGTAAGTATTGGTCCTTCTCTCCAGTCAGTATTGGTCCATCTCTCCAGTCAGTATTGTACCTTCTCTCCAATCAGTATTGGTCATTCTCTCCAGTCAGTATTGGTCCTTCTCTCCAGTCAGTATTGGTCCATCTCTCCAGTCAGTATTGTACCTTCTCTCCAGTCAGTATTGGTCCCTCTCTCCGGTCAGTATTGGTCCTTCTCTCCAGTCAGTATTGGTCCTTCTCTCCAGTCAGTATTGGTCCCTCTCTCCAGTCAGTATTGGTCCTTCTCTCCAGTCAGTATTGGTCCCTCTCTCCAGTCAGTATTGTTACTTGCCTCCAGTCAGTATTGGTCCTTCTCTCCAGTTAGTATTGGTCCTTCTCTCCAGTCAGAATTGTACCTTCTCTCCAGTGAGTATTGTTCCTTCTCTCCAGTCAGAAGTGTTTGTTCTCTCCAGTCAGTACTGTTACTTCTATACAGTCAGTATTGGTCCTTCTCTCCAGTCAGTATTGGTCCTTCAATCCAGTCAGTATCGTTACTTCTATTCAGTCAGTATTGTTACTTCTCTCCAGTCAGTATTGTTACTTCTATCCAGTCAGTATTGTTCCTTCTCTCCAGTCAGTATTGGTCCTTCTCTCCAGTCAGTATTGGTCATTCTCTCCAGTCAGTATTGTTACTTCTCTCCAGTCAGTATTGTTACTTCTCTCCAGTCAGTATTGTTACTTCTCTCCAGTCAGTATTGGTCCTTCTCTCCAGTCAGTATTGGTCCTTCTCTCCAGTCAGTATTGGTCCTTCTCTCCAGTCAGTATTGGTCCTTCTCTCCATTCAGTATTGTTCATTTTCTCCAGTCAGTATTGGTCCTTCTCTCCAGTCAGTATTGTACCTTCTCTCCAGTCAGTATTGTTCATTTTCTCCAGTCAGTATTGGTCCTTCTCTCCAGTCAGTATTGGTCCTTCTCTCCAGTCAGTATTGTTCCTTCTCTCAAGTCAGTATTGTTCCTTCTCTCCAGTCAGTATTGTTACTTCTCTCCAGTCAGTATTGTACCTTCTCTCCAGTCAGTATTGGTGCTTCTCTCCAGTCAGTATTGGTCCTGCTCTCCAGTCAGTATTGTTACTTCTCTCCAGTAAGTATTGGTCCTTCTCTCCAGTCTGTATTGGTACTTCTATCCAGTCAGTATTGTTACTCCTATCCAGTCAGTATTGTTACTTCTATCCAGTCAGTATTGTTCATTCTCTCCAGTCAGTATTGGTCCTTCTCTCCAGTCAGTATTGGTCCTTCTCTCCAGTCAGTATTGTTACTCATATCCAGTCAGTATTGTTACTTCTATCCAGTCAGTATTGTTCATTCTCTCCAGTCAGTATTGGTCCTTCTCTCCAGTCAGTATTGGTCCTTCTCTCCAGTCAGTATTATTCCTTCTCTCCAGTCAGTATTGGTCCATATCTCCAGTCAGTATTGTTACTTCTATCCAGTCAGAATTGTTACTTCTATACAGTCAGTATTGTTACTTCTCTCTAGTCAGTATTGTTCCTTCTCTCCAGTCAGTATTGTTACTTCTATCAAGTCAGTATTGTTACTTCTATCCAGTCAGTATTGTTATTTCTATCCAGTCAGTATTGGTCCTTTTATCCAGTCAGTATTGTTACTTCTATCCAGTCAGTATTGTTCATTCTCTCCAGTCAGTATTGTTCCTTCTCTCCAGTCAGTATTGGTCCTTCTCTCCAGTCAGTATTGGTCCTTCTCTCCAGTCAGTATTGGTCCTTCTCTCCAGTCAGTATTGTTACTTCTATCCAGTCAGTATTGTTACTTCTCTCCAGTCAGTATTGTTACTTCTATCCAGTCAGTATTGTTCCTTCTCTCCAGTCAGTATTGGTCCTTCTCTCCAGTCAGTATTGTTACTTCTATCCAGTCAGTATTGTTACTTCTATCCAGTCAGTATTGTTCCTTATCTCCAGTCAGTATTGGTCCTTCTCTCCAGTCAGTATTGTTACTTCTCTCCAGTCATTATTGTTACTTCTATCCAGTCAGTATTGTTACTTCTATCCAGTCAGTATTGTTCCTTCTCTCCAGTCAGTATTGGTCCTTCTCTCCAGTCAGTATTGTTACTTCTATCCAGTAAGTATTGGTCCTTCTCTCCAGTCTGTATTGGTCCTTCTCTCCAGTCAGAATTGTACCTTCTCTCCAGTGAGTATTGTTCCTTCTCTCCAGTCAGAAGTGTTTGTTCTCTCCAGTCAGTACTGTTACTTCTATACAGTCAGTATTGGTCCTTCTCTCCAGTCAGTATTGGTCCTTCAAACCAGTTAGTATTGTTACTTCTATTCAGTCAGTATTGTTACTTCTCTCCAGTCAGTATTGTTACTTCTATCCAGTAAGTATTGTTCCTTCTCTCCAGTCAGTATTGGTCCTTCTCTACAGTCAGTATTGTTACTTCTATCCAGTCAGTATTGTTACTCCTATCCAGTCAGTATTGTTACTTCTATCCAGTCAGTATTGTTCATTCTCTCCAGTCAGTATTGGTCCTTCTATCCAGTCAGTATTGGTCCTTCTCTCCAGTCAGTATTATTCCTTCTCTCCAGTCAGTATTGGTCCATATCTCCAGTCAGTATTGTTACTTCTATCCAGTCAGAATTGTTACTTCTATACAGTCAGTATTGTTACTTCTCTCTAGTCAGTATTGTTCCTTCTCTCCAGTCAGTATTGTTACTTCTATCAAGTCAGTATTGTTACTTCTATCCAGTCAGTATTGTTATTTCTATCCAGTCAGTATTGGTCCTTCTATCCAGTCAGTATTGTTACTTCTATCCAGTCAGTATTGTTCATTCTCTCCAGTCAGTATTGGTCCTTCTCTCCAGTCAGTATTGGTCCTTCTCTCCAGTCAGTATTGGTCCTTCTCTCCAGTCAGTATTGGTCCTTCTCTCCAGTCAGTATTGTTACTTCTATCCAGTCAGTATTGTTACTTCTCTCCAGTCAGTATTGTTACTTCTATCCAGTCAGTATTGTTCCTTCTCTCCAGTCAGTATTGGTCCTTCTCTCCAGTCAGTATTGTTACTTCTATCCAGTCAGTATTGTTACTTCTATCCAGTCAGTATTGTTCCTTCTCTCCAGTCAGTATTGGTCCTTCTCTCCAGTCAGTATTGTTACTTCTCTCCAGTCAGTATTGTTACTTCTATCCAGTCAGTATTGTTACTTCTATCCAGTCAGTATTGTTCCTTCTCTCCAGTCAGTATTGGTCCTTCTCTCCAGTCAGTATTGTTACTTCTATCCAGTAAGTATTGGTCCTTCTCTCCAGTCTGTATTGGTCCTTCTCTCCAGTCAGAATTGTACCTTCTCTCCAGTGAGTATTGTTCCTTCTCTCCAGTCAGAAGTGTTTGTTCTCTCCAGTCAGTACTGTTACTTCTATACAGTCAGTATTGGTCCTTCTCTCCAGTCAGTATTGGTCCTTCAAACCAGTTAGTATTGTTACTTCTATTCAGTCAGTATTGTTACTTCTCTCCAGTCAGTATTGTTACTTCTATCCAGTAAGTATTGTTCCTTCTCTCCAGTCAGTATTGGTCCTTCTCTCCAGTCAGTATTGTTACTTCTATCCAGTCAGAATTGTTACTTCTATCCAGTCAGTATTGCTCCTTCTCTCCAGTCAGTATTGGTCCTTCTCTCCATTCAGTATTGTTCATTTTCTCCAGTCAGTATTGGTCCTTCTCTCCAGTCAGTATTGTACCTTCTCTCCAGTCAGTATTGTTCATTTTCTCCAGTCAGTATTGGTCCTTCTCTCCAGTCAGTATTGTTACTTCTCTCCAGTCAGTATTGGTCCTTCTCTCCAGTAAGTATTGGTCCAACTCTCCAGTCAGTATTGTTCCTTCTCTCCAGTCAGTATTGTTACTTCTCTCCAGTCAGTATTGTTCATTTTCTCCAGTCATTATTGGTCCTTCTCTCCAGTCAGTATTGGTCCTTCTCTCCAGTCAGTATTGTATCTTCTCTCCAGTCAGTATTGGTCCTTCTCTCCAGTCAGTATTGGTCCTTCTCTCCAGTCAGTATTGTATCTTCTCTCCAGTCAGTATTGTTATTTCTCTCCAGTCAGTATTGGTCCTTCTCTCCAGTCAGTATTGGTCCTTCTCTCCAGTAAGTATTGGTGCTTCTCTCCAGTCAGTATTGGTCCTGCTCTCCAGTCAGTATTGTTACTTCTCTCCAGTCAGTATTGGTCCTTCTCTCCAGTCAGTATTGTTCATTTTCTCCAGTCAGTATTGTTACTTCTATCCAGTCAGTATTGGTCCTTCTACCCAGTCAGTATTGTTACTTCTCTCCAGTCAGTATTGGTTCTTCTCTCCAGTCAGTATTATTCCTTCTCTCCAGTCAGTATTGGTCCTTCTCTCCAGTCAGTATTGTTACTTCTCTCCAGTCAGTATTGTTACTTCTATCCAGTCAGTATTGTTACTTCTATCCAGTCAGTATTGTTACTTCTCTCCAGTCAGTATTGTTACATCTATCCAGTCAGTATTGTTCCTTCTCTCTAGTCAGTATTGTTACTTCTATCCAGTCAGTATTGTTACTTCTATCCAGTCAGTATTGTTACTTCTATCCAGTCAGTATTGTTACTTCTATCTAGTCAGTATTGTTACTTCTGTCCAGTCAGTATTGTTACTTCTATCCAGTCAGTATTGTTCCTTCTCTCCAGTCAGTATTGGTCCTTCACTCCAGTCAGTATTGTTACTTCTATCCAGTCAGAATTGTTACTTCTATCCAGTCAGTATTGTTCCTTCTCTCCAGTCAGTATTGGTCCTTCTCTCCAGTCAGTATTGTTACTTCTATCCAGTCAGTATTGTTACTTCTATCCAGTCAGTATTGTTACTTCTCTATAGTCAGTATTGGTCCTCCTCTCCAGTAAGTATTGGTCCTTCTCTCCAGTCAGTATTGGTCCATCTCTCCAGTCAGTATTGTTACTTCTATCCAGTCAGTATTGTTCCTTCTCTCCAGTCAGTATTGGTCCTTCTCTCCAGTCAGTATTGTTACTTCTATCCAGTCAGTATTGTTACTTCTCTATAGTCAGTATTGGTCCTCCTCTCCAGTCAGTATTGTTACTTCTCTCCAGTCAGTATTGTTACTTCTCTCCAGTCAGTATTGGTCCTTCTCTCCAGTCAGTATTGTACCTTCTCTCCAGTCAGTATTGGTCATTCTCTCCAGTCAGTATTGGTCCTTCTCTCCAGTCAGTATTGGTCCTTCTATCCAGTCAGTATTGTTACTTCTATTCAGTCAGTATTGTTACTTCTCTCCAGTCAGTATTGTTACTTCTATCCAGTCAGTATTGGTCCTTCTCTCCAGTCAGTATTGGTCCTTCTCTCCAGTCAGTATTGGTCATTCTCTACAGTCAGTATTGTTACTTCTCTCCAGTCAGTATTGTTACTTCTCTCCAGTCAGTATTGTTACTTCTCTCCAGTCAGTATTGGTCCTTCTCTCCAGTCAGTATTGGTCCTTCTCTCCAGTCAGTATTGGTCCTTCTCTCCATTCAGTATTGTTCATTTTCTCCAGTCAGTATTGTATCTTCTCTCCAGTCAGTATTGGTCCTTCTCTCCAGTCAGTATTGGTCCTTCTCTCCAGTCAGTATTGTATCTTCTCTCCAGTCAGTATTGTTACTTCTATCCAGTCAGTATTGTTCATTCTCTCCAGTCAGTATTGGTCCTTCTCTCCAGTCAGTATTGGTCCTTCTCTCCAGTCAGTATTATTCCTTCTCTCCAGTCAGTATTGGTCCATATCTCCAGTCAGTATTGTTACTTCTATCCAGTCAGAATTGTTACTTCTATACAGTCAGTATTGTTACTTCTCTCTAGTCAGTATTGTTCCTTCTCTCCAGTCAGTATTGTTACTTCTATCAAGTCAGTATTGTTACTTCTATCCAGTCAGTATTGTTATTTCTATCCAGTCAGTATTGGTCCTTTTATCCAGTCAGTATTGTTACTTCTATCCAGTCAGTATTGTTCATTCTCTCCAGTCAGTATTGGTCCTTCTCTCCAGTCAGTATTGGTCCTTCTCTCCAGTCAGTATTGGTCCTTCTCTCCAGTCAGTATTGGTCCTTCTCTCCAGTCAGTATTGTTACTTCTATCCAGTCAGTATTGTTACTTCTCTCCAGTCAGTATTGTTACTTCTATCCAGTCAGTATTGTTCCTTCTCTCCAGTCAGTATTGGTCCTTCTCTCCAGTCAGTATTGTTACTTCTATCCAGTCAGTATTGTTACTTCTATCCAGTCAGTATTGTTCCTTATCTCCAGTCAGTATTGGTCCTTCTCTCCAGTCAGTATTGTTACTTCTCTCCAGTCATTATTGTTACTTCTATCCAGTCAGTATTGTTACTTCTATCCAGTCAGTATTGTTCCTTCTCTCCAGTCAGTATTGGTCCTTCTCTCCAGTCAGTATTGTTACTTCTATCCAGTAAGTATTGGTCCTTCTCTCCAGTCTGTATTGGTCCTTCTCTCCAGTCAGAATTGTACCTTCTCTCCAGTGAGTATTGTTCCTTCTCTCCAGTCAGAAGTGTTTGTTCTCTCCAGTCAGTACTGTTACTTCTATACAGTCAGTATTGGTCCTTCTCTCCAGTCAGTATTGGTCCTTCAAACCAGTTAGTATTGTTACTTCTATTCAGTCAGTATTGTTACTTCTCTCCAGTCAGTATTGTTTCTTCTATCCAGTAAGTATTGTTCCTTCTCTCCAGTCAGTATTGGTCCTTCTCTACAGTCAGTATTGTTACTTCTATCCAGTCAGTATTGTTACTCCTATCCAGTCAGTATTGTTACTTCTATCCAGTCAGTATTGTTCATTCTCTCCAGTCAGTATTGGTCCTTCTATCCAGTCAGTATTGGTCCTTCTCTCCAGTCAGTATTATTCCTTCTCTCCAGTCAGTATTGGTCCATATCTCCAGTCAGTATTGTTACTTCTATCCAGTCAGAATTGTTACTTCTATACAGTCAGTATTGTTACTTCTCTCTAGTCAGTATTGTTCCTTCTCTCCAGTCAGTATTGTTACTTCTATCAAGTCAGTATTGTTACTTCTATCCAGTCAGTATTGTTATTTCTATCCAGTCAGTATTGGTCCTTCTATCCAGTCAGTATTGTTACTTCTATCCAGTCAGTATTGTTCATTCTCTCCAGTCAGTATTGGTCCTTCTCTCCAGTCAGTATTGGTCCTTCTCTCCAGTCAGTATTGGTCCTTCTCTCCAGTCAGTATTGTTACTTCTATCCAGTCAGTATTGTTACTTCTCTCCAGTCAGTATTGTTACTTCTATCCAGTCAGTATTGTTCCTTCTCTCCAGTCAGTATTGGTCCTTCTCTCCAGTCAGTATTGTTACTTCTATCCAGTCAGTATTGTTACTTCTATCCAGTCAGTATTGTTCCTTCTCTCCAGTCAGTATTGGTCCTTCTCTCCAGTCAGTATTGTTACTTCTCTCCAGTCAGTATTGTTACTTCTATCCAGTCAGTATTGTTACTTCTATCCAGTCAGTATTGTTCCTTCTCTCCAGTCAGTATTGGTCCTTCTCTCCAGTCAGTATTGTTACTTCTATCCAGTAAGTATTGGTCCTTCTCTCCAGTCTGTATTGGTCCTTCTCTCCAGTCAGAATTGTACCTTCTCTCCAGTGAGTATTGTTCCTTCTCTCCAGTCAGAAGTGTTTGTTCTCTCCAGTCAGTACTGTTACTTCTATACAGTCAGTATTGGTCCTTCTCTCCAGTCAGTATTGGTCCTTCAAACCAGTTAGTATTGTTACTTCTATTCAGTCAGTATTGTTACTTCTCTCCAGTCAGTATTGTTACTTCTATCCAGTAAGTATTGTTCCTTCTCTCCAGTCAGTATTGGTCCTTCTCTCCAGTCAGTATTGTTACTTCTATCCAGTCAGAATTGTTACTTCTATCCAGTCAGTATTGCTCCTTCTCTCCAGTCAGTATTGGTCCTTCTCTCCATTCAGTATTGTTCATTTTCTCCAGTCAGTATTGGTCCTTCTCTCCAGTCAGTATTGTACCTTCTCTCCAGTCAGTATTGTTCATTTTCTCCAGTCAGTATTGGTCCTTCTCTCCAGTCAGTATTGTTACTTCTCTCCAGTCAGTATTGGTCCTTCTCTCCAGTAAGTATTGGTCCAACTCTCCAGTCAGTATTGTTCCTTCTCTCCAGTCAGTATTGTTACTTCTCTCCAGTCAGTATTGTTCATTTTCTCCAGTCATTATTGGTCCTTCTCTCCAGTCAGTATTGGTCCTTCTCTCCAGTCAGTATTGTATCTTCTCTCCAGTCAGTATTGGTCCTTCTCTCCAGTCAGTATTGGTCCTTCTCTCCAGTCAGTATTGTATCTTCTCTCCAGTCAGTATTGTTATTTCTCTCCAGTCAGTATTGGTCCTTCTCTCCAGTCAGTATTGGTCCTTCTCTCCAGTAAGTATTGGTGCTTCTCTCCAGTCAGTATTGGTCCTGCTCTCCAGTCAGTATTGTTACTTCTCTCCAGTCAGTATTGGTCCTTCTCTCCAGTCAGTATTGTTCATTTTCTCCAGTCAGTATTGTTACTTCTATCCAGTCAGTATTGGTCCTTCTACCCAGTCAGTATTGTTACTTCTCTCCAGTCAGTATTGGTTCTTCTCTCCAGTCAGTATTATTCCTTCTCTCCAGTCAGTATTGGTCCTTCTCTCCAGTCAGTATTGTTACTTCTCTCCAGTCAGTATTGTTACTTCTATCCAGTCAGTATTGTTACTTCTATCCAGTCAGTATTGTTACTTCTCTCCAGTCAGTATTGTTACATCTATCCAGTCAGTATTGTTCCTTCTCTCTAGTCAGTATTGTTACTTCTATCCAGTCAGTATTGTTACTTCTATCCAGTCAGTATTGTTACTTCTATCCAGTCAGTATTGTTACTTCTATCTAGTCAGTATTGTTACTTCTGTCCAGTCAGTATTGTTACTTCTATCCAGTCAGTATTGTTCCTTCTCTCCAGTCAGTATTGGTCCTTCTCTCCAGTCAGTATTGTTACTTCTATCCAGTCAGAATTGTTACTTCTATCCAGTCAGTATTGTTCCTTCTCTCCAGTCAGTATTGGTCCTTCTCTCCAGTCAGTATTGTTACTTCTATCCAGTCAGTATTGTTACTTCTATCCAGTCAGTATTGTTACTTCTCTATAGTCAGTATTGGTCCTCCTCTCCAGTAAGTATTGGTCCTTCTCTCCAGTCAGTATTGGTCCATCTCTCCAGTCAGTATTGTTACTTCTATCCAGTCAGTATTGTTCCTTCTCTCCAGTCAGTATTGGTCCTTCTCTCCAGTCAGTATTGTTACTTCTATCCAGTCAGTATTGTTACTTCTCTATAGTCAGTATTGGTCCTCCTCTCCAGTCAGTATTGTTACTTCTCTCCAGTCAGTATTGTTACTTCTCTCCAGTCAGTATTGGTCCTTCTCTCCAGTCAGTATTGTACCTTCTCTCCAGTCAGTATTGGTCATTCTCTCCAGTCAGTATTGGTCCTTCTCTCCAGTCAGTATTGGTCCTTCTATCCAGTCAGTATTGTTACTTCTATTCAGTCAGTATTGTTACTTCTCTCCAGTCAGTATTGTTACTTCTATCCAGTCAGTATTGGTCCTTCTCTCCAGTCAGTATTGGTCCTTCTCTCCAGTCAGTATTGGTCATTCTCTACAGTCAGTATTGTTACTTCTCTCCAGTCAGTATTGTTACTTCTCTCCAGTCAGTATTGTTACTTCTCTCCAGTCAGTATTGGTCCTTCTCTCCAGTCAGTATTGGTCCTTCTCTCCAGTCAGTATTGGTCCTTCTCTCCATTCAGTATTGTTCATTTTCTCCAGTCAGTATTGTATCTTCTCTCCAGTCAGTATTGGTCCTTCTCTCCAGTCAGTATTGGTCCTTCTCTCCAGTCAGTATTGTATCTTCTCTCCAGTCAGTATTGTTATTTCTCTCCAGTCAGTATTGGTCCTTCTCTCCAGTCAGTATTGGTCCTTCTCTCCAGTAAGTATTGGTGCTTCTCTCCAGTCAGTATTGGTCCTGCTCTCCAGTCAGTATTGTTACTTCTCTCCAGTCAGTATTGGTCCTTCTCTCCAGTCAGTATTGTTCATTTTCTCCAGTCAGTATTGTTACTTCTATCCAGTCAGTATTGGTCCTTCTACCCAGTCAGTATTGTTACTTCTCTCCAGTCAGTATTGGTTCTTCTCTCCAGTCAGTATTATTCCTTCTCTCCAGTCAGTATTGGTCCTTCTCTCCAGTCAGTATTGTTACTTCTCTCCAGTCAGTATTGTTACTTCTATCCAGTCAGTATTGTTACTTCTATCCAGTCAGTATTGTTACTTCTCTCCAGTCAGTATTGTTACATCTATCCAGTCAGTATTGTTCCTTCTCTCTAGTCAGTATTGTTACTTCTATCCAGTCAGTATTGTTACTTCTATCCAGTCAGTATTGTTACTTCTATCCAGTCAGTATTGTTACTTCTATCTAGTCAGTATTGTTACTTCTGTCCAGTCAGTATTGTTACTTCTATCCAGTCAGTATTGTTCCTTCTCTCCAGTCAGTATTGGTCCTTCTCTCCAGTCAGTATTGTTACTTCTATCCAGTCAGAATGGTTACTTCTATCCAGTCAGTATTGTTCCTTCTCTCCAGTCAGTATTGGTCCTTCTCTCCAGTCAGTATTGTTACTTCTATCCAGTCAGTATTGTTACTTCTATCCAGTCAGTATTGTTACTTCTCTATAGTCAGTATTGGTCCTTCTCTCCAGTCAGTATTGTTACTTCTATCCAGTCAGTATTGGTCCTTCTCTCCAGTCAGTATTGGTCCTTCTCTCCAGTCAGTATTGTTACTTCTATCCAGTCAGAATTGTTACTTCTATCCAGTCAGTATTGTTCCTTCTCTCCAGTCAGTATTGGTCCTTCTCTCCAGTCACTATTGTTACTTCTATCCAGTCAGTATTGTTACTTCTCTCCAGTCAGTATTGTTACTTCTCTCCAGTCAGTATTGGTCCTTCTCTCCAGTCAGTATTGGACCTTCTCTCCAGTCAGTATTGGTCCTTCTCTCCAGTCAGTATTGGTCCTTCTCTCCAGTCAGTATTGGTCCTTCTCTCCAGTCAGTATTGGTCCTTCTCTCCAGTCACTATTGTTACTTCTATCCAGTCAGTATTGTTACTTCTCTCCAGTCAGTATTGTTACTTCTCTCCAGTCAGTATTGGTCCTTCTCTCCAGTCAGTATTGGTCCTTCTCTCCAGTCAGTATTGGACCTTCTCTCCAGTCAGTATTGGTCCTTCTCTCCAGTCAGTATTGGTCCTTCTCTCCAGTCAGTATTGGTCCTTCTCTCCAGTCAGTATTGGTCCTTCTCTCCATTCAGTATTGTTCATTTTCTCCAGTCAGTATTGGTCCTTCTCTCCAGTCAGTATTGTTCCTTCTCTCCAGTTAGAATTGGTCCTTCTCTCCAGTCAGTATTGGCCCTTCTCTCCAGTCAGTATTGTTCCTTCTCTCCAGTCAGTATTGGTCCTTCTCTCCAGTCAGTATTGGTCCTTCTCTCCAGTCAGTATTGGTCCTTCTCTCCATTCAGTATTGTTCATTTTCTCCAGTCAGTATTGGTCCTTCTCTCCAGTCAGTATTGGTCCTTCTATCCAGTCAGTATTGTTACTTCTCTCCAGTCAGTATTGTTACTTCTATCCAGTCAGTATTGTTCATTCGCTCGAGTCAGTATTGGTCCCTCTCTCCAGTCAGTATTGTATCTTCTCTCCAGTCAGTATTGTTCATTCTCTCCAGTCAGTATTGTTCCTTCTATCCAGTCAGAATTGGTCCTTCTCTCCAGTCAGTATTGGTCCTTCTCTCCAGTCAGTATTGTTCCTTCTCTCCAGTCAGTATTGGTCCTTCTCTCCAGTCAGTATTGGTCCTTCTCTCCAGTCAGTATTGGTCCTTCTCTCCATTCAGTATTGTTCATTTTCTCCAGTCAGTATTGGTCCTTCTATCCAGTCAGTATTGTTACTTCTCTCCAGTCAGTATTGTTACTTCTATCCAGTCAGTATTGTTCATTCGCTCGAGTAAGTATTGGTCCCTCTCTCCAGTCAGTATTGTATCTTCTCTCCAGTCAGTATTGTTCATTCTCTCCAGTAAGTATTGGTCCTTCTCTCCAGTCTGTATTGGTCCTTCTCTCAAGTAAGTATTGGTCTTTCTCGCCAGTCAGTATTGGTCCTTCTCTCCAGTCTGTATTGGTCCTTCTCTCCAGTAAGTATTGGTCCTTCTCTCCAGTCAGTATTGTTCCTTCTCTCCAGTCAGTATTGTATCTTCTCTCCAGTCAGTATTGTTCATTCTCTCCAGTCAGTATTGGTCCCTCTCTCCAGTCAGTATTGAATCTTCTCTCCAGTCAGTATTGTATCTTCTCTCCAGTCAGTATTGTTCATTCTCTCCAGTAAGTATTGGTCCTTCTCTCCAGTCTGTATTGGTACTTCTATCCAGTCAGTATTGTTATTCCTATCCAGACAGTATTGTTCATTCTCTCCAGTCAGTATTGGTCCTTCTATCCAGTCAGTATTGGTCCTTCTCTCCAGTCAGTATTGGTCCTTCTCTCCAGTCAGTATTGTTACTTCTATCCAGTCAGTATTGGTCCTTCTACCCAGTCAGTATTGTTACTTCTCTCCAGTCAGTATTGGTCCTTCTCTCCAGTCAGTATTATTCCTTCTCTCCAGTCAGTATTGGTCCATATCTCCAGTCAGTATTGTTACTTCTATCCAGTCAGTATTGTTCCTTCTCTCCAGTCAGTATTGTTACTTCTCTCCAGTCAGTATTGTTACTTCTCTCCAGTCAGTATTGTTACTTCTATCCAGTCAGTATTGTTACTTCTCTCCAGTCAGTATTGTTACTTCTATCCAGTCAGTATTGTTCCTTCTCTCCAGTCAGTATTGTTACTTCTATCCAGTCAGTATTGTTACTTCTCTCCAGTCAGTATTGTTACTTCTATCCAGTCAGTATTGTTCCTTCTCTCCAGTCAGTATTGGTCCTTCTCTCCAGTCAGTATTGTTACTTCTCTCCAGTCAGTATTGTTACTTCTATCCAGTCAGTATTGTTCCTTCTCTCCAGTCAGTATTGGTCCTTCTCTCCAGTCAGTATTGTTACTTCTCTCTAGTCAGTATTGTTACTTCTATCCAGTCAGTATTGTTACTTCTATCCAGTCAGTATTGTTACTTCTCTCTAGTCAGTATTGTTCCTTCTCTCCAGTAAGTATTGGTCCTTCTCTCCAGTCAGTATTGTTCCTTCTCTCCAGTCAGTATTGGTCCCTCTCTCCAGTCAGTATTGTTCCTTCTCTCCAGTCAGTATTGGTCCTTCTCTCCAGTCTGTATTGGTCCTTCTCTCCAGTAAGTATTGGTCCTTCTCTCCAGTCAGTATTGTTCCTTCTCTCCAGTCAGTATTGTATCTTCTCTCCAGTCAGTATTGTTCATTCTCTCCAGTCAGTATTGGTCCCTCTCTCCAGTCAGTATTGAATCTTCTCTCCAGTCAGTATTGTATCTTCTCTCCAGTCAGTATTGTTCATTCTCTCCAGTAAGTATTGGTCCTTCTCTCCAGTCTGTATTGGTACTTCTATCCAGTCAGTATTGTTATTCCTATCCAGTCAGTATTGTTCATTCTCTCCAGTCAGTATTGGTCCTTCTCTCCAGTCAGTATTGGTCCTTCTCTCCAGTCAGTATTGGTCCTTCTCTCCAGTCAGTATTGTTACTTCTATCCAGTCAGTATTGGTCCTTCTACCCAGTCAGTATTGTTACTTCTCTCCAGTCAGTATTGGTCCTTCTCTCCAGTCAGTATTATTCCTTCTCTCCAGTCAGTATTGGTCCATATCTCCAGTCAGTATTGTTACTTCTATCCAGTCAGTATTGTTCCTTCTCTCCAGTCAGTATTGTTACTTCTCTCCAGTCAGTATTGTTACTTCTCTCCAGTCAGTATTGTTACTTCTATCCAGTCAGTATTGTTACTTCTCTAAAGTCAGTATTGTTACTTCTATCCAGTCAGTATTGTTCCTTCTCTCCAGTCAGTATTGTTACTTCTATCCAGTCAGTATTGTTACTTCTCTCCAGTCAGTATTGTTACTTCTATCCAGTCAGTATTGTTCCTTCTCTCCAGTCAGTATTGGTCCTTCTCTCCAGTCAGTATTGTTACTTCTCTCTAGTCAGTATTGTTACTTCTATCCAGTCAGTATTGTTACTTCTATCCAGTCAGTATTGTTACTTCTCTCTAGTCAGTATTGTTCCTTCTCTCCAGTAAGTATTGGTCCTTCTCTCCAGTCAGTATTGTTCCTTCTCTCCAGTCAGTATTGGTCCCTCTCTCCAGTCAGTATTGTTCCTTCTCTCCAGTCAGTATTGTTACTTCTCTCCAGTCAGTATTGTTACTTCTATCCAGTCAGTATTGTTACTTCTATCCAGTCAGTATTGTTACTTCTGTCCAGTCAGTATTGTTACTTCTATCCAGTCAGTATTGTTCCTTCTCTCCAGTCAATATTGGTCCTTCTCTCCAGTCAGTATTGTTACTTCTATCCAGTCAGAATTGTTACTTCTATCCAGTCAGTATTGTTCCTTCTCTCAAGTCAGTATTGGTCCTTCTCTCCAGTCAGTATTGTTACTTCTATCCAGTCAGTATTGTTACTTCTATCCAGTCAGTATTGTTACTTCTCTATAGTCAGTATTGGTCCTCCTCTCCAGTAAGTATTGGTCCTTCTCTCCAGTCAGTATTGGTCCATCTCTCCAGTCAGTATTGTACCTTCTCTCCAATCAGTATTGGTCATTCTCTCCAGTCAGTATTGGTCCTTCTCTCCAGTCAGTATTGGTCCATCTCTCCAGTCAGTATTGTACCTTCTCTCCAGTCAGTATTGGTCCCTCTCTCCGGTCAGTATTGGTCCTTCTCTCCAGTCAGTATTGGTCCTTCTCTCCAGTCAGTATTGGTCCCTCTCTCCAGTCAGTATTGGTCCTTCTCTCCAGTCAGTATTGGTCCCTCTCTCCAGTCAGTATTGTTACTTGCCTCCAGTCAGTATTGGTCCTTCTCTCCAGTTAGTATTGGTCCTTCTCTCCAGTCAGAATTGTACCTTCTCTCCAGTGAGTATTGTTCCTTCTCTCCAGTCAGAAGTGTTTGTTCTCTCCAGTCAGTACTGTTACTTCTATACAGTCAGTATTGGTCCTTCTCTCCAGTCAGTATTGGTCCTTCAATCCAGTCAGTATCGTTACTTCTATTCAGTCAGTATTGTTACTTCTCTCCAGTCAGTATTGTTACTTCTATCCAGTCAGTATTGTTCCTTCTCTCCAGTCAGTATTGGTCCTTCTCTCCAGTCAGTATTGGTCATTCTCTCCAGTCAGTATTGTTACTTCTCTCCAGTCAGTATTGTTACTTCTCTCCAGTCAGTATTGTTACTTCTCTCCAGTCAGTATTGGTCCTTCTCTCCAGTCAGTATTGGTCCTTCTCTCCAGTCAGTATTGGTCCTTCTCTCCATTCAGTATTGTTCATTTTCTCCAGTCAGTATTGGTCCTTCTCTCCAGTCAGTATTGTACCTTCTCTCCAGTCAGTATTGTTCATTTTCTCCAGTCAGTATTGGTCCTTCTCTCCAGTCAGTATTGGTCCTTCTCTCCAGTCAGTATTGTTCCTTCTCTCAAGTCAGTATTGTTCCTTCTCTCCAGTCAGTATTGTTATTTCTCTCCAGTCAGTATTGTACCTTCTCTCCAGTCAGTATTGGTGCTTCTCTCCAGTCAGTATTGGTCCTGCTCTCCAGTCAGTATTGTTACTTCTCTCCAGTAAGTATTGGTCCTTCTCTCCAGTCTGTATTGGTACTTCTATCCAGTCAGTATTGTTACTCCTATCCAGTCAGTATTGTTACTTCTATCCAGTCAGTATTGTTCATTCTCTCCAGTCAGTATTGGTCCTTCTCTCCAGTCAGTATTGGTCCTTCTCTCCAGTCAGTATTGTTACTCATATCCAGTCAGTATTGTTACTTCTATCCAGTCAGTATTGTTCATTCTCTCCAGTCAGTATTGGTCCTTCTCTCCAGTCAGTATTGGTCCTTCTCTCCAGTCAGTATTATTCCTTCTCTCCAGTCAGTATTGGTCCATATCTCCAGTCAGTATTGTTACTTCTATCCAGTCAGAATTGTTACTTCTATACAGTCAGTATTGTTACTTCTCTCTAGTCAGTATTGTTCCTTCTCTCCAGTCAGTATTGTTACTTCTATCAAGTCAGTATTGTTACTTCTATCCAGTCAGTATTGTTATTTCTATCCAGTCAGTATTGGTCCTTCTATCCAGTCAGTATTGTTACTTCTATCCAGTCAGTATTGTTCATTCTCTCCAGTCAGTATTGGTCCTTCTCTCCAGTCAGTATTGGTCCTTCTCTCCAGTCAGTATTGGTCCTTCTCTCCAGTCAGTATTGGTCCTTCTCTCCAGTCAGTATTGTTACTTCTATCCAGTCAGTATTGTTACTTCTCTCCAGTCAGTATTGTTACTTCTATCCAGTCAGTATTGTTCCTAATCTCCAGTCAGTATTGGTCCTTCTCTCCAGTCAGTATTGTTACTTCTATCCAGTCAGTATTGTTACTTCTATCCAGTCAGTATTGTTCCTTATCTCCAGTCAGTATTGGTCCTTCTCTCCAGTCAGTATTGTTACTTCTCTCCAGTCATTATTGTTACTTCTATCCAGTCAGTATTGTTACTTCTATCCAGTCAGTATTGTTCCTTCTCTCCAGTCAGTATTGGTCCTTCTCTCCAGTCAGTATTGTTACTTCTATCCAGTAAGTATTGGTCGTTCTCTCCAGTCTGTATTGGTCCTTCTCTCCAGTCAGAATTGTACCTTCTCTCCAGTGAGTATTGTTCCTTCTCTCCAGTCAGAAGTGTTTGTTCTCTCCAGTCAGTACTGTTACTTCTATACAGTCAGTATTGGTCCTTCTCTCCAGTCAGTATTGGTCCTTCAAACCAGTTAGTATTGTTACTTCTATTCAGTCAGTATTGTTACTTCTCTCCAGTCAGTATTGTTACTTCTATCCAGTAAGTATTGTTCCTTCTCTCCAGTCAGTATTGGTCCTTCTCTCCAGTCAGTATTGTTACTTCTATCCAGTCAGTATTGTTACTCCTATCCAGTCAGTATTGTTACTTCTATCCAGTCAGTATTGTTCATTCTCTCCAGTCAGTATTGGTCCTTCTCTCCAGTCAGTATTGGTCCTTCTCTCCAGTCAGTATTATTCCTTCTCTCCAGTCAGTATTGGTCCATATCTCCAGTCAGTATTGTTACTTCTATCCAGTCAGAATTGTTACTTCTATACAGTCAGTATTGTTACTTCTCTCTAGTCAGTATTGTTCCTTCTCTCCAGTCAGTATTGTTACTTCTATCAAGTCAGTATTGTTACTTCTATCCAGTCAGTATTGTTATTTCTATCCAGTCAGTATTGGTCCTTCTATCCAGTCAGTATTGTTACTTCTATCCAGTCAGTATTGTTCATTCTCTCCAGTCAGTATTGGTCCTTCTCTCCAGTCAGTATTGGTCCTTCTCTCCAGTCAGTATTGGTCCTTCTCTCCAGTCAGTATTGGTCCTTCTCTCCAGTCAGTATTGTTACTTCTATCCAGTCAGTATTGTTACTTCTCTCCAGTCAGTATTGTTACTTCTATCCAGTCAGTATTGTTCCTTCTCTCCAGTCAGTATTGGTCCTTCTCTCCAGTCAGTATTGTTACTTCTATCCAGTCAGTATTGTTACTTCTATCCAGTCAGTATTGTTCCTTCTCTCCAGTCAGTATTGGTCCTTCTCTCCAGTCAGTATTGTTACTTCTCTCCAGTCAGTATTGTTACTTCTATCCAGTCAGTATTGTTACTTCTATCCAGTCAGTATTGTTCCTTCTCTCCAGTCAGTATTGGTCCTTCTCTCCAGTCAGTATTGTTACTTCTATCCAGTAAGTATTGGTCCTTCTCTCCAGTCTGTATTGGTCCTTCTCTCCAGTCAGAATTGTACCTTCTCTCCAGTGAGTATTGTTCCTTCTCTCCAGTCAGAAGTGTTTGTTCTCTCCAGTCAGTACTGTTACTTCTATACAGTCAGTATTGGTCCTTCTCTCCAGTCAGTATTGGTCCTTCAAACCAGTTAGTATTGTTACTTCTATTCAGTCAGTATTGTTACTTCTCTCCAGTCAGTATTGTTACTTCTATCCAGTAAGTATTGTTCCTTCTCTCCAGTCAGTATTGGTCCGTCTCTCCAGTCAGTATTGGTCCTTCTCTCCAGTCAGTATTGTTCCTTCTCTCCAGTTAGAATTGGTCCTTCTCTCCAGTCAGTATTGGCCCTTCTCTCCAGTCAGTATTGTTCCTTCTCTCCAGTCAGTATTGGTCCTTCTCTCCAGTCAGTATTGGTCCTTCTCTCCAGTCAGTATTGGTCCTTCTCTCCATTCAGTATTGTTCATTTTCTCCAGTCAGTATTGGTCCTTCTCTCCAGTCAGTATTGGTCCTTCTATCCAGTCAGTATTGTTACTTCTCTCCAGTCAGTATTGTTACTTCTATCCAGTCAGTATTGTTCATTCGCTCGAGTCAGTATTGGTCCCTCTCTCCAGTCAGTATTGTATCTTCTCTCCAGTCAGTATTGTTCATTCTCTCCAGTCAGTATTGTTCCTTCTATCCAGTCAGAATTGGTCCTTCTCTCCAGTCAGTATTGGTCCTTCTCTCCAGTCAGTATTGTTCCTTCTCTCCAGTCAGTATTGGTCCTTCTCTCCAGTCAGTATTGGTCCTTCTCTCCAGTCAGTATTGGTCCTTCTCTCCATTCAGTATTGTTCATTTTCTCCAGTCAGTATTGGTCCTTCTATCCAGTCAGTATTGTTACTTCTCTCCAGTCAGTATTGTTACTTCTATCCAGTCAGTATTGTTCATTCGCTCGAGTAAGTATTGGTCCCTCTCTCCAGTCAGTATTGTATCTTCTCTCCAGTCAGTATTGTTCATTCTCTCCAGTAAGTATTGGTCCTTCTCTCCAGTCTGTATTGGTCCTTCTCTCAAGTAAGTATTGGTCTTTCTCGCCAGTCAGTATTGGTCCTTCTCTCCAGTCTGTATTGGTCCTTCTCTCCAGTAAGTATTGGTCCTTCTCTCCAGTCAGTATTGTTCCTTCTCTCCAGTCAGTATTGTATCTTCTCTCCAGTCAGTATTGTTCATTCTCTCCAGTCAGTATTGGTCCCTCTCTCCAGTCAGTATTGAATCTTCTCTCCAGTCAGTATTGTATCTTCTCTCCAGTCAGTATTGTTCATTCTCTCCAGTAAGTATTGGTCCTTCTCTCCAGTCTGTATTGGTACTTCTATCCAGTCAGTATTGTTATTCCTATCCAGTCAGTATTGTTCATTCTCTCCAGTCAGTATTGGTCCTTCTATCCAGTCAGTATTGGTCCTTCTCTCCAGTCAGTATTGGTCCTTCTCTCCAGTCAGTATTGTTACTTCTATCCAGTCAGTATTGGTCCTTCTACCCAGTCAGTATTGTTACTTCTCTCCAGTCAGTATTGGTCCTTCTCTCCAGTCAGTATTATTCCTTCTCTCCAGTCAGTATTGGTCCATATCTCCAGTCAGTATTGTTACTTCTATCCAGTCAGTATTGTTCCTTCTCTCCAGTCAGTATTGTTACTTCTCTCCAGTCAGTATTGTTACTTCTCTCCAGTCAGTATTGTTACTTCTATCCAGTCAGTATTGTTACTTCTCTCCAGTCAGTATTGTTACTTCTATCCAGTCAGTATTGTTCCTTCTCTCCAGTCAGTATTGTTACTTCTATCCAGTCAGTATTGTTACTTCTCTCCAGTCAGTATTGTTACTTCTATCCAGTCAGTATTGTTCCTTCTCTCCAGTCAGTATTGGTCCTTCTCTCCAGTCAGTATTGTTACTTCTCTCCAGTCAGTATTGTTACTTCTATCCAGTCAGTATTGTTCCTTCTCTCCAGTCAGTATTGGTCCTTCTCTCCAGTCAGTATTGTTACTTCTCTCTAGTCAGTATTGTTACTTCTATCCAGTCAGTATTGTTACTTCTATCCAGTCAGTATTGTTACTTCTCTCTAGTCAGTATTGTTCCTTCTCTCCAGTAAGTATTGGTCCTTCTCTCCAGTCAGTATTGTTCCTTCTCTCCAGTCAGTATTGGTCCCTCTCTCCAGTCAGTATTGTTCCTTCTCTCCAGTCAGTATTGGTCCTTCTCTCCAGTCTGTATTGGTCCTTCTCTCCAGTAAGTATTGGTCCTTCTCTCCAGTCAGTATTGTTCCTTCTCTCCAGTCAGTATTGTATCTTCTCTCCAGTCAGTATTGTTCATTCTCTCCAGTCAGTATTGGTCCCTCTCTCCAGTCAGTATTGAATCTTCTCTCCAGTCAGTATTGTATCTTCTCTCCAGTCAGTATTGTTCATTCTCTCCAGTAAGTATTGGTCCTTCTCTCCAGTCTGTATTGGTACTTCTATCCAGTCAGTATTGTTATTCCTATCCAGTCAGTATTGTTCATTCTCTCCAGTCAGTATTGGTCCTTCTCTCCAGTCAGTATTGGTCCTTCTCTCCAGTCAGTATTGGTCCTTCTCTCCAGTCAGTATTGTTACTTCTATCCAGTCAGTATTGGTCCTTCTACCCAGTCAGTATTGTTACTTCTCTCCAGTCAGTATTGGTCCTTCTCTCCAGTCAGTATTATTCCTTCTCTCCAGTCAGTATTGGTCCATATCTCCAGTCAGTATTGTTACTTCTATCCAGTCAGTATTGTTCCTTCTCTCCAGTCAGTATTGTTACTTCTCTCCAGTCAGTATTGTTACTTCTCTCCAGTCAGTATTGTTACTTCTATCCAGTCAGTATTGTTACTTCTCTAAAGTCAGTATTGTTACTTCTATCCAGTCAGTATTGTTCCTTCTCTCCAGTCAGTATTGTTACTTCTATCCAGTCAGTATTGTTACTTCTCTCCAGTCAGTATTGTTACTTCTATCCAGTCAGTATTGTTCCTTCTCTCCAGTCAGTATTGGTCCTTCTCTCCAGTCAGTATTGTTACTTCTCTCTAGTCAGTATTGTTACTTCTATCCAGTCAGTATTGTTACTTCTATCCAGTCAGTATTGTTACTTCTCTCTAGTCAGTATTGTTCCTTCTCTCCAGTAAGTATTGGTCCTTCTCTCCAGTCAGTATTGTTCCTTCTCTCCAGTCAGTATTGGTCCCTCTCTCCAGTCAGTATTGTTCCTTCTCTCCAGTCAGTATTGTTACTTCTCTCCAGTCAGTATTGTTACTTCTATCCAGTCAGTATTGTTACTTCTATCCAGTCAGTATTGTTACTTCTGTCCAGTCAGTATTGTTACTTCTATCCAGTCAGTATTGTTCCTTCTCTCCAGTCAATATTGGTCCTTCTCTCCAGTCAGTATTGTTACTTCTATCCAGTCAGAATTGTTACTTCTATCCAGTCAGTATTGTTCCTTCTCTCAAGTCAGTATTGGTCCTTCTCTCCAGTCAGTATTGTTACTTCTATCCAGTCAGTATTGTTACTTCTATCCAGTCAGTATTGTTACTTCTCTATAGTCAGTATTGGTCCTCCTCTCCAGTAAGTATTGGTCCTTCTCTCCAGTCAGTATTGGTCCATCTCTCCAGTCAGTATTGTACCTTCTCTCCAATCAGTATTGGTCATTCTCTCCAGTCAGTATTGGTCCTTCTCTCCAGTCAGTATTGGTCCATCTCTCCAGTCAGTATTGTACCTTCTCTCCAGTCAGTATTGGTCCCTCTCTCCGGTCAGTATTGGTCCTTCTCTCCAGTCAGTATTGGTCCTTCTCTCCAGTCAGTATTGGTCCCTCTCTCCAGTCAGTATTGGTCCTTCTCTCCAGTCAGTATTGGTCCCTCTCTCCAGTCAGTATTGTTACTTGCCTCCAGTCAGTATTGGTCCTTCTCTCCAGTTAGTATTGGTCCTTCTCTCCAGTCAGAATTGTACCTTCTCTCCAGTGAGTATTGTTCCTTCTCTCCAGTCAGAAGTGTTTGTTCTCTCCAGTCAGTACTGTTACTTCTATACAGTCAGTATTGGTCCTTCTCTCCAGTCAGTATTGGTCCTTCAATCCAGTCAGTATCGTTACTTCTATTCAGTCAGTATTGTTACTTCTCTCCAGTCAGTATTGTTACTTCTATCCAGTCAGTATTGTTCCTTCTCTCCAGTCAGTATTGGTCCTTCTCTCCAGTCAGTATTGGTCATTCTCTCCAGTCAGTATTGTTACTTCTCTCCAGTCAGTATTGTTACTTCTCTCCAGTCAGTATTGTTACTTCTCTCCAGTCAGTATTGGTCCTTCTCTCCAGTCAGTATTGGTCCTTCTCTCCAGTCAGTATTGGTCCTTCTCTCCATTCAGTATTGTTCATTTTCTCCAGTCAGTATTGGTCCTTCTCTCCAGTCAGTATTGTACCTTCTCTCCAGTCAGTATTGTTCATTTTCTCCAGTCAGTATTGGTCCTTCTCTCCAGTCAGTATTGGTCCTTCTCTCCAGTCAGTATTGTTCCTTCTCTCAAGTCAGTATTGTTCCTTCTCTCCAGTCAGTATTGTTATTTCTCTCCAGTCAGTATTGTACCTTCTCTCCAGTCAGTATTGGTGCTTCTCTCCAGTCAGTATTGGTCCTGCTCTCCAGTCAGTATTGTTACTTCTCTCCAGTAAGTATTGGTCCTTCTCTCCAGTCTGTATTGGTACTTCTATCCAGTCAGTATTGTTACTCCTATCCAGTCAGTATTGTTACTTCTATCCAGTCAGTATTGTTCATTCTCTCCAGTCAGTATTGGTCCTTCTCTCCAGTCAGTATTGGTCCTTCTCTCCAGTCAGTATTGTTACTCATATCCAGTCAGTATTGTTACTTCTATCCAGTCAGTATTGTTCATTCTCTCCAGTCAGTATTGGTCCTTCTCTCCAGTCAGTATTGGTCCTTCTCTCCAGTCAGTATTATTCCTTCTCTCCAGTCAGTATTGGTCCATATCTCCAGTCAGTATTGTTACTTCTATCCAGTCAGAATTGTTACTTCTATACAGTCAGTATTGTTACTTCTCTCTAGTCAGTATTGTTCCTTCTCTCCAGTCAGTATTGTTACTTCTATCAAGTCAGTATTGTTACTTCTATCCAGTCAGTATTGTTATTTCTATCCAGTCAGTATTGGTCCTTCTATCCAGTCAGTATTGTTACTTCTATCCAGTCAGTATTGTTCATTCTCTCCAGTCAGTATTGGTCCTTCTCTCCAGTCAGTATTGGTCCTTCTCTCCAGTCAGTATTGGTCCTTCTCTCCAGTCAGTATTGGTCCTTCTCTCCAGTCAGTATTGTTACTTCTATCCAGTCAGTATTGTTACTTCTCTCCAGTCAGTATTGTTACTTCTATCCAGTCAGTATTGTTCCTTCTCTCCAGTCAGTATTGGTCCTTCTCTCCAGTCAGTATTGTTACTTCTATCCAGTCAGTATTGTTACTTCTATCCAGTCAGTATTGTTCCTTATCTCCAGTCAGTATTGGTCCTTCTCTCCAGTCAGTATTGTTACTTCTCTCCAGTCATTATTGTTACTTCTATCCAGTCAGTATTGTTACTTCTATCCAGTCAGTATTGTTCCTTCTCTCCAGTCAGTATTGGTCCTTCTCTCCAGTCAGTATTGTTACTTCTATCCAGTAAGTATTGGTCGTTCTCTCCAGTCTGTATTGGTCCTTCTCTCCAGTCAGAATTGTACCTTCTCTCCAGTGAGTATTGTTCCTTCTCTCCAGTCAGAAGTGTTTGTTCTCTCCAGTCAGTACTGTTACTTCTATACAGTCAGTATTGGTCCTTCTCTCCAGTCAGTATTGGTCCTTCAAACCAGTTAGTATTGTTACTTCTATTCAGTCAGTATTGTTACTTCTCTCCAGTCAGTATTGTTACTTCTATCCAGTAAGTATTGTTCCTTCTCTCCAGTCAGTATTGGTCCTTCTCTCCAGTCAGTATTGTTACTTCTATCCAGTCAGTATTGTTACTCCTATCCAGTCAGTATTGTTACTTCTATCCAGTCAGTATTGTTCATTCTCTCCAGTCAGTATTGGTCCTTCTCTCCAGTCAGTATTGGTCCTTCTCTCCAGTCAGTATTATTCCTTCTCTCCAGTCAGTATTGGTCCATATCTCCAGTCAGTATTGTTACTTCTATCCAGTCAGAATTGTTACTTCTATACAGTCAGTATTGTTACTTCTCTCTAGTCAGTATTGTTCCTTCTCTCCAGTCAGTATTGTTACTTCTATCAAGTCAGTATTGTTACTTCTATCCAGTCAGTATTGTTATTTCTATCCAGTCAGTATTGGTCCTTCTATCCAGTCAGTATTGTTACTTCTATCCAGTCAGTATTGTTCATTCTCTCCAGTCAGTATTGGTCCTTCTCTCCAGTCAGTATTGGTCCTTCTCTCCAGTCAGTATTGGTCCTTCTCTCCAGTCAGTATTGGTCCTTCTCTCCAGTCAGTATTGTTACTTCTATCCAGTCAGTATTGTTACTTCTCTCCAGTCAGTATTGTTACTTCTATCCAGTCAGTATTGTTCCTTCTCTCCAGTCAGTATTGGTCCTTCTCTCCAGTCAGTATTGTTACTTCTATCCAGTCAGTATTGTTACTTCTATCCAGTCAGTATTGTTCCTTCTCTCCAGTCAGTATTGGTCCTTCTCTCCAGTCAGTATTGTTACTTCTCTCCAGTCAGTATTGTTACTTCTATCCAGTCAGTATTGTTACTTCTATCCAGTCAGTATTGTTCCTTCTCTCCAGTCAGTATTGGTCCTTCTCTCCAGTCAGTATTGTTACTTCTATCCAGTAAGTATTGGTCCTTCTCTCCAGTCTGTATTGGTCCTTCTCTCCAGTCAGAATTGTACCTTCTCTCCAGTGAGTATTGTTCCTTCTCTCCAGTCAGAAGTGTTTGTTCTCTCCAGTCAGTACTGTTACTTCTATACAGTCAGTATTGGTCCTTCTCTCCAGTCAGTATTGGTCCTTCAAACCAGTTAGTATTGTTACTTCTATTCAGTCAGTATTGTTACTTCTCTCCAGTCAGTATTGTTACTTCTATCCAGTAAGTATTGTTCCTTCTCTCCAGTCAGTATTGGTCCGTCTCTCCAGTCAGTATTGTTACTTCTATCCAGTCAGAATTGTTACTTCTATCCAGTCAGTATTGCTCCTTCTCTCCAGTCAGTATTGGTCCTTCTCTCCATTCAGTATTGTTCATTTTCTCCAGTCAGTATTGGTCCTTCTCTCCAGTAAGTATTGTACCTTCTCTCCAGTCAGTATTGTTCATTTTCTCCAGTCAGTATTGGTCCTTCTCTCCAGTCAGTATTGTTACTTCTCTCCAGTCAGTATTGGTCCTTCTCTCTAGTAAGTATTGGTCCAACTCTCCAGTCAGTATTGTTCCTTCTCTCCAGTCAGTATTGTTACTTCTCTCCAGTCAGTATTGTTCATTTTCTCCAGTCATTATTGGTCCTTCTCTCCAGTCAGTATTGGTCCTTCTCTCCAGTCAGTATTGTATCTTCTCTCCAGTCAGTATTGGTCCTTCTCTCCAGTCAGTATTGGTCCTTCTCTCCAGTCAGTATTGTATCTTCTCTCCAGTCAGTATTGTTATTTCTCTCCAGTCAGTATTGGTCCTTCTCTCCAGTCAGTATTGGTCCTTCTCTCCAGTAAGTATTGGTGCTTCTCTCCAGTCAGTATTGTTCCTGCTCTCCAGTCAGTATTGTTACTTCTCTCCAGTCAGTATTGGTCCTTCTCTCCAGTCAGTATTGTTCATTTTCTCCAGTCAGTATTGTTACTTCTATCCAGTCAGTATTGGTCCTTCTACCCAGTCAGTATTGTTACTTCTCTCCAGTCAGTATTGGTCCTTCTCTCCAGTCAGTATTATTCCTTCTCTCCAGTCAGTATTGGTCCTTCTCTCCAGTCAGTATTGTTACTTCTCTCCAGTCAGTATTGTTACTTCTATCCAGTCAGTATTGTTACTTCTATCCAGTCAGTATTGTTACTTCTCTCCAGTCAGTATTGTTACATCTATCCAGTCAGTATTGTTCCTTCTCTCTAGTCAGTATTGTTACTTCTATCCAGTCAGTATTGTTACTTCTATCCAGTCAGTATTGTTACTTCTATCCAGTCAGTATTGTTACTTCTATCTAGTCAGTATTGTTACTTCTGTCCAGTCAGTATTGTTACTTCTATCCAGTCAGTATTGTTCCTTCTCTCCAGTCAGTATTGGTCCTTCTCTCCAGTCAGTATTGTTACTTCTATCCAGTCAGAATTGTTACTTCTATCCAGTCAGTATTGTTCCTTCTCTCCAGTCAGTATTGGTCCTTCTCTCCAGTCAGTATTGTTACTTCTATCCAGTCAGTATTGTTACTTCTATCCAGTCAGTATTGTTACTTCTCTATAGTCAGTATTGGTCCTCCTCTCCAGTAAGTATTGGTCCTTCTCTCCAGTCAGTATTGGTCCATCTCTCCAGTCAGTATTGTTACTTCTATCCAGTCAGTATTGTTCCTTCTCTCCAGTCAGTATTGGTCCTTCTCTCCAGTCAGTATTGTTACTTCTATCCAGTCAGTATTGTTACTTCTCTATAGTCAGTATTGGTCCTCCTCTCCAGTCAGTATTGTTACTTCTCTCCAGTCAGTATTGTTACTTCTCTCCAGTCAGTATTGGTCCTTCTCTCCAGTCAGTATTGTACCTTCTCTCCAGTCAGTATTGGTCATTCTCTCCAGTCAGTATTGGTCCTTCTCTCCAGTCAGTATTGGTCCTTCTATCCAGTCAGTATTGTTACTTCTATTCAGTCAGTATTGTTACTTCTCTCCAGTCAGTATTGTTACTTCTATCCAGTCAGTATTGGTCCTTCTCTCCAGTCAGTATTGGTCCTTCTCTCCAGTCAGTATTGGTCATTCTCTACAGTCAGTATTGTTACTTCTCTCCAGTCAGTATTGTTACTTCTCTCCAGTCAGTATTGTTACTTCTCTCCAGTCAGTATTGGTCCTTCTCTCCAGTCAGTATTGGTCCTTCTCTCCAGTCAGTATTGGTCCTTCTCTCCATTCAGTATTGTTCATTTTCTCCAGTCAGTATTGTATCTTCTCTCCAGTCAGTATTGGTCCTTCTCTCCAGTCAGTATTGGTCCTTCTCTCCAGTCAGTATTGTATCTTCTCTCCAGTCAGTATTGTTATTTCTCTCCAGTCAGTATTGTCCTTCTCTCCAGTCAGTATTGGTCCTTCTCTCCAGTAAGTATTGGTGCTTCTCTCCAGTCAGTATTGGTCCTGCTCTCCAGTCAGTATTGTTACTTCTCTCCAGTCAGTATTGGTCCTTCTCTCCAGTCAGTATTGTTCATTTTCTCCAGTCAGTATTGTTACTTCTATCCAGTCAGTATTGGTCCTTCTACCCAGTCAGTATTGTTACTTCTCTCCAGTCAGTATTGGTCCTTCTCTCCAGTCAGTATTATTCCTTCTCTCCAGTCAGTATTGGTCCTTCTCTCCAGTCAGTATTGTTACTTCTCTCCAGTCAGTATTGTTACTTCTATCCAGTCAGTATTGTTACTTCTATCCAGTCAGTATTGTTACTTCTCTCCAGTCAGTATTGTTACATCTATCCAGTCAGTATTGTTCCTTCTCTCTAGTCAGTATTGTTACTTCTATCCAGTCAGTATTGTTACTTCTATCCAGTCAGTATTGTTACTTCTATCCAGTCAGTATTGTTACTTCTATCTAGTCAGTATTGTTACTTCTGTCCAGTCAGTATTGTTACTTCTATCCAGTCAGTATTGTTCCTTCTCTCCAGTCAGTATTGGTCCTTCTCTCCAGTCAGTATTGTTACTTCTATCCAGTCAGAATGGTTACTTCTATCCAGTCAGTATTGTTCCTTCTCTCCAGTCAGTATTGGTCCTTCTCTCCAGTCAGTATTGTTACTTCTATCCAGTCAGTATTGTTACTTCTATCCAGTCAGTATTGTTACTTCTCTATAGTCAGTATTGGTCCTCCTCTCCAGTAAGTATTGGTCCTTCTCTCCAGTCAGTATTGGTCCATCTCTCCAGTCAGTATTGTTACTTCTATCCAGTCAGTATTGTTCCTTCTCTCCAGTCAGTATTGGTCCTTCTCTCCAGTCAGTATTGTTACTTCTCTATAGTCAGTATTGGTCCTCCTCTCCAGTCAGTATTGTTACTTCTCTCCAGTCAGTATTGTTACTTCTCTCCAGTCAGTATTGGTCCTTCTCTCCAGTCAGTATTGTACCTTCTCTCCAGTCAGTATTGGTCATTCTCTCCAGTCAGTATTGGTCCTTCTCTCCAGTCAGTATTGTACCTTCTCTCCAGTCAGTATTGTTCCTTCTCTCCAGTCAGAAGTGTTTGTTCTCTCCAGTCAGTACTGTTACTTCTATACAGTCAGTATTGGTCCTTCTCTCCAGTCAGTATTGGTCCTTCTATCCAGTCAGTATTGTTACTTCTATTCAGTCAGTATTGTTACTTCTCTCCAGTCAGTATTGTTACTTCTATCCAGTCAGTATTGTTCCTTCTCTCCAGTCAGTATTGGTCCTTCTCTCCAGTCAGTATTGGTCATTCTCTACAGTCAGTATTGTTACTTCTCTCCAGTCAGTATTGTTACTTCTCTCCAGTCAGTATTGTTACTTCTCTCCAGTCAGTATTGGTCCTTCTCTCCAGTCAGTATTGGTCCTTCTCTCCAGTCAGTATTGGTCCTTCTCTCCATTCAGTATTGTTCATTTTCTCCAGTCAGTATTGGTCCTTCTCTCCAGTCAGTATTGTACCTTCTCTCCAGTCAGTATTGTTCATTTTCTCCAGTCAGTATTGGTCCTTCTCTCCAGTCAGTATTGGTCCTTCTCTCCAGTCAGTATTGTTCCTTCTCTCAAGTCAGTATTGTTCCTTCTCTCCAGTCAGTATTGTTACTTCTCTCCAGTCAGTATTGTACCTTCTCTCCAGTCAGTATTGTTCATTTTCTCCAGTCAGTATTGGTCCTTCTCTCCAGTCAGTATTGGTCCTTCTCTCCAGTCAGTATTGTTCCTTCTCTCAAGTCAGTATTGTTCCTTCTCTCCAGTCAGTATTGTTACTTCTCTCCAGTCAGTATTGTACCTTCTCTCCAGTCAGTATTGGTGCTTCTCTCCAGTAAGTATTGGTCCTTCTCTCCAGTCTGTATTGGTACTTCTATCCAGTCAGTATTGTTACTCCTATCCAGTCAGTATTGTTACTTCTATCCAGTCAGTATTGTTCATTCTCTCCAGTCAGTATTGGTCCTTCTCTCCAGTCAGTATTGGTCCTTCTCTCCAGTCAGTATTGTTACTCCTATCCAGTCAGTATTGTTACTTCTATCCAGTCAGTATTGTTCATTCTCTCCAGTCAGTATTGGTCCTTCTCTCCAGTCAGTATTGGTCCTTCTCTCCAGTCAGTATTATTCCTTCTCTCCAGTCAGTATTGGTCCATATCTCCAGTCAGTATTGTTACTTCTATCCAGTCAGAATTGTTACTTCTATACAGTCAGTATTGTTACTTCTCTCTAGTCAGTATTGTTCCTTCTCTCCAGTCAGTATTGTTACTTCTATCCAGTCAGTATTGTTACTTCTATCCAGTCAGTATTGTTATTTCTATCCAGTCAGTATTGGTCCTTCTATCCAGTCAGTATTGTTACTTCTATCCAGTCAGTATTGTTCATTCTCTCCAGTCAGTATTGGTCCTTCTCTCCAGTCAGTATTGGTCCTTCTCTCCAGTCAGTATTGGTCCTTCTCTCCAGTCAGTATTGGTCCTTCTCTCCAGTCAGTATTGTTACTTCTATCCAGTCAGTATTGTTACTTCTCTCCAGTCAGTATTGTTACTTCTATCCAGTCAGAATTGTTCCTTCTCTCCAGTCAGTATTGGTCCTTCTCTCCAGTCAGTATTGTTACTTCTATCCAGTCAGTATTGTTACATCTATCCAGTCAGTATTGTTCCTTCTCTCTAGTCAGTATTGTTACTTCTATCCAGTCAGTATTGTTACTTCTATCCAGTCAGTATTGTTACTTCTATCCAGTCAGTATTGTTACTTCTATCTAGTCAGTATTGTTACTTCTGTCCAGTCAGTATTGTTACTTCTATCCAGTCAGTATTGTTCCTTCTCTCCAGTCAGTATTGGTCCTTCTCTCCAGTCAGTATTGTTACTTCTATCCAGTCAGAATTGTTACTTCTATCCAGTCAGTATTGTTCCTTCTCTCCAGTCAGTATTGGTCCTTCTCTCCAGTCAGTATTGTTACTTCTATCCAGTCAGTATTGTTACTTCTATCCAGTCAGTATTGTTACTTCTCTATAGTCAGTATTGGTCCTCCTCTCCAGTAAGTATTGGTCCTTCTCTCCAGTCAGTATTGGTCCATCTCTCCAGTCAGTATTGTTACTTCTATCCAGTCAGTATTGTTCCTTCTCTCCAGTCAGTATTGGTCCTTCTCTCCAGTCAGTATTGTTACTTCTATCCAGTCAGTATTGTTACTTCTCTATAGTCAGTATTGGTCCTCCTCTCCAGTCAGTATTGTTACTTCTCTCCAGTCAGTATTGTTACTTCTCTCCAGTCAGTATTGGTCCTTCTCTCCAGTCAGTATTGTACCTTCTCTCCAGTCAGTATTGGTCATTCTCTCCAGTCAGTATTGGTCCTTCTCTCCAGTCAGTATTGTACCTTCTCTCGTCAGTATTGTTCCTTCTCTCCAGTCAGAAGTGTTTGTTCTCTCCAGTCAGTACTGTTACTTCTATACAGTCAGTATTGGTCCTTCTCTCCAGTCAGTATTGGTCCTTCTATCCAGTCAGTATTGTTACTTCTATTCAGTCAGTATTGTTACTTCTATCCAGTCAGTATTGTTACTTCTATCCAGTCAGTATTGTTCCTTCTCTCCAGTCAGTATTGGTCCTTCTCTCCAGTCAGTATTGGTCATTCTCTCCAGTCAGTATTGTTACTTCTCTCCAGTCAGTATTGTTACTTCTCTCCAGTCAGTATTGTTACTTCTCTCCAGTCAGTATTGGTCCTTCTCTCCAGTCAGTATTGGTCCTTCTCTCCATTCAGTATTGTTCATTTTCTCCAGTCAGTATTGGTCCTTCTCTCCAGTCAGTATTGTACCTTCTCTCCAGTCAGTATTGTTCATTTTCTCCAGTCAGTATTGTTACTTCTATCCAGTCAGTATTGTTACTTCTCTATAGTCAGTATTGGTCCTCCTCTCCAGTCAGTATTGTTACTTCTCTCCAGTCAGTATTGTTACTTCTCTCCAGTCAGTATTGGTCCTTCTCTCCAGTCAGTATTGTACCTTCTCTCCAGTCAGTATTGGTCATTCTCTCCAGTCAGTATTGGTCCTTCTCTCCAGTCAGTATTGTACCTTCTCTCCAGTCAGTATTGTTCCTTCTCTCCAGTCAGAAGTGTTTGTTCTCTCCAGTCAGTACTGTTACTTCTATACAGTCAGTATTGGTCCTTCTCTCCAGTCAGTATTGGTCCTTCTATCCAGTCAGTATTGTTACTTCTATTCAGTCAGTATTGTTACTTCTCTCCAGTCAGTATTGTTACTTCTATCCAGTCAGTATTGTTCCTTCTCTCCAGTCAGTATTGGTCCTTCTCTCCAGTCAGTATTGGTCATTCTCTCCAGTCAGTATTGTTACTTCTCTCCAGTCAGTATTGTTACTTCTCTCCAGTCAGTATTGTTACTTCTCTCCAGTCAGTATTGGTCCTTCTCTCCAGTCAGTATTGGTCCTTCTCTCCAGTCAGTATTGGTCCTTCTCTCCATTCAGTATTGTTCATTTTGTCCAGTCAGTATTGGTCCTTCTCTCCAGTCAGTATTGTACCTTCTCTCCAGTCAGTATTGTTCATTTTCTCCAGTCAGTATTGGTCCTTCTCTCCAGTCAGTATTGGTCCTTCTCTCCAGTCAGTATTGTTCCTTCTCTCAAGTCAGTATTGTTCCTTCTCTCCAGTCAGTATTGTTACTTCTCTCCAGTCAGTATTGTACCTTCTCTCCAGTCAGTATTGTTCATTTTCTCCAGTCAGTATTGGTCCTTCTCTCCAGTCAGTATTGGTCCTTCTCTCCAGTCAGTATTGTTCCTTCTCTCAAGTCAGTATTGTTCCTTCTCTCCAGTCAGTATTGTTACTTCTCTCCAGTCAGTATTGTACCTTCTCTCCAGTCAGTATTGGTGCTTCTCTCCAGTAAGTATTGGTCCTTCTCTCCAGTCTGTATTGGTACTTCTATCCAGTCAGTATTGTTACTCCTATCCAGTCAGTATTGTTACTTCTATCCAGTCAGTATTGTTCATTCTCTCCAGTCAGTATTGGTCCTTCTCTCCAGTCAGTATTGGTCCTTCTCTCCAGTCAGTATTGTTACTCCTATCCAGTCAGTATTGTTACTTCTATCCAGTCAGTATTGTTCATTCTCTCCAGTCAGTATTGGTCCTTCTCTCCAGTCAGTATTGGTCCTTCTCTCCAGTCAGTATTATTCCTTCTCTCCAGTCAGTATTGGTCCATATCTCCAGTCAGTATTGTTACTTCTATCCAGTCAGAATTGTTACTTCTATACAGTCAGTATTGTTACTTCTCTCTAGTCAGTATTGTTCCTTCTCTCCAGTCAGTATTGCTACTTCTATCCAGTCAGTATTGTTACTTCTATCCAGTCAGTATTGTTATTTCTATCCAGTCAGTATTGGTCCTTCTATCCAGTCAGTATTGTTACTTCTATCCAGTCAGTATTGTTCATTCTCTCCAGTCAGTATTGGTCCTTCTCTCCAGTCAGTATTGGTCCTTCTCTCCAGTCAGTATTGGTCCTTCTCTCCAGTCAGTATTGGTCCTTCTCTCCAGTCAGTATTGTTACTTCTATCCAGTCAGTATTGTTACTTCTCTCCAGTCAGTATTGTTACTTCTATCCAGTCAGAATTGTTCCTTCTCTCCAGTCAGTATTGGTCCTTCTCTCCAGTCAGTATTGTTACTTCTATCCAGTCAGTATTGTTACTTCTATCCAGTCAGTATTGTTCCTTCTCTCCAGTCAGTATTGGTCCTTCTCTCCAGTCAGTATTGTTACTTCTCTCCAGTCAGTATTGTTACTTCTATCCAGTCAGTATTGTTACTTCTATCCAGTCAGTATTGTTCCTTCTCTCCAGTCAGTATTGGTCCTTCTCTCCAGTCAGTATTGTTACTTCTATCCAGTAAGTATTGGTCCTTCTCTCCAGTCTGTATTGGTCCTTCTCTCCAGTCAGAATTGTACCTTCTCTCCAGTGAGTATTGTTCCTTCTCTCCAGTCAGAAGTGTTTGTTCTCTCCAGTCAGTACTGTTACTTCTATACAGTCAGTATTGGTCCTTCTCTCCAGTCAGTATTGGTCCTTCTATCCAGTTAGTATTGTTACTTTTATTCAGTCAGTATTGTTACTTCTCTCCAGTCAGTATTGTTACTTCTATCCAGTCAGTATTGTTCCTTCTCTCCAGTCAGTATTGGTCCTTCTCTCCAGTCAGTATTGTTACTTCTATCCAGTCAGAATTGTTACTTCTATCCAGTCAGTATTGCTCCTTCTCTCCAGTCAGTATTGGTCCTTCTCTCCATTCAGTATTGTTCATTTTCTCCAGTCAGTATTGGTCCTTCTCTCCAGTCAGTATTGTACCTTCTCTCCAGTCAGTATTGTTCATTTTCTCCAGTCAGTATTGGTCCTTCTCTCCAGTCAGTATTGTTACTTCTCTCCAGTCAGTATTGGTCCTTCTCTCCAGTAAGTATTGGTCCAACTCTCCAGTCAGTATTGTTCCTTCTCTCCAGTCAGTATTGTTACTTCTCTCCAGTCAGTATTGTTCATTTTCTCCAGTCAGTATTGGTCCTTCTCTCCAGTCAGTATTGGTCCTTCTCTCCAGTCAGTATTGTATCTTCTCTCCAGTCAGTATTGGTCCTTCTCTCCAGTCAGTATTGGTCCTTCTCTCCAGTCAGTATTGTATCTTCTCTCCAGTCAGTATTGTTACTTCTCTCCAGTCAGTATTGGTCCTTCTCTCCAGTCAGTATTGTTACTTCTATCCAGTCAGTATTGTTACTTCTATCCAGTCAGTATTGTTATTTCTATCCAGTCAGTATTGGTCCTTCTATCCAGTCAGTATTGTTACTTCTATCCAGTCAGTATTGTTCATTCTCTCCAGTCAGTATTGGTCCTTCTCTCCAGTCAGTATTGGTCCTTCTCTCCAGTCAGTATTGGTCCTTCTCTCCAGTCAGTATTGGTCCTTCTCTCCAGTCAGTATTGTTACTTCTATCCAGTCAGTATTGTTACTTCTCTCCAGTCAGTATTGTTACTTCTATCCAGTCAGAATTGTTCCTTCTCTCCAGTCAGTATTGGTCCTTCTCTCCAGTCAGTATTGTTACTTCTATCCAGTCAGTATTGTTACTTCTATCCAGTCAGTATTGTTCCTTCTCTCCAGTCAGTATTGGTCCTTCTCTCCAGTCAGTATTGTTACTTCTCTCCAGTCAGTATTGTTACTTCTATCCAGTCAGTATTGTTACTTCTATCCAGTCAGTATTGTTCCTTCTCTCCAGTCAGTATTGGTCCTTCTCTCCAGTCAGTATTGTTACTTCTATCCAGTAAGTATTGGTCCTTCTCTCCAGTCTGTATTGGTCCTTCTCTCCAGTCAGAATTGTACCTTCTCTCCAGTGAGTATTGTTCCTTCTCTCCAGTCAGAAGTGTTTGTTCTCTCCAGTCAGTACTGTTACTTCTATACAGTCAGTATTGGTCCTTCTCTCCAGTCAGTATTGGTCCTTCTATCCAGTTAGTATTGTTACTTTTATTCAGTCAGTATTGTTACTTCTCTCCAGTCAGTATTGTTACTTCTATCCAGTCAGTATTGTTCCTTCTCTCCAGTCAGTATTGGTCCTTCTCTCCAGTCAGTATTGTTACTTCTATCCAGTCAGTATTGCTCCTTCTCTCCAGTCAGTATTGGTCCTTCTCTCCATTCAGTATTGTTCATTTTCTCCAGTCAGTATTGGTCCTTCTCTCCAGTCAGTATTGTACCTTCTCTCCAGTCAGTATTGTTCATTTTCTCCAGTCAGTATTGGTCCTTCTCTCCAGTCAGTATTGTTACTTCTCTCCAGTCAGTATTGGTCCTTCTCTCCAGTAAGTATTGGTCCAACTCTCCAGTCAGTATTGTTCCTTCTCTCCAGTCAGTATTGTTACTTCTCTCCAGTCAGTATTGTTCATTTTCTCCAGTCAGTATTGGTCCTTCTCTCCAGTCAGTATTGGTCCTTCTCTCCAGTCAGTATTGTATCTTCTCTCCAGTCAGTATTGGTCCTTCTCTCCAGTCAGTATTGGTCCTTCTCTCCAGTCAGTATTGTATCTTCTCTCCAGTCAGTATTGTTACTTCTCTCCAGTCAGTATTGGTCCTTCTCTCCAGTCAGTATTGGTCCTTCTCTCCAGTCAGTATTGGTGCTTCTCTCCAGTCAGTATTGGTCCTGCTCTCCAGTCAGTATTGTTACTTCTCTCCAGTCAGTATTGGTCCTTCTCTCCAGTCAGTATTGTTCATTTTCTCCAGTCAGTATTGTTACTTCTATCCAGTCAGTATTGGTCCTTCTACCCAGTCAGTATTGTTACTTCTCTCCAGTCAGTATTGGTCCTTCTCTCCAGTCAGTATTATTCCTTCTCTCCAGTCAGTATTGGTCCTTCTCTCCAGTCAGTATTGTTACTTCTCTCCAGTCAGTATTGTTACTTCTATCCAGTCAGTATTGTTACTTCTATCCAGTCAGTATTGTTACTTCTCTCCAGTCAGTATTGTTACATCTATCCAGTCAGTATTGTTCCTTCTCTCCAGTCAGTATTGTTACTTCTATCCAGTCAGTATTGTTACTTCTATCCAGTCAGTATTGTTACTTCTATCCAGTCAGTATTGTTACTTCTATCTAGTCAGTATTGTTACTTCTGTCCAGTCAGTATTGTTACTTCTATCCAGTCAGTATTGCTCCTTCTCTCCAGTCAGTATTGGTCCTTCTCTCCAGTCAGTATTCTTACTTCTATCCAGTCAGAATTGTTACTTCTATCCAGTCAGTATTGTTCCTTCTCTCCAGTCAGTATTGGTCCTTCTCTCCAGTCAGTATTGTTACTTCTATCCAGTCAGTATTGTTACTTCTCTCCAGTCAGTATTGTTACTTCTCTCCAGTCAGTATTGGTCCTCCTCTCCAGTCAGTATTGGTCCTTCTCTATAGTCAGAAGTGTTTGTTCTCTCCAGTCAGTACTGTTACTTCTATACAGTCAGTATTGGTCCTTCTCTCCAGTCAGTATTGGTCCTTCTCTCCAGTCAGTATTGTATCTTCTCTCCAGTCAGTATTGTTACTTCTCTCCAGTCAGTATTGGTCCTTCTCTCCAGTCAGTATTGGTCCTTCTCTCCAGTCAGTATTGGTGCTTCTCTCCAGTCAGTATTGGTCCTGCTCTCCAGTCAGTATTGTTACTTCTCTCCAGTCAGTATTGGTCCTTCTCTCCAGTCAGTATTGTTCATTTTCTCCAGTCAGTATTGTTACTTCTATCCAGTCAGTATTGGTCCTTCTACCCAGTCAGTATTGTTACTTCTCTCCAGTCAGTATTGGTCCTTCTCTCCAGTCAGTATTATTCCTTCTCTCCAGTCAGTATTGGTCCTTCTCTCCAGTCAGTATTGTTACTTCTCTCCAGTCAGTATTGTTACTTCTATCCAGTCAGTATTGTTACTTCTATCCAGTCAGTATTGTTACTTCTCTCCAGTCAGTATTGTTACATCTATCCAGTCAGTATTGTTCCTTCTCTCCAGTCAGTATTGTTACTTCTATCCAGTCAGTATTGTTACTTCTATCCAGTCAGTATTGTTACTTCTATCTAGTCAGTATTGTTACTTCTGTCCAGTCAGTATTGTTACTTCTATCCAGTCAGTATTGCTCCTTCTCTCCAGTCAGTATTGGTCCTTCTCTCCAGTCAGTATTCTTACTTCTATCCAGTCAGAATTGTTACTTCTATCCAGTCAGTATTGTTCCTTCTCTCCAGTCAGTATTGGTCCTTCTCTCCAGTCAGTATTGTTACTTCTATCCAGTCAGTATTGTTACTTCTATCCAGTCAGTATTGTTACTTCTCTATAGTCAGTATTGGTCCTCCTCTCCAGTAAGTATTGGTCCTTCTCTCCAGTCAGTATTGGTCCATCTCTCCAGTCAGTATTGTTACTTCTATCCAGTCAGTATTGTTCCTTCTCTCCAGTCAGTATTGGTCCTTCTCTCCAGTCAGTATTGTTACTTCTATCCAGTCAGTATTGTTACTTCTCTATAGTCAGTATTGGTCCTCCTCTCCAGTCAGTATTGTTACTTCTCTCCAGTCAGTATTGTTACTTCTCTCCAGTCAGTATTGGTCCTTCTCTCCAGTCAGTATTGTACCTTCTCTCCAGTCAGTATTGGTCATTCTCTCCAGTCAGTATTGGTCCTTCTCTCCAGTCAGTATTGTACCTTCTCTCCAGTCAGTATTGGTCCTTCTCTCCAGTCAGTATTGGTCCTTCTCTATAGTCAGAAGTGTTTGTTCTCTCCAGTCAGTACTGTTACTTCTATACAGTCAGTATTGGTCCTTCTCTCCAGTCAGTATTGGTCCTTCTATCCAGTCAGTATTGTTACTTCTATTCAGTCAGTATTGTTACTTCTATCCAGTCAGTATTGGTCCTTCTCTCCAGTCAGTATTGTTACTTCTATCCAGTCAGTATTGTTACTTCTCTCCAGTCAGTATTGTTACTTCTATCCAGTCAGAATTGTTCCTTCTCTCCAGTCAGTATTGGTCCTTCTCTCCAGTCAGTATTGTTACTTCTATCCAGTCAGTATTGTTACTTCTATCCAGTCAGTATTGTTCCTTCTCTCCAGTCAGTATTGGTCCTTCTCTCCAGTCAGTATTGTTACTTCTATCCAGTCAGTATTGTTACTTCTATCTAGTCAGTATTGTTACTTCTGTCCAGTCAGTATTGTTACTTCTATCCAGTCAGTATTGCTCCTTCTCTCCAGTCAGTATTGGTCCTTCTCTCCAGTCAGTATTGTTACTTCTATCTAGTCAGTATTGTTACTTCTGTCCAGTCAGTATTGTTACTTCTATCCAGTCAGTATTGCTCCTTCTCTCCAGTCAGTATTGGTCCTTCTCTCCAGTCAGTATTCTTACTTCTATCCAGTCAGAATTGTTACTTCTATCCAGTCAGTATTGTTCCTTCTCTCCAGTCAGTATTGGTCCTTCTCTCCAGTCAGTATTGTTACTTCTATCCAGTCAGTATTGTTACTTCTATCCAGTCAGTATTGTTACTTCTCTATAGTCAGTATTGGTCCTCCTCTCCAGTAAGTATTGGTCCTTCTCTCCAGTCAGTATTGGTCCATCTCTCCAGTCAGTATTGTTACTTCTATCCAGTCAGTATTGTTCCTTCTCTCCAGTCAGTATTGGTCCTTCTCTCCAGTCAGTATTGTTACTTCTATCCAGTCAGTATTGTTACTTCTCTACAGTCAGTATTGGTCCTCCTCTCCAGTCAGTATTGTTACTTCTCTCCAGTCAGTATTGTTACTTCTCTCCAGTCAGTATTGGTCCTTCTCTCCAGTCAGTATTGTACCTTCTCTCCAGTCAGTATTGGTCATTCTCTCCAGTCAGTATTGGTCCTTCTCTCCAGTCAGTATTGTACCTTCTCTCCAGTCAGTATTGGTCCTTCTCTCCAGTCAGTATTGGTCCTTCTCTATAGTCAGAAGTGTTTGTTCTCTCCAGTCAGTACTGTTACTTCTATACAGTCAGTATTGGTCCTTCTCTCCAGTCAGTATTGGTCCTTCTATCCAGTCAGTATTGTTACTTCTATTCAGTCAGTATTGTTACTTCTATCCAGTCAGTATTGGTCCTTCTCTCCAGTCAGTATTGGTCCTTCTCTCCAGTCAGTATTGTTCCTTCTCTCCAGTCAGTATTGTTACTTCTATCCAGTCAGAATTGTTACTTCTATCCAGTCAGTATTGGTCCTTCTCTCCAGTCAGTATTGGTCCTTCTCTCCAGTCAGTATTGGTCCTTCTCTCCAGTCAGTATTGTACTTTCTCTCCAGTCAGTATTGCTCATTTTCTCCAGTCAGTATTGGTCCTTCTCTCCAGTCAGTATTGTTACTTCTCTCCAGTCAGTATTGGTCCTTCTCTCCAGTCAGTATTGTTACTTCTCTACAGTCAGTATTGTTCCTTCTCTCCAGTCAGTATTGGTCCTTCTCTCCAGTCAGTATTGTATCTTCTCTCCAGTCAGTATTGTTCCTTCTCTCCAGTCAGTATTGTTCCTTCTCTCCAGTCAGTATTGTTACTTCTCTCCAGTCAGTATTGGTGCTTCTCTCCAGTCAGTATTGGTCCTGCTCTCCAGTCAGTATTGATCCTGCTCTCCAGTCAGTATTGTTACTTCTCTCCAGTCAGTATTGGTCCTTCTCTCCAGTCAGTATTGGTCCTTCTCTCCAGTCAGTATTGTATCTTCTCTCCAGTCAGTATTGGTCCTTCTCTCCAGTCAGTATTGGTCCTTCTCTCCAGTCAGTATTGGTCCTTCTCTCCAGTCAGTATTGGTTCCTCTCTCCAGCCAGTATTGGGGATTCTCTCCAGACAGTATTGGTCCTTCTCTCCAGTCAGTATTGGTCCTTCTCTCCAGTCAGTATTGGTCCTTCTCTCCAGTCAGTATTGGTCCTTCTCTCCAGTCAGTATTGTTACTTCTCTCCAGTCAGTATTGTTACTTCTATCCAGTCAGTATTGTTACTTCTATCCAGTCAGTATTGTTACATCTATCCAGTCAGTATTGTTCCTTCTCTCCAGTCAGTATTGGTCCTTCTCTCCAGTCAGTATTGTTACTTCTATCCAGTCAGAATTGTTACTTCTATCCAGTCAGTATAGTTCCTTCTCTCCAGTCAGTATTGGTCCTTCTCTCCAGTCAGTATTGTTACTTCTATCCAGTCAGTATTGTTACTTCTCTATAGTCAGTATTGGTCCTCCTCTCCAGTAAGTATTGGTCCTTCTCTCCAGTCAGTATTGGTCCATCTCTCCAGTCAGTATTGTTACTTCTATCCAGTCAGTATTGTTACTTCTATCCAGTCAGTATTGTTACTTCTCTCCAGTCAGTATTGTTACATCTATCCAGTCAGTATTGTTCCTTCTCTCCAGTCAGTATTGTTACTTCTATCCAGTCAGTATTGTTACTTCTATCCAGTCAGTATTGTTACTTCTATCCAGTCAGTATTGTTACTTCTATCTAGTCAGTATTGTTACTTCTGTCCAGTCAGTATTGTTACTTCTATCCAGTCAGTATTGCTCCTTCTCTCCAGTCAGTATTGGTCCTTCTCTCCAGTCAGTATTCTTACTTCTATCCAGTCAGAATTGTTACTTCTATCCAGTCAGTATTGTTCCTTCTCTCCAGTCAGTATTGGTCCTTCTCTCCAGTCAGTATTGTTACTTCTATCCAGTCAGTATTGTTACTTCTCTCCAGTCAGTATTGTTACTTCTCTCCAGTCAGTATTGGTCCTCCTCTCCAGTCAGTATTGGTCCTTCTCTATAGTCAGAAGTGTTTGTTCTCTCCAGTCAGTACTGTTACTTCTATACAGTCAGTATTGGTCCTTCTCTCCAGTCAGTATTGGTCCTTCTCTCCAGTCAGTATTGTATCTTCTCTCCAGTCAGTATTGTTACTTCTCTCCAGTCAGTATTGGTCCTTCTCTCCAGTCAGTATTGGTCCTTCTCTCCAGTCAGTATTGGTGCTTCTCTCCAGTCAGTATTGGTGCTTCTCTCCAGTCAGTATTGGTCCTGCTCTCCAGTCAGTATTGTTACTTCTCTCCAGTCAGTATTGGTCCTTCTCTCCAGTCAGTATTGTTCATTTTCTCCAGTCAGTATTGTTACTTCTATCCAGTCAGTATTGGTCCTTCTACCCAGTCAGTATTGTTACTTCTCTCCAGTCAGTATTGGTCCTTCTCTCCAGTCAGTATTATTCCTTCTCTCCAGTCAGTATTGGTCCTTCTCTCCAGTCAGTATTGTTACTTCTCTCCAGTCAGTATTGTTACTTCTATCCAGTCAGTATTGTTACTTCTATCCAGTCAGTATTGTTACTTCTCTCCAGTCAGTATTGTTACATCTATCCAGTCAGTATTGTTCCTTCTCTCCAGTCAGTATTGTTACTTCTATCCAGTCAGTATTGTTACTTCTATCCAGTCAGTATTGTTACTTCTATCCAGTCAGTATTGTTACTTCTATCTAGTCAGTATTGTTACTTCTGTCCAGTCAGTATTGTTACTTCTATCCAGTCAGTATTGCTCCTTCTCTCCAGTCAGTATTGGTCCTTCTCTCCAGTCAGTATTCTTACTTCTATCCAGTCAGAATTGTTACTTCTATCCAGTCAGTATTGTTCCTTCTCTCCAGTCAGTATTGGTCCTTCTCTCCAGTCAGTATTGTTACTTCTATCCAGTCAGTATTGTTACTTCTATCCAGTCAGTATTGTTACTTCTCTATAGTCAGTATTGGTCCTCCTCTCCAGTAAGTATTGGTCCTTCTCTCCAGTCAGTATTGGTCCATCTCTCCAGTCAGTATTGTTACTTCTATCCAGTCAGTATTGTTCCTTCTCTCCAGTCAGTATTGGTCCTTCTCTCCAGTCAGTATTGTTACTTCTATCCAGTCAGTATTGTTACTTCTCTATAGTCAGTATTGGTCCTCCTCTCCAGTCAGTATTGTTACTTCTCTCCAGTCAGTATTGTTACTTCTCTCCAGTCAGTATTGGTCCTTCTCTCCAGTCAGTATTGTACCTTCTCTCCAGTCAGTATTGGTCATTCTCTCCAGTCAGTATTGGTCCTTCTCTCCAGTCAGTATTGTACCTTCTCTCCAGTCAGTATTGGTCCTTCTCTCCAGTCAGTATTGGTCCTTCTCTATAGTCAGAAGTGTTTGTTCTCTCCAGTCAGTACTGTTACTTCTATACAGTCAGTATTGGTCCTTCTCTCCAGTCAGTATTGGTCCTTCTATCCAGTCAGTATTGTTACTTCTATTCAGTCAGTATTGTTACTTCTATCCAGTCAGTATTGGTCCTTCTCTCCAGTCAGTATTGTTACTTCTATCCAGTCAGTATTGTTACTTCTCTCCAGTCAGTATTATTACTTCTATCCAGTCAGAATTGTTCCTTCTCTCCAGTCAGTATTGGTCCTTCTCTCCAGTCAGTATTGTTACTTCTATCCAGTCAGTATTGTTACTTCTATCCAGTCAGTATTGTTCCTTCTCTCCAGTCAGTATTGGTCCTTCTCTCCAGTCAGTATTGTTACTTCTATCCAGTCAGTATTGTTACTTCTATCTAGTCAGTATTGTTACTTCTGTCCAGTCAGTATTGTTACTTCTATCCAGTCAGTATTGCTCCTTCTCTCCAGTCAGTATTGGTCCTTCTCTCCAGTCAGTATTGTTACTTCTATCTAGTCAGTATTGTTACTTCTGTCCAGTCAGTATTGTTACTTCTATCCAGTCAGTATTGCTCCTTCTCTCCAGTCAGTATTGGTCCTTCTCTCCAGTCAGTATTCTTACTTCTATCCAGTCAGAATTGTTACTTCTATCCAGTCAGTATTGTTCCTTCTCTCCAGTCAGTATTGGTCCTTCTCTCCAGTCAGTATTGTTACTTCTATCCAGTCAGTATTGTTACTTCTATCCAGTCAGTATTGTTACTTCTCTATAGTCAGTATTGGTCCTCCTCTCCAGTAAGTATTGGTCCTTCTCTCCAGTCAGTATTGGTCCATCTCTCCAGTCAGTATTGTTACTTCTATCCAGTCAGTATTGTTCCTTCTCTCCAGTCAGTATTGGTCCTTCTCTCCAGTCAGTATTGTTACTTCTATCCAGTCAGTATTGTTACTTCTCTACAGTCAGTATTGGTCCTCCTCTCCAGTCAGTATTGTTACTTCTCTCCAGTCAGTATTGTTACTTCTCTCCAGTCAGTATTGGTCCTTCTCTCCAGTCAGTATTGTACCTTCTCTCCAGTCAGTATTGGTCATTCTCTCCAGTCAGTATTGGTCCTTCTCTCCAGTCAGTATTGTACCTTCTCTCCAGTCAGTATTGGTCCTTCTCTCCAGTCAGTATTGGTCCTTCTCTATAGTCAGAAGTGTTTGTTCTCTCCAGTCAGTACTGTTACTTCTATACAGTCAGTATTGGTCCTTCTCTCCAGTCAGTATTGGTCCTTCTATCCAGTCAGTATTGTTACTTCTATTCAGTCAGTATTGTTACTTCTATCCAGTCAGTATTGGTCCTTCTCTCCAGTCAGTATTGGTCCTTCTCTCCAGTCAGTATTGTTCCTTCTCTCCAGTCAGTATTGTTACTTCTATCCAGTCAGAATTGTTACTTCTATCCAGTCAGTATTGGTCCTTCTCTCCAGTCAGTATTGGTCCTTCTCTCCAGTCAGTATTGGTCCTTCTCTCCAGTCAGTATTGTACTTTCTCTCCAGTCAGTATTGCTCATTTTCTCCAGTCAGTATTGGTCCTTCTCTCCAGTCAGTATTGTTACTTCTCTCCAGTCAGTATTGGTCCTTCTCTCCAGTCAGTATTGTTACTTCTCTACAGTCAGTATTGTTCCTTCTCTCCAGTCAGTATTGGTCCTTCTCTCCAGTCAGTATTGTATCTTCTCTCCAGTCAGTATTGTTCCTTCTCTCCAGTCAGTATTGTTCCTTCTCTCCAGTCAGTATTGTTACTTCTCTCCAGTCAGTATTGGTGCTTCTCTCCAGTCAGTATTGGTCCTGCTCTCCAGTCAGTATTGATCCTGCTCTCCAGTCAGTATTGTTACTTCTCTCCAGTCAGTATTGGTCCTTCTCTCCAGTCAGTATTGGTCCTTCTCTCCAGTCAGTATTGTATCTTCTCTCCAGTCAGTATTGGTCCTTCTCTCCAGTCAGTATTGGTCCTTCTCTCCAGTCAGTATTGGTCCTTCTCTCCAGTCAGTATTGGTTCCTCTCTCCAGCCAGTATTGGGGATTCTCTCCAGACAGTATTGGTCCTTCTCTCCAGTCAGTATTGGTCCTTCTCTCCAGTCAGTATTGGTCCTTCTCTCCAGTCAGTATTGGTCCTTCTCTCCAGTCAGTATTGTTACTTCTCTCCAGTCAGTATTGTTACTTCTATCCAGTCAGTATTGTTACTTCTATCCAGTCAGTATTGTTACATCTATCCAGTCAGTATTGTTCCTTCTCTCCAGTCAGTATTGGTCCTTCTCTCCAGTCAGTATTGTTACTTCTATCCAGTCAGAATTGTTACTTCTATCCAGTCAGTATAGTTCCTTCTCTCCAGTCAGTATTGGTCCTTCTCTCCAGTCAGTATTGTTACTTCTATCCAGTCAGTATTGTTACTTCTCTATAGTCAGTATTGGTCCTCCTCTCCAGTAAGTATTGGTCCTTCTCTCCAGTCAGTATTGGTCCATCTCTCCAGTCAGTATTGTTACTTCTATCCAGTCAGTATTGTTCCTTCTCTCCAGTCAGTATTGGTCCTTCTCTCCAGTCAGTATTGTTACTTCTATCCAGTCAGTATTGTTACTTCTATCCAGTCAGCATTGTTACTTCTCTATAGTCAGTATTGGTCCTCCTCTCCAGTCAGTATTGTTACTTCTCTCCAGTCAGTATTGTTACTTCTCTCCAGTCAGTATTGGTCCTTCTCTCCAGTCAGTATTGTACCTTCTCTCCAGTCAGTATTGGTAATTCTCTCCAGTCAGTATTGGTCCTTCTCTCCAGTCAGTATTGTACCTTCTCTCCAGTCAGTATTGGTCCTTCTCTCCAGTCAGTATTGGTCCTTCTCTATAGTCAGAAGTGTTTGTTCTCTCCAGTCAGTACTGTTACTTCTATACAGTCAGTATTGGTCCTTCTCTCCAGTCAGTATTGTTACTTCTATCCAGTCAGTATTGTTACTTCTATCCAGTCAGCATTGTTACTTCTCTATAGTCAGTATTGGTCCTCCTCTCCAGTCAGTATTGTTACTTCTCTCCAGTCAGTATTGTTACTTCTCTCCAGTCAGTATTGGTCCTTCTCTCCAGTCAGTATTGTACCTTCTCTCCAGTCAGTATTGGTAATTCTCTCCAGTCAGTATTGGTCCTTCTCTCCAGTCAGTATTGTACCTTCTCTCCAGTCAGTATTGGTCCTTCTCTCCAGTCAGTATTGGTCCTTCTCTATAGTCAGAAGTGTTTGTTCTCTCCAGTCAGTACTGTTACTTCTATACAGTCAGTATTGGTCCTTCTCTCCAGTCAGTATTGGTCCTTCTATCCAGTCAGTATTGTTACTTCTATTCAGTCAGTATTGTTACTTCTATCCAGTCAGTATTGGTCCTTCTCTCCAGTCAGTATTGGTCCTTCTCTCCAGTCAGTATTGTTCCTTCTCTCCAGTCAGTATTGTTACTTCTATCCAGTCAGAATTGTTACTTCTATCCAGTCAGTATTGGTCCTTCTCTCCAGTCAGTATTGGTCCTTCTCTCCAGTCAGTATTGGTCCTTCTCTCCAGTCAGTATTGTACTTTCTCTCCAGTCAGTATTGCTCATTTTCTCCAGTCAGTATTGGTCCTTCTCTCCAGTCAGTATTGTTACTTCTCTCCAGTCAGTATTGGTCCTTCTCTCCAGTCAGTATTGTTACTTCTCTACAGTCAGTATTGTTCCTTCTCTCCAGTCAGTATTGGTCCTTCTCTCCAGTCAGTATTGTATCTTCTCTCCAGTCAGTATTGTTCCTTCTCTCCAGTCAGTATTGTTCCTTCTCTCCAGTCAGTATTGTTACTTCTCTCCAGTCAGTATTGGTGCTTCTCTCCAGTCAGTATTGGTCCTGTTCTCCAGTCAGTATTGTCTCCTGCTCTCCAGTCAGTATTGTTACTTCTCTCCAGTCAGTATTGGTCCTTCTCTCCAGTCAGTATTGGTCCTTCTCTCCAGTCAGTATTGTATCTTCTCTCCAGTCAGTATTGGTCCTTCTCTCCAGTAAGTATTGGTCCTTCTCTCCAGTCATTATTGGTCCTTCTCTCCAGTCAGTATTGGTTCCTCTCTCCAGCCAGTATTGGGGATTCTCTCCAGACAGTATTGGTCCTTCTCTCCAGTCAGTATTGGTCCTTCTCTCCAGTCAGTATTGGTCCTTCTCTCCAGTCAGTATTGGTCCTTCTCTCCAGTCAGTATTGTTACTTCTCTCCAGTCAGTATTGTTACTTCTATCCAGTCAGTATTGTTACTTCTATCCAGTCAGTATTGTTACATCTATCCAGTCAGTATTGTTCCTTCTCTCCAGTCAGTATTGGTCCTTCTCTCCAGTCAGTATTGTTACTTCTATCCAGTCAGAATTGTTACTTCTATCCAGTCAGTATAGTTCCTTCTCTCCAGTCAGTATTGGTCCTTCTCTCCAGTCAGTATTGTTACTTCTATCCAGTCAGTATTGTTACTTCTATCCAGTCAGTATTGTTACTTCTCTATAGTCAGTATTGGTCCTCCTCTCCAGTAAGTATTGGTCCTTCTCTCCAGTCAGTATTGGTCCATCTCTCCAGTCAGTATTGTTACTTCTATCCAGTCAGTATTGTTCCTTCTCTCCAGTCAGTATTGGTCCTTCTCTCCAGTCAGTATTGTTACTTCTATCCAGTCAGTATTGTTACTTCTATCCAGTCAGCATTGTTACTTCTCTATAGTCAGTATTGGTCCTCCTCTCCAGTCAGTATTGTTACTTCTCTCCAGTCAGTATTGTTACTTCTCTCCAGTCAGTATTGGTCCTTCTCTCCAGTCAGTATTGTACCTTCTCTCCAGTCAGTATTGGTAATTCTCTCCAGTCAGTATTGGTCCTTCTCTCCAGTCAGTATTGTACCTTCTCTCCAGTCAGTATTGGTCCTTCTCTCCAGTCAGTATTGGTCCTTCTCTATAGTCAGAAGTGTTTGTTCTCTCCAGTCAGTACTGTTACTTCTATACAGTCAGTATTGGTCCTTCTCTCCAGTCAGTATTGGTCCTTCTATCCAGTCAGTATTGTTACTTCTATTCAGTCAGTATTGTTACTTCTATCCAGTCAGTATTGGTCCTTCTCTCCAGTCAGTATTGGTCCTTCTCTCCAGTCAGTATTGTTCCTTCTCTCCAGTCAGTATTGTTACTTCTATCCAGTCAGAATTGTTACTTCTATCCAGTCAGTATTGGTCCTTCTCTCCAGTCAGTACTGGTCCTTCTCTCCAGTCAGTATTGGTCCTTCTCTCCAGTCAGTATTGTACTTTCTCTCCAGTCAGTATTGTTCATTTTCTCCAGTCAGTATTGGTCCTTCTCTCCAGTCAGTATTGTTACTTCTCTCCAGTCAGTATTGGTCCTTCTCTCCAGTCAGTATTGTTACTTCTCTACAGTCAGTATTGTTCCTTCTCTCCAGTCAGTATTGGTCCTTCTCTCCAGTCAGTATTGTATCTTCTCTCCAGTCAGTATTGTTCCTTCTCTCCAGTCAGTATTGTTCCTTCTCTCCAGTCAGTATTGTTACTTCTCTCCAGTCAGTATTGGTGCTTCTCTCCAGTCAGTATTGGTCCTGCTCTCCAGTCAGTATTGATCCTGCTCTCCAGTCAGTATTGTTACTTCTCTCCAGTCAGTATTGGTCCTTCTCTCCAGTCAGTATTGGTCCTTCTCTCCAGTCAGTATTGTATCTTCTCTCCAGTCAGTATTGGTCCTTCTCTCCAGTCAGTATTGGTCCTTCTCTCCAGTCAGTATTGGTCCTTCTCTCCAGTCAGTATTGGTTCCTCTCTCCAGCCAGTATTGGGGATTCTCTCCAGACAGTATTGGTCCTTCTCTCCAGTCAGTATTGGTCCTTCTCTCCAGTCAGTATTGGTCCTTCTCTCCAGTCAGTATTGGTCCTTCTCTCCAGTCAGTATTGTTACTTCTCTCCAGTCAGTATTGTTACTTCTATCCAGTCAGTATTGTTACTTCTATCCAGTCAGTATTGTTACATCTATCCAGTCAGTATTGTTCCTTCTCTCCAGTCAGTATTGGTCCTTCTCTCCAGTCAGTATTGTTACTTCTCTCCAGTCAGTATTGTTACTTCTATGCAGTCAGTATTGTTACTTCTATCCAGTCAGTATTGTTACTTCTATCCAGTCAGTATTGTTACTTCTATCTAGTCAGTATTGTTACTTCTGTCCAGTCAGTATTGTTACTTCTATCCAGTCAGTATTGTTCCTTCTCTCCAGTCAGTATTGGTCCTTCTCTCCAGTCAGTATTGTTACTTCTATCCAGTCAGAATTGTTACTTCTATCCAGTCAGTATTGTTCCTTCTCTCCAGTCAGTATTGGTCCTTCTCTCCAGTCAGTATTGTTACTTCTATCCAGTCAGTATTGTTACTTCTATCCAGTCAGTATTGTTACTTCTCTATAGTCAGTATTGGTCCTCCTCTCCAGTAAGTATTGGTCCTTCTCTCCAGTCAGTATTGGTCCATCTCTCCAGTCAGTATTGTTACTTCTATCCAGTCAGTATTGTTCCTTCTCTCCAGTCAGTATTGGTCCTTCTCTCCAGTCAGTATTGTTACTTCTATCCAGTCAGTATTGTTACTTCTATCCAGTCAGTATTGTTACTTCTCTATAGTCAGTATTGGTCCTCCTCTCCAGTCAGTATTGTTACTTCTCTCCAGTCAGTATTGTTACTTCTCTCCAGTCAGTATTGGTCCTTCTCTCCAGTCAGTATTGTACCTTCTCTCCAGTCAGTATTGGTCATTCTCTCCAGTCAGTATTGGTCCTTCTCTCCAGTCAGTATTGTACCTTCTCTCCAGTCAGTATTGGTCCTTCTCTCCAGTCAGTATTGGTCCTTCTCTATAGTCAGAAGTGTTTGTTCTCTCCAGTCAGTACTGTTACTTCTATACAGTCAGTATTGGTCCTTCTCTCCAGTCAGTATTGGTCCTTCTATCCAGTCAGTATTGTTACTTCTATTCAGTCAGTATTGTTACTTCTATCCAGTCAGTATTGGTCCTTCTCTCCAGTCAGTATTGGTCCTTCTCTCCAGTCAGTATTGTTCCTTCTCTCCAGTCAGTATTGTTACTTCTATCCAGTCAGAATTGTTACTTCTATCCAGTCAGTATTGGTCCTTCTCTCCAGTCAGTATTGGTCCTTCTCTCCAGTCAGTATTGGTCCTTCTCTCCAGTCAGTATTGTACTTTCTCTCCAGTCAGTATTGTTCATTTTCTCCAGTCAGTATTGGTCCTTCTCTCCAGTCAGTATTGTTACTTCTCTCCAGTCAGTATTGGTCCTTCTCTCCAGTCAGTATTGTTACTTCTCTCCAGTCAGTATTGGTCCTTCTCTCCAGTCAGTATTGGTCCTTCTCTCCAGTCAGTATTGTTCCTTCTCTCCAGTCAGTATTGTTCCTTCTCTCCAGTCAGTATTGTTACTTCTCTCCAGTCAGTATTGGTGCTTCTCTCCAGTCAGTATTGGTCCTGCTCTCCAGTCAGTATTGTTACTTCTTTCCAGTCAGTATTGGTCCTTCTCTCCAGTCAGTATTGGTCCTTCTCTCCAGTCAGTATTGTATCTTCTCTCCAGTCAGTATTGGTCCTTCTCTCCAGTCAGTATTGGTCCTTCTCTCCAGTCAGTATTGGTCCTTCTCTCCAGTCAGTATTGGTTCTTCTCTCCAGCCAGTATTGGGGATTCTCTCCAGACAGTATTGGTCCTTCTCTCCAGTCAGTATTGGTCCTTCTCTACAGTCAGTATTGTTCATTTTCTCCAGTCAGTATTGGTCCTTCTCTCCAGTCAGTATTGGTCCTTCTCTCCAGTCAGTATTGTATCTTCTCTCCAGTCAGTATTGGTCCTTCTCTCCAGTCAGTATTGGTCCTTCTCTCCAGTCAGTATTGGTCCCTCTCTCCAGTCAGTATTGGTCCTTCTCTCCAGTCAGTATTGGTCCTTCTCTCCAGTCAGTATTGGTCCTTCTCTCCAGTCAGTATTGGTCCTTCTCTCCAGTCAGTATTGTTCCTTCTCTCCAGTCAGTATTGTTCCTTCTCTCCAGTCAGTATTGGTCCTTCTCTCCAGTCAGTATTGGTCCTTCTCTCCAGTCAGTATTGGTGCTTCTCTCCAGTCAGTATTGGTCCTGCTCTCCAGTCAGTATTGTTACTTCTCTCCAGTCAGTATTGGTCCTTCTCTCCAGTCAGTATTGGTCCTTCTCTCCAGTCAGTATTGTATCTTCTCTCCAGTCAGTATTGGTCCTTCTCTCCAGTCAGTATTGGTCCTTCTCTCCAGTCAGTATTGGTCCTTCTCTCCTGTCAGTATTGGTTCTTCTCTCCAGCCAGTATTGGGGATTCTCTCCAGACAGTATTGGTCCTTCTCTCCAGTCAGTATTGGTCCTTCTCTACAGTCAGTATTGTTCATTTTCTCCAGTCAGTATTGGTCCTTCTCTCCAGTCAGTATTGGTCCTTCTCTCCAGTCAGTATTGTATCTTCTCTCCAGTCAGAATTGGTCCTTCTCTCCAGTCAGTATTGGTCCTTCTCTCCAGTCAGTATTGGTCCTTCTCTCCAGTCAGTATTGGTCCCTCTCTCCAGTCAGTATTGGTCCTTCTCTCCAGTCAGTATTGGTCCTTCTCTCCAGTCAGTATTGGTCCTTCTCTCCAGTCAGTATTGGTCCTTCTCTCCAGTCAGTATTGGTGCTTCTCTCCAGTCAGTATTGGTCCTGCTCTCCAGTCAGTATTGTTACTTCTCTCCAGTCAGTATTGGTCCTTCTCTCCAGTCAGTATTGGTCCTTCTCTCCAGTCAGTATTATTCCTTCTCTCCAGTCAGTATTGGTCCTTCTCTCCAGTCAGTATTGTTACTTCTCTCCAGTCAGTATTGTTACTTCTATCCAGTCAGTATTGTTACTTCTATCCAGTCAGTATTGTTACTTCTATCCAGTCAGTATTGTTACTTCTCTCCAGTCAGTATTGTTACATCTATCCAGTCAGTATTGTTCCTTCTCTCCAGTCAGTATTGTTACTTCTATCCAGTCAGTATTGTTACTTCTATCCAGTCAGTATTGTTCCTTCTCTCCAGTCAGTATTGGTCCTTCTCTCCAGTCAGTATTGTTACTTCTATCCAGTCAGAATTGTTACTTCTATCCAGTCAGTATTGTTCCTTCTCTCCAGTCAGTATTGGTCCTTCTCTCCAGTCAGTATTGTTACTTCTATCCAGTCAGTATTGTTACTTCTATCCAGTCAGTATTGTTACTTCTCTATAGTCAGTATTGGTCCTCCTCTCCAGTAAGTATTGGTCCTTCTCTCCAGTCAGTATTGGTCCATCTCTCCAGTCAGTATTGTTACTTCTATCCAGTCAGTATTGTTCCTTCTCTATAGTCAGTATTGGTCCTCCTCTCCAGTAAGTATTGGTCCTTCTCTCCAGTCAGTATTGGTCCATCTCTCCAGTCAGTATTGTTACTTCTATCCAGTCAGTATTGTTCCTTCTCTCCAGTCAGTATTGGTCCTTCTCTCCAGTCAGTATTGTTACTTCTATCCAGTTAGTATTGTTACTTCTCTATAGTCAGTATTGGTCCTCCTCTCCAGTCAGTATTGTTACTTCTCTCCAGTCAGTATTGTTACTTCTCTCCAGTCAGTATTGGTCCTTCTCTCCAGTCAGTATTGTACCTTCTCTCCAGTCAGTATTGGTCATTCTCTCCAGTCAGTATTGGTCCTTCTCTCCAGTCAGTATTGTACCTTCTCTCCAGTCAGTATTGGTCCTTCTCTCCAGTCAGTATTGGTCCTTCTCTATAGTCAGAAGTGTTTGTTCTCTCCAGTCAGTACTGTTACTTCTATACAGTCAGTATTGGTCCTTCTCTCCAGTCAGTATTGGTCCTTCTATCCAGTCAGTATTGTTACTTCTATTCAGTCAGTATTGTTACTTCTATCCAGTCAGTATTGGTCCTTCTCTCCAGTCAGTATTGGTCCTTCTCTCCAGTCAGTATTGTTCCTTCTCTCCAGTCAGTATTGTTACTTCTATCCAGTCAGAATTGTAACTTCTATCCAGTCAGTATTGGTCCTTCTCTCCAGTCAGTATTGGTCCTTCTCTCCAGTCAGTATTGGTCCTTCTCTCCAGTCAGTATTGTACCTTCTCTCCAGTCAGTATTGTTCATTTTCTCCAGTCAGTATTGGTCCTTCTCTCCAGTCAGTATTGTTACTTCTCTCCAGTCAGTATTGGTCCTTCTCTCCAGTCAGTATTGTTACTTCTCTCCAGTCAGTATTGTTCCTTCTCTCCAGTCAGTATTGGTCCTTCTCTCCAATCAGTATTGTATCTTCTCTCCAGTCAGTATTGTTCCTTCTCTCCAGTCAGTATTGTTCCTTCTCTCCAGTCAGTATTGTTACTTCTCTCCAGTCAGTATTGGTGCTTGTCTCCAGTCAGTATTGGTCCTGCTCTCCAGTCAGTATTGTTACTTCTCTCCAGTCAGTATTGGTCCTTCTCTCCAGTCAGTATTGGTCCTTCTCTCCAGTCAGTATTGTATCTTCTCTCCAGTCAGTATTGGTCCTTCTCTCCAGTCAGTATTGGTCCTTCTCTCCAGTCAGTATTGGTCCTTCTCTCCAGTCAGTATTGGTTCTTCTCTCCAGCCAGTATTGGGGATTCTCTCCAGACAGTATTGGTCCTTCTCTCCAGTCAGTATTGGTCCTTCTCTCCAGTCAGTATTGGTCCTTCTCTCCAGTCAGTATTGGTCCTTCTCTCCAGTCAGTATTGTTACTTCTATCCAGTCAGTATTGTTACTTCTATCCAGTCAGTATTGTTATTTCTCTCCAGTCAGTATTGTAACATCTATCCAGTCAGTATTGTTCCTTCTCTCCAGTCAGTATTGGTCCTTCTCTCCAGTCAGTATTGTTACTTCTCTCCAGTCAGTATTGTTACTTCTATCCAGTCAGTATTGTTACTTCTATCCAGTCAGTATTGTTACTTCTATCCAGTCAGTATTGTTACTTCTATCTAGTCAGTATTGTTACTTCTGTCCAGTCAGTATTGTTACTTCTATCCAGTCAGTATTGTTCCTTCTCTCCAGTCAGTATTGGTCCTTCTCTCCAGTCAGTATTGTTACTTCTATCCAGTCAGAATTGTTACTTCTATCCAGTCAGTATAGTTCCTTCTCTCCAGTCAGTATTGGTCCTTCTCTCCAGTCAGTATTGTTACTTCTATCCAGTCAGTATTGTTACTTCTATCCAGTCAGTATTGTTACTTCTCTATAGTCAGTATTGGTCCTCCTCTCCAGTAAGTATTGGTCCTTCTCTCCAGTCAGTATTGGTCCATCTCTCCAGTCAGTATTGTTACTTCTATCCAGTCAGTATTGTTCCTTCTCTCCAGTCAGTATTGGTCCTTCTCTCCAGTCAGTATTGTTACTTCTATCCAGTCAGTATTGTTACTTCTATCCAGTCAGCATTGTTACTTCTCTATAGTCAGTATTGGTCCTCCTCTCCAGTCAGTATTGTTACTTCTCTCCAGTCAGTATTGTTACTTCTCTCCAGTCAGTATTGGTCCTTCTCTCCAGTCAGTATTGTACCTTCTCTCCAGTCAGTATTGGTAATTCTCTCCAGTCAGTATTGGTCCTTCTCTCCAGTCAGTATTGTACCTTCTCTCCAGTCAGTATTGGTCCTTCTCTCCAGTCAGTATTGGTCCTTCTCTATAGTCAGAAGTGTTTGTTCTCTCCAGTCAGTACTGTTACTTCTATACAGTCAGTATTGGTCCTTCTCTCCAGTCAGTATTGGTCCTTCTATCCAGTCAGTATTGTTACTTCTATTCAGTCAGTATTGTTACTTCTATCCAGTCAGTATTGGTCCTTCTCTCCAGTCAGTATTGGTCCTTCTCTCCAGTCAGTATTGTTCCTTCTCTCCAGTCAGTATTGTTACTTCTATCCAGTCAGAATTGTTACTTCTATCCAGTCAGTATTGGTCCTTCTCTCCAGTCAGTATTGGTCCTTCTCTCCAGTCAGTATTGGTCCTTCTCTCCAGTCAGTATTGTACTTTCTCTCCAGTCAGTATTGTTCATTTTCTCCAGTCAGTATTGGTCCTTCTCTCCAGTCAGTATTGTTACTTCTCTCCAGTCAGTATTGGTCCTTCTCTCCAGTCAGTATTGTTACTTCTCTACAGTCAGTATTGTTCCTTCTCTCCAGTCAGTATTGGTCCTTCTCTCCAGTCAGTATTGTATCTTCTCTCCAGTCAGTATTGTTCCTTCTCTCCAGTCAGTATTGTTCCTTCTCTCCAGTCAGTATTGTTACTTCTCTCCAGTCAGTATTGGTGCTTCTCTCCAGTCAGTATTGGTCCTGCTCTCCAGTCAGTATTGGTCCTGCTCTCCAGTCAGTATTGTTACTTCTCTCCAGTCAGTATTGGTCCTTCTCTCCAGTCAGTATTGGTCCTTCTCTCCAGTCAGTATTGTATCTTCTCTCCAGTCAGTATTGGTCCTTCTCTCCAGTCAGTATTGGTCCTTCTCTCCAGTTAGTATTGGTCCTTCTCTCCAGTCAGTATTGGTTCCTCTCTCCAGCCAGTATTGGGGATTCTCTCCAGACAGTATTGGTCCTTCTCTCCAGTCAGTATTGGTCCTTCTCTCCAGTCAGTATTGGTCCTTCTCTCCAGTCAGTATTGGTCCTTCTCTCCAGTCAGTATTGTTACTTCTCTCCAGTCAGTATTGTTACTTCTATCCAGTCAGTATTGTTACTTCTATCCAGTCAGTATTGTTACTTCTCTCCAGTCAGTATTGTTACATCTATCTAGTCAGTATTGTTCCTTCTCTCCAGTCAGTATTGGTCCTTCTCTCCAGTCAGTATTGTTACTTCTATCCAGTCAGAATTGTTACTTCTATCCAGTCAGTATTGTTCCTTCTCTCCAGTCAGTATTGGTCCTTCTCTCCAGTCAGTATTGTTACTTCTATCCAGTCAGTATTGTTACTTCTATCCAGTCAGTATTGTTACTTCTCTATAGTCAGTATTGGTCCTCCTCTCCAGTAAGTATTGGTCCTTCTCTCCAGTCAGTATTGGTCCATCTCTCCAGTCAGTATTGTTACTTCTATCCAGTCAGTATTGTTCCTTCTCTCCAGTCAGTATTGGTCCTTCTCTCCAGTCAGTATTGTTACTTCTATCCAGTCAGTATTGTTACTTCTATCCAGTCAGTATTGTTACTTCTCTATAGTCAGTATTGGTCCTCCTCTCCAGTCAGTATTGTTACTTCTCTCCAGTCAGTATTGTTACTTCTCTCCAGTCAGTATTGGTCCTTCTCTCCAGTCAGTATTGTACCTTCTCTCCAGTCAGTATTGGTCATTCTCTCCAGTCAGTATTGGTCCTTCTCTCCAGTCAGTATTGTACCTTCTCTCCAGTCAGTATTGGTCCTTCTCTCCAGTCAGTATTGGTCCTTCTCTATAGTCAGAAGTGTTTGTTCTCTCCAGTCAGTACTGTTACTTCTATACAGTCAGTATTGGTCCTTCTCTCCAGTCAGTATTGGTCCTTCTATCCAGTCAGTATTGTTACTTCTATTCAGTCAGTATTGTTACTTCTATCCAGTCAGTATTGGTCCTTCTCTCCAGTCAGTATTGGTCCTTCTCTCCAGTCAGTATTGTTCCTTCTCTCCAGTCAGTATTGTTACTTCTATCCAGTCAGAATTGTTACTTCTATCCAGTCAGTATTGGTCCTTCTCTCCAGTCAGTATTGGTCCTTCTCTCCAGTCAGTATTGGTCCTTCTCTCCAGTCAGTATTGTACTTTCTCTCCAGTCAGTATTGTTCATTTTCTCCAGTCAGTATTGGTCCTTCTCTCCAGTCAGTATTGTTACTTCTCTCCAGTCAGTATTGGTCCTTCTCTCCAGTCAGTATTGTTACTTCTCTCCAGTCAGTATTGGTCCTTCTCTCCAGTCAGTATTGGTCCTTCTCTCCAGTCAGTATTGTTCCTTCTCTCCAGTCAGTATTGTTCCTTCTCTCCAGTCAGTATTGTTACTTCTCTCCAGTCAGTATTGGTGCTTCTCTCCAGTCAGTATTGGTCCTGCTCTCCAGTCAGTATTGTTACTTCTCTCCAGTCAGTATTGGTCCTTCTCTCCAGTCAGTATTGGTCCTTCTCTCCAGTCAGTATTGTATCTTCTCTCCAGTCAGTATTGGTCCTTCTCTCCAGTCAGTATTGGTCCTTCTCTCCAGTCAGTATTGGTCCTTCTCTCCAGTCAGTATTGGTTCTTCTCTCCAGCCAGTATTGGGGATTCTCTCCAGACAGTATTGGTCCTTCTCTCCAGTCAGTATTGGTCCTTCTCTCCAGTCAGTATTGGTCCTTCTCTCCAGTCAGTATTGGTCCTTCTCTCCTGTCAGTATTGGTTCTTCTCTCCAGCCAGTATTGGGGATTCTCTCCAGACAGTATTGGTCCTTCTCTCCAGTCAGTATTGGTCCTTCTCTACAGTCAGTATTGTTCATTTTCTCCAGTCAGTATTGGTCCTTCTCTCCAGTCAGTATTGGTCCTTCTCTCCAGTCAGTATTGTATCTTCTCTCCAGTCAGAATTGGTCCTTCTCTCCAGTCAGTATTGGTCCTTCACTCCAGTCAGTATTGGTCCTTCTCTCCAGTCAGTATTGGTCCCTCTCTCCAGTCAGTATTGGTCCTTCTCTCCAGTCAGTATTGGTCCTTCTCTCCAGTCAGTATTGGTCCTTCTCTCCAGTCAGTATTGGTCCTTCTCTCCAGTCAGTATTGGTCCTTCTCTCCAGTCAGTATTGGTCCTTCTCTCCAGTCAGTATTGGTCCTTCTCTCCAGTCAGTATTGGTCCTTCTCTCCAGTCAGTATTGGTTCTTCTCTCCAGCCAGTATTGGGGATTCTCTCCAGACAGTATTGGTCCTTCTCTCCAGTCAGTATTGGTCCTTCTCTCCAGTCAGTATTGGTCCTTCTCTCCAGTCAGTATTGGTCCTTCTCTCCAGTCAGTATTGTTACTTCTCTCCAGTCAGTATTGTTACTTCTATCCAGTCAGTATTGTTACTTCTATCCAGTCAGTATTGTTACTTCTCTCCAGTCAGTATTGTTACATCTATCCAGTCAGTATTGTTCCTTCTCTCCAGTCAGTATTGGTCCTTCTCTCCAGTCAGTATTGTTACTTCTCTCCAGTCAGTATTGTTACTTCTATCCAGTCAGTATTGTTACTTCTATCCAGTCAGTATTGTTACTTCTATCCAGTCAGTATTGTTACTTCTATCTAGTCAGTATTGTTACTTCTGTCCAGTCAGTATTGTTACTTCTATCCAGTCAGTATTGTTCCTTCTCTCCAGTCAGTATTGGTCCTTCTCTCCAGTCAGTATTGTTACTTCTATCCAGTCAGAATTGTTACTTCTATCCAGTCAGTATAGTTCCTTCTCTCCAGTCAGTATTGGTCCTTCTCTCCAGTCAGTATTGTTACTTATATCCAGTCAGTATTGTTACTTCTATCCAGTCAGTATTGTTACTTCTCTATAGTCAGTATTGGTCCTCCTCTCCAGTAAGTATTGGTCCTTCTCTCCAGTCAGTATTGGTCCATCTCTCCAGTCAGTATTGTTACTTCTATCCAGTCAGTATTCTTCCTTCTCTCCAGTCAGTATTGGTCCTTCTCTCCAGTCAGTATTGTTACTTCTATCCAGTCAGTATTGTTACTTCTATCCAGTCAGCATTGTTACTTCTCTATAGTCAGTATTGGTCCTCCTCTCCAGTCAGTATTGTTACTTCTCTCCAGTCAGTATTGTTACTTCTCTCCAGTCAGTATTGGTCCTTCTCTCCAGTCAGTATTGTACCTTCTCTCCAGTCAGTATTGGTCCTTCTCTCCAGTCAGTATTGGTCCTTCTCTATAGTCAGAAGTGTTTGTTCTCTCCAGTCAGTACTGTTACTTCTATACAGTCAGTATTGGTCCTTCTCTCCAGTCAGTATTGGTCCTTCTATCCAGTCAGTATTGTTACTTCTATTCAGTCAGTATTGTTACTTCTATCCAGTCAGTATTGGTCCTTCTCTCCAGTCAGTATTGGTCCTTCTCTCCAGTCAGTATTGTTCCTTCTCTCCAGTCAGTATTGTTACTTCTATCCAGTCAGAATTGTTACTTCTATCCAGTCAGTATTGGTCCTTCTCTCCAGTCAGTATTGGTCCTTCTCTCCAGTCAGTATTGGTCCTTCTCTCCAGTCAGTATTGTACTTTCCCTCCAGTCAGTATTGTTCATTTTCTCCAGTCAGTATTGGTCCTTCTCTCCAGTCAGTATTGTTACTTCTCTCCAGTCAGTATTGGTCCTTCTCTCCAGTCAGTATTGTTACTTCTCTACAGTCAGTATTGTTCCTTCTCTCCAGTCAGTATTGGTCCTTCTCTCCAGTCAGTATTGTATCTTCTCTCCAGTCAGTATTGTTCCTTCTCTCCAGTCAGTATTGTTCCTTCTCTCCAGTCAGTTTTGTTACTTCTCTCCAGTCAGTATTGGTGCTTCTCTCCAGTCAGTATTGGTCCTGCTCTCCAGTCAGTATTGGTCCTGCTCTCCAGTCAGTATTGTTACTTCTCTCCAGTCAGTATTGGTCCTTCTCTCCAGTCAGTATTGGTCCTTCTCTCCAGTCAGTATTGTATCTTCTCTCCAGTCAGTATTGGTCCTTCTCTCCAGTCAGTATTGGTCCTTCTCTCCAGTCAGTATTGTATCTTCTCTCCAGTCAGTATTGGTCCTTCTCTCCAGTCAGTATTGGTCCTTCTCTCCAGTCAGTATTGGTCCTTCTCTCCAGTCAGTATTGGTTCTTCTCTCCAGCCAGTATTGGGGATTCTCTCCAGACAGTATTGGTCCTTCTCTCCAGTCAGTATTGGTCCTTCTCTCCAGTCAGTATTGGTCCTTCTCTCCAGTCAGTATTGGTCCTTCTCTCCAGTCAGTATTGTTACTTCTCTCCAGTCAGTATTGTTACTTCTATCCAGTCAGTATTGTTACTTCTCTCCAGTCAGTATTGTTACATCTATCCAGTCAGTATTGTTCCTTCTCTCCAGTCAGTATTGGTCCTTCTCTCCAGTCAGTATTGTTACTTCTCTCCAGTCAGTATTGGTCCTTCTCTCCAGTCAGTATTGGTCCTTCTCTCCAGTCAGTATTGGTCCTTCTCTCCAGTCAGTATTGGTTCTTCTCTACAGCCAGTATTGGGGATTCTCTCCAGACAGTATTGGTCCTTCTCTCCAGTCAGTATTGGTCCTTCTCTCCAGTCAGTATTGGTCCTTCTCTCCAGTCAGTATTGGTCCTTCTCTCCAGTCAGTATTGTTTCTTCTCTCCAGTCAGTATTGTTACTTCTATCCAGTCAGTATTGTTACTTCTATCCAGTCAGTATTGTTACTTCTCTCCAGTCAGTATTGTTACATCTATCCAGTCAGTATTGTTCCTTCTCTCCAGTCAGTATTGGTCCTTCTCTCCAGTCAGTATTGTTACTTCTCTCCAGTCAGTATTGTTACTTCTATCCAGTCAGTATTGTTACTTCTATCCAGTCAGTATTGTTACTTCTATCCAGTCAGTATTGTTACTTCTATCTAGTCAGTATTGTTACTTCTGTCCAGTCAGTATTGTTACTTCTATCCAGTCAGTATTGTTCCTTCTCTCCAGTCAGTATTGGTCCTTCTCTCCAGTCAGTATTGTTACTTCTATCCAGTCAGAATTGTTACTTCTATCCAGTCAGTATTGTTCCTTCTCTCCAGTCAGTATTGGTCCTTCTCTCCAGTCAGTATTGTTACTTCTATCCAGTCAGTATTGTTACTTCTATCCAGTCAGTATTGTTACTTCTCTATAGTCAGTATTGGTCCTCCTCTCCAGTAAGTATTGGTCCTTCTCTCCAGTCAGTATTGGTCCATCTCTCCAGTCAGTATTGTTACTTCTATCCAGTCAGTATTGTTCCTTCTCTCCAGTCAGTATTGGTCCTTCTCTCCAGTCAGTATTGTTACTTCTATCCAGTCAGTATTGTTAATTCTATCCAGTCAGTATTGTTACTTCTCTATAGTCAGTATTGGTCCTCCTCTCCAGTCAGTATTGTTACTTCTCTCCAGTCAGTATTGTTACTTCTCTCCAGTCAGTATTGGTCCTTCTCTCCAGTCAGTATTGTACCTTCTCTCCAGTCAGTATTGGTCATTCTCTCCAGTCAGTATTGGTCCTTCTCTCCAGTCAGTATTGTACCTTCTCTCCAGTCAGTATTGGTCCTTCTCTCCAGTCAGTATTGGTCCTTCTCTATAGTCAGAAGTGTTTGTTCTCTCCAGTCAGTACTGTTACTTCTATACAGTCAGTATTGGTCCTTCTCTCCAGTCAGTATTGGTCCTTCTATCCAGTCAGTATTGTTACTTCTATTCAGTCAGTATTGTTACTTCTATCCAGTCAGTATTGGTCCTTCTCTCCAGTCAGTATTGGTCCTTCTCTCCAGTCAGTATTGTTCCTTCTCTCCAGTCAGTATTGTTACTTCTATCCAGTCAGAATTGTTACTTCTATCCAGTCAGTATTGGTCCTTCTCTCCAGTCAGTATTGGTCCTTCTCTCCAGTCAGTATTGGTCCTTCTCTCCAGTCAGTATTGTACTTTCTCTCCAGTCAGTATTGTTCATTTTCTCCAGTCAGTATTGGTCCTTCTCTCCAGTCAGTATTGTTACTTCTCTCCAGTCAGTATTGGTCCTTCTCTCCAGTCAGTATTGTTACTTCTCTCCAGTCAGTATTGGTCCTTCTCTCCAGTCAGTATTGGTCCTTCTCTCCAGTCAGTATTGTTCCTTCTCTCCAGTCAGTATTGTTCCTTCTCTCCAGTCAGTATTGTTACTTCTCTCCAGTCAGTATTGGTGCTTCTCTCCAGTCAGTATTGGTCCTGCTCTCCAGTCAGTATTGTTACTTCTCTCCAGTCAGTATTGGTCCTTCTCTCCAGTCAGTATTGGTCCTTCTCTCCAGTCAGTATTGTTCCTTCTCTCCAGTCAGTATTGTATCTTCTCTCCAGTCAGTATTGGTCCTTCTCTCCAGTCAGTATTGGTCCTTCTCTCCAGTCAGTATTGGTCCTTCTCTCCAGTCAGTATTGGTCCTTCTCTCCAGCCAGTATTGGGGATTCTCTCCAGACAGTATTGGTCCTTCTCTCCAGTCAGTATTGGTCCTTCTCTACAGTCAGTATTGTTCATTTTCTCCAGTCAGTATTGGTCCTTCTCTCCAGTCAGTATTGGTCCTTCTCTCCAGTCAGTATTGTATCTTCTCTCCAGTCAGTATTGGTCCTTCTCTCCAGTCAGTATTGGTCCTTCTCTCCAGTCAGTATTGGTCCCTCTCTCCAGTCAGTATTGGTCCTTCTCTCCAGTCAGTATTGGTCCTTCTCTCCAGTCAGTATTGGTCCTTCTCTCCAGTCAGTATTGGTGCTTCTCTCCAGTCAGTATTGGTCCTGCTCTCCAGTCAGTATTGTTACTTCTCTCCAGTCAGTATTGGTCCTTCTCTCCAGTCAGTATTGGTCCTTCTCTCCAGTCAGTATTGTATCTTCTCTCCAGTCAGTATTGGTCCTTCTCTCCAGTCAGTATTGGTCCTTCTCTCCAGTCAGTATTGGTCCTTCTCTCCTGTCAGTATTGGTTCTTCTCTCCAGCCAGTATTGGGGATTCTCTCCAGACAGTATTGGTCCTTCTCTCCAGTCAGTATTGGTCCTTCTCTACAGTCAGTATTGTTCATTTTCTCCAGTCAGTATTGGTCCTTCTCTCCAGTCAGTATTGGTCCTTCTCTCCAGTCAGTATTGTATCTTCTCTCCAGTCAGAATTGGTCCTTCTCTCCAGTCAGTATTGGTCCTTCTCTCCAGTCAGTATTGGTCCTTCTCTCCAGTCAGTATTGGTCCCTCTCTCCAGTCAGTATTGGTCCTTCTCTCCAGTCAGTATTGGTCCTTCTCTCCAGTCAGTATTGGTCCTTCTCTCCAGTCAGTATTGGTCCTTCTCTCCAGTCAGTATTGGTCCTTCTCTCCAGTCAGTATTGGTCCTTCTCTCCAGTCAGTATTGGTCCTTCTCTCCAGTCAGTATTGGTCCTTCTCTCCAGTCAGTATTGGTCCTTCTCTCCAGTCAGTATTGTTCCTTCTCTCCAGTCAGTATTGGTCCTTCTCTCCAGTCAGTATTGTATCTTCTCTCCAGTCAGTATTGTTCCTTCTCTCCAGTCAGTATTGTTCCTTCTCTCCAGTCAGTATTGTTACTTCTCTCCAGTCAGTATTGGTGCTTCTCTCCAGTCAGTATTGGTCCTGCTCTCCAGTCAGTATTGTTACTTCTCTCCAGTCAGTATTGGTCCTTCTCTCCAGTCAGTATTGGTCCTTCTTTCCAGTCAGTATTGTATCTTCTCTCCAGTCAGTATTGGTCCTTCTCTCCAGTCAGTATTGGTCCTTCTCTCCAGTCAGTATTGGTCCTTCTCTCCAGTCAGTATTGGTTCTTCTCTCCAGCCAGTATTGGGGATTCTCTCCAGACAGTATTGGTCCTTCTCTCCAGTCAGTATTGGTCCTTCTCTACAGTCAGTATTGGTTCTTCTCTCCAGCCAGTATTGGGGATTCTCTCCAGACAGTATTGGTCCTTCTCTCCAGTCAGTATTGGTCCTTCTCTACAGTCAGTATTGTTCATTTTCTCCAGTCAGTATTGGTCCTTCTCTCCAGTCAGTATTGGTCCTTCTCTCCAGTCAGTATTGTATCTTTTCTCCAGTCAGAATTGGTCCTTCTCTCCAGTCAGTATTGGTCCTTCTCTCCAGTCAGTATTGTATCTTTTCTCCAGTCAGAATTGGTCCTTCTCTCCAGTCAGTATTGGTCCTTCTCTCCAGTCAGTATTGGTCCCTCTCTCCAGTCAGTATTGGTCCTTCTCTCCAGTCAGTATTGGTCCTTCTCTCCAGTCAGTATTGGTCCTTCTCTCCAGTCAGTATTGGTCCTTCTCTCCAGTCAGTATTGGTCCTTCTCTCCAGTCAGTATTGGTCCTTCTCTCCAGTCAGTATTGGTCCTTCTCTCCAGTCAGTATTGGTCCTTCTCTCCAGTCAGTATGGGGGATTCTCTCCAGTCAGTATGGGGGATTCTCTCCAGTCAGTATGGGGGATTCTCTCCAGTCAGTATGGGGGATTCTCTCCAGTCAGTATGGGGGATTCTCTCCAGTCAGTATGGGGGATTCTCTCCAGTCAGTATGGGGGATTCTCTCCAGTCAGTATGGGGGATTCTCTCCAGTCAGTATGGGGGATTCTCTCCAGTCAGTATGGGGGATTCTCTCCAGTCAGTATGGGGGATTCTCTCCAGTCAGTATGGGGGATTCTCTCCAGTCAGTATGGGGGATTCTCTCCAGTCAGTATGGGGGATTCTCTCCAGTCAGTATGGGGGATTCTCTCCAGTCAGTATTGGTCCTTCTCTCCAGTCAGTATGGGGGATTCTCTCCAGTCAGTATGGGGGATTCTCTCCAGTCAGTATGGGGGATTCTCTCCAGTCAGTATGGGGGATTCTCTCCAGTCAGTATGGGGGATTCTCTCCAGTCAGTATGGGGGATTCTCTCCAATCAGTATGAGGGATTCTCTCCAGTCAGTATTAGGGATTCTCTCCAATCAGTATTGGGGATTCTCTCCAGTCAGTATGGGGGATTCTCTCCAGTCAGTATGGGGGATTCTCTCCAATCAGTATGAGGGATTCTCTCCAGTCAGTATGGGGGATTCTCTCCAGTCAGTATGGGGGATTCTCTCCAGTCAGTATTGGGGATTCTCTCCAGTCCTACCTTGGCCTTGGCCTCCACTCTGGCTCCGTTGTGAACCAGGTATTTGACCACGTCAGCCTGGCCGGCCCTCGCTGCCATGTGGAGCGCCGTCTCTCCCCTCTGGAACACAGAGATACACACAAGTTAGAAATGTTACTTCACAAACACTCAGGTACCAGGGTTCTCTCAAACAGAAAGGTTAGGTACCAGGGTTCTCTCAAACACACGGGTTAGGTACCAGGGTTCTCTCAAACACACGGGTTAGGTACCAGGGTTCTCTCAAACAGAAAGGTTAGGTACCAGGGTTTTCTCAAACACACGGGTTAGGTACCGGGTTCACTCAAACACACAGGTTAGGAACCAGGGTTCTCTCAAACACACAGGTTAGGTACCAGGGTTCACTCAAACACACAGGTTAGGTACCAGGGTTCTCTCAAACACATGGGTTAGGTACCAGGGATCTCTCAAACACACAGGATAGGTACCAGGGTTCTCTCAAACACACAGGTTAGGTACCAGGGTTCTCTCAAACACACAGATTAGGTACCAAGGTTCTCTCAAACACACAGGTTAGGTACCAGGGTTCTCTCAACCACACAGGTTAGGTACCAGGGTTCTCTCTACTGTCAGTATGTCTGTCTGTTCTCTCTACTGTCTGTATGTCTGTCTGTCTGTTCTCTCTACTGTCTGTATGTCTGTCTGTCTGTTCTCTCTACTGTCTGTATGTCTGTCTGTCTGTTCTCTCTACTGTCTGTCTGTCTGTCTGTCTGTTCTCTCTACTGTCAGTGTGTCTGTCTGTTCTCTCTACTGTCTGTCTGTCTGTCTGTCTGTCTGTCTGTTCTCTCTACTGCCAGTCTGTCTGTTCGCTCTACTGTCTGTCTGTCTGTCTGTCTGTCTGTCTGTCTGTCTGTCTGTCTGTCTGTCTGTTCACTCTACAGACTGTCTGACTGTCTGTCTGTTCTCTCCACTGTGTCTGTCTGTCTGTCTGTCTGTCTGTCTGTCTGTCTGTCTGTCTGTTCTCTCTACTGCCAGTATGTCTGTCTGTCTGTCTGTCTGTCTGTCTGTCTGTCTGTCTGTCTGTCTGTCTGTTCTCTCTACTGTCTGTCTGTCTGTCTGTCTGTCTGTTCTCTCTACTGTCTGTCTGTCTGTCTGTCTGTCTGTCTGTCTGTCTGTCTGTCTGTCTGTCTGTCTGTCTACAGTCTGTCTGACTGTCTGTCTGTTCTCTCTACTGTCTGTTCTCTCTACTGTCTGTCTGTCTGTCTGTCTGTCTGTCTGTCTGTCTGTCTGTTCTCTCTACTGTCAGTCTGTCTGTCTGTCTGTTCTCTCTACTGCCAGTCTGTCTGTTCGCTCTACTGTCTGTCTGTCTGTCTGTCTGTCTGTCTGTCTGTCTGTCTGTCTGTCTGTCTGTCTGTCTGTCTGTCTGTCTGTTCTCTCTACTGTCTGTCTGTCTGTCTGTCTGTCTGTCTGTCTGTCTGTCTGTCTGTCTGTCTGTCTGTCTGTTCTCTCTACTGTCTGTCTGTCTGTCTGTCTGTCTGTCTGTCTGTTCTCTCTACTGTCAGTCTGTCTGTCTGTCTGTTCTCTCTACTGCCAGTCTGTCTGTTCGCTCTACTGTCTGTCTGTCTGTCTGTCTGTCTGTCTGTCTGTCTGTCTGTCTGTTCTCTCTACTGCCAGTCTGTCTGTTCGCTCTACTGTCTGTCTGTCTGTCTGTCTGTCTGTCTGTCTGTCTGTCTGTCTGTTCTCTCTACTGTCTGTCTGTCTGTCTGTCTGTCTGTCTGTCTGTTCTCTCTACTGTCAGTCTGTCTGTCTGTCTGTTCTCTCTACTGCCAGTCTGTCTGTTCGCTCTACTGTCTGTCTGTCTGTCTGTCTGTCTGTCTGTCTGTCTGTCTGTCTGTCTGTCTGTCTGTCTGTCTGTCTGTCTGTTCTCTCTACTGTCTGTCTGTCTGTCTGTCTGTCTGTTCACTCTACAGTCTGTCTGACTGTCTGTCTGTTCTCTCCACTGTGTCTGTCTGTCTGACTGTCTGTCTGTTCTCTCCACTGTGTCTGTCTGTCTGTTCTCTCTACTGCCAGTATGTCTGTCTGTTCTCTCTACTGTCAGTATGTCTGTCTGTCTGTCTGTCTGTCTGTCTGTCTGTCTGTCTGTCTGTCTGTCTGTCTGTCTGTTCTCTCTACTGTCTGTCTGTCTGTCTGTCTGTCTGTCTGTCTGTCTGTCTGTCTGTCTGTCTGTCTGTCTGTCTGTCTGTCTGTCTACTGTCTGTCTACTGTCTGTCTGTCTGTCTGTCTACAGTCTGTCTGACTGTCTGTCTGTTCTCTCTACTGTCTGTTCTCTCGCCTGTCTGTCTGTCTGTCTGTCTGTCTGTCTGTCTGTCTGTCTGTCTGTCTGTCTGTCTGTCTGTCTGTCCTCTCTACTGTCAGTATATCTGTCTGTTCTCTCTACTGTCAGTATGTCTGTCTGTCTGTCTGTCTGTCTGTCTGTCTGTCTGTCTGTCTGTCTGTTCTCTCTACTGTCTGTCCTCTCTACTGTATGTATGTCTGTCTGTCTGTTCTCTCTACTGTCTGTCTGTCTGTCTGTCTGTCTGTCTGTCTGTCTGTCTGTCTGTCTGTCTGTCTGTCTGTCTGTCTGTCTGTCTGTCTGTCTGTCTGTCTGTTCTCTCTACTGTCTGTATATCTGTCTGTTCTCGCTACTGTCTGTCTGTTCTATCTACTGTCTGTCTGTCTGTCTGTCTGTTCTCTCTACTGTCTGTCTGTCTGTCTGTCTGTCTGTCTGTCTGTCTGTCTGTCTGTCTGTCTGTCTGTCTGTCTGTCTGTCTGTCTGTCTGTTCTATCTACTGTCTGTGATAGACACTGACTACACCAGTGGAAAGCGGCGGGCCCTGATGGCATCAGCCCAAGGGTGCTGAGGGTCTGTGCTGACCAACTGTGTGGAATACTCCAGCGTCTTTTCAACCTTAGCCTGAGCCTAGAAAGGGTCCCTGTGCTGTGGAAAACATCCTGCCTCGTCCCAGTGCCCAAGAAGGCACACCCCACTGTCCTGAATGACTTCAGACCTGTAGCGCTAACATCCCACATCATGAAGACCCTGGAAAGGTTAGTCCTCGCTCACCTCAGACCCCTGGTGTGTTCATCAATGGACCCCCTGCAGTTTGCATACCAGCGCAACATCGGGGTGGATGATGCAATCATCTACCTTCTGCAGAGGGCCTACTCTCACCTGGACAACGCAGGTTGCACTGTTAGGGTCATGTTTTTTGACTTCTCCAGTGCCTTCAATACCATTCAGCCCCTGCTACTGGGTGAGAAGATGAGGAGGATGAAAGTGGAAGCACCCTTAGTCTCCTGGGTCACGGACTACCTGACCGGTAGGCCACAATTTGTGCGACTACAGAGCTGTGTGTCAGAACGGGCAGTTAGCAACACAGGGGCCCCCCAGGGTACGGTCCTGTCCCCCTTCCTGTTCACCCTCTACACCTCAGACTTCAGATATAACTCTGAAACATGCCACCTACAGAAGTTCTCGGATGACTCTGCTATTGTATGGTGCATCAGGGGTGGGCAGGAGGAGGAGTACAGGAGCACAATCAGTGACTTTGTGTTGTGGTGTGAGCAGAACCACCTTCAGCTCAACATCAGCAAAACTAAGGAGATGGTGGTGGACTTCAGGAGAACCAAGGCACAACTGACTGCAGTCCCTATAAAGGGGATGGATGTGGAAATGGTTGAGTCATACAAGTTCTTGGGTGTCCATATGGACAACAGACTGGAATGGGCTGGTAACACCGGGGCCCTGTACAAAAAGGGCCAGAGCCGACTCTACTTTCTGAGGAGGCTCAGGTCCTTCAACGTGTGCAGTAAACTACTGCATACCTTCTACCAGTCTGTGGTGGCCAGTGCCATCTTTTTTGCAGTGGTGTGCTGGGGAGCAAACATCAAAGCCGGTGATGCTTCTCGGGTAAATAAGCTGATCAGGAAGGCTAGCTCTGTCCTGGGGATGAGCCTTGACACTCTAGAGGAGGTGGCGGAGAGACGGATCCTGGCCAAACTGCTGGCCATCATGGACAACGTCACCCACCCTCTGCACGCTATGGTTATGACGCAGAGGAGCTCTTTCAGTCACAGACTGATCCCACCACGGTGTGCCAGAGAGCGCTACAGGAGGTCCTTCCTGCCGGCGGCTATGAGACTATATAATGCCTCACCGGGGTGCCGTGCCGTCGGCAACATAGATCTGGAACTGTTGGGGTGCTAGGACCTAGTTTAACAATTATGCATCCATCCGTGAGTAACTCTGTTCCGTCAGCACTCATCCACTCAGGACCTACTTATTCATACAGGTCTGTATATACATACCCATGTACAGTTGTTATATTATATCACATGCAATATTGTAAGTAATTATTGGACCTAGGCATTCACTCAGGAATGCATATTAGTATCCTGCCAGTTGCACCTTTTCTCATTGCTTTTAGTATATCAAATGTGCAATAAGTGCAGTTGTCTGTAATTAAACCCTGCGCACTAAGGACTGTATTTTAAGGGAATTACTATTATTACCCCAATGATATCATACACACATTTAGCTATTATAGTATCTCTTCCTGTCATTTACCTGTACAGTTTGTGTAAACATGCAAGTATTCACTTATCTGTAAATATAACTGTATACCTAACTGTACAGCTAATTTAACCATGCAAAATTTTCACTTACCTGTTCATTTACCCAGTCTGTCTATTAAGTAAACTATTATTACCCTCGCTCATATCATACGCATTAGCTACTGAAGTATTTCTCTGCCATCAACCTGTATAGTATAGTTAACCATCCAACATCCACCAATGTATAGTGTACATATTCAGCCAACCACTCATACTATGCAATGTCTTTTTATAGCTTTTTTTGCACTCCAGATATCTTGTATTTCTATACTTTTTCATACTGCCGCTCTATGTATCATGTACCGTGTATCTGTCTTTTGTGTACTTTCGTTGTGGCATTTTGCACCTGCCCTGTGTTTTTGTTGTAGCTGCTTGACAATGAAATTTCCCCCCCGGGGGATCAATAAAGTACCTATCTATCTATCTATCTATCTATCTATCTATCTATCTATCTATCTATCTATCTATCTATCTATCTATCTATCTATCTATCTATCTATCTATCTATCTATCTATCTATCTATCTATCTATCTATCTATCTATCTATCTATCTATCTATCTATCTATCTATCTATCTATCTATCTATCTATCTATCTATCTATCTATCTATCTATCTATCTATCTATCTATCTATCTATCTATCTATCTATCTATCTATCTATCTATCTATCTATCTATCTATCTATCTATCTATCTATCTGTCTGTCTATCTTTCTGTCTGTTCTCTCTACTGTCTGTGTTATGACTGCAGTAATGACCGGCCCAGGCCTCGCCTCCTCTCAACAAAGCCCCAGCTAGGTTACTACGGTAACACACAGTGGACTGGATGTTTAACGGTTTAGAGGGAATGTCTGATTCCAGTGTTACTGTCCTGGCCTGCAGGGAGCCTTACAATACAGCTCATTACAGTGGTAGTCTGCAACACACCCTGCTAATGTTATACACTCTATATGGAAGGAAATGGTCAAATACAAAGTTCAGACTGTAGCATCTGCTCTCAGGGGAGACATTGTCATCTCTGGAATGCTTTCAACCCACCGTGTTAAGACACTAGCACATGGTTTCCTTCAAATTCTTTGATACAAGAGAGAGAGAGAGAGAGAGAGAGAGAGAGAGAGAGAGAGAGGGGCAGAAATGGAGCTAGAGAGAGAGGGAGAGAGAGAGAGAGAGTGTATTCTGTGACTCACCACATTAGTTGTGTTTGGCGAAGCTCCATGATTCGTCAGCTGAGTCACAATGTTATCGTGTCCCATAAAAGCCGCCACATGGATCGGAGTGAGACCCGACTGTAATGTAGACACAGAGTTAGAGTTAGGAACCAGAGAGCACCTGAAACACAGAGTTAGAGTTAGGAACCAGAGAGCACCTGAAACACAGAGTTAGAGTTAGGAACCAGAGAGCACCTGAAACACAGAGTTATGATTAGGTACCACAGACCCAACTGAAACACAGAGTTAGGGTTAGGAACCACAAACCCAACTGGAACAGAGAGTTAGGGTTAGGAACCACAGACCCAACTAGAACAGAGAGTTAGGGTTAGGAACCACAAACCCAACTGGAACAGAGAGTTAGGGTTAGGAACAACAGACCCAACTAGAACAGAGAGTTAGGGTTAGGAACCACAAACCCAACTGGAACAGAGAGTTAGGGTTAGGAACAACAGACCCAACTAGAACAGAGAGTTAGGGTTAGGAACCACAGACCCAACTAGAACAGAGAGTTAGGGTTAGGAACCACAGACCCAACTGGAACAGAGAGTTAGGGTTAGGAACCACAGACCCAACTAGAACAGAGAGTTAGGGTTAGGAACCACAGACCCAACTAGAACAGAGAGTTAGGGTTAGGAACCACAGGAACTGTCAGCAACTTGTATCATGTCCAGTTGAACACCTAACACAAGACCTCAGCTAACTCAGATACTTATCTTCACCTAAAAACAACTTCAAACAGTTTGTACCAAACATCTCCAATGACCATAACTTAACCCATGCTCAGCTAAGACACAAACCACAGAACCACAGAACGGCTCCCCTGTAGATCCTACCTCGGTCACTGCCTGTATGGACGCTCCGTTTTTCAGCAGGAGTTCCATCACTTTGATTCTATTCTTCTTGCAGGCAATGTGGAGCGGAGTGAAACCATTCTAAAAGAAAAACACAGAGCAAAACTCTTTAGATGTCCTGCAGCATCCAGCCTGGAAAACACACTGGTTCTCTTCTCTCTGTCTACTAACCAGATAAACATGTGGAGTTCCAGTTCCATTTAAACAGCTTTATTTCCAGCTGGATCAGACTGGTCTATCTGGCTGTGTTGAGGTTTGGCACCACTTCCCTCTTAATGTTTCCTTTTTCTCTATAAACTCCAACCATTCTGTTCCAATGACTAAACACCATGCCAGTATACTAGTGTCTGCCTGGTGCCATAACCCCTAGCCCTAACCCTGCTGCCTGCCAACACACAGCCCTATTAGCCTTAGAGGCTGTGGACTGTATGAGGCAGAATGATACAACAGGAGCTGCAACATCTTCACTTGTTAGTTAATAACCTTGAACTGAATGTGCATTTCACACTGATTCTACAGGAGGTGGTGTTCTAACAAAAATCAGAGAACAACAGAGCTCTGTGTTTCATTACGTGTGTTAATGTTCCCATGTCACTGTTTCTGTCTGTGTCTATGACTGAATCATTTTGTATTGGATTTAGTGTGGACCCCAGGAAGAGTAGATGTTGCTAAGTTAATGCTAAAATAATGTTAAGCTAAAGCTAGGCTAACAGGGATGTAAACACAAAGATAAACCAACACAGTTTGACTGATAAAATAATGCTAAGCTAAAGCTAAGCTAACAGCTAACAGGGATGTAAACACAAAGATAAACCAACACAGTGTGACTGATGCTGACCAGTGCTTTAGCGTTGGGATTTGCCTTCTTGTCCACAATGACCTTGGCGACCTTGTAGTGTCCGCAGTGGGCGGCGACATGCAGGGCCGTCAGGTAGTCGTTGGTGACATCATCAACAGGAACCTCGTGGTGTAGCAGGAGCTGAACACAGTTCAGATGGTCTCCCTGGGTGGCCATGTGGAGGGGAGAAAGACCGTTCTGTAGGGGGACGGGGACAGAGAAAGAAAGGCATAGCCATAGTCACTGTACCTTAGTGTTGGACAGGATGGAGGTGTTACCATAGTTACTGCACCTTAGTTTTGGACAGGATGGGGGTGTTACCATAGTTACTGCACCTTAGTTTTGGAGAGGATGGGGTGTTGCTATAGTTACTGTACCTTAGTTTTGGACAGGATGGGGTGTTGCTATAGTTACTGTACCTTAGTTTTGGACAGGATGGGGGTGTTTCCATAGTTACTGTAACTTAGTTTTGGACAGGATGGGGGTGTTTCCATAGTTACTGTACCTTAGTTTTGGACAAGATGGGGGTGTTACCACAGTTACTGTACCTTAGTTTTGGACAGGATGGAGCTGTTGCCATAGTTACTGTACCTTAGTTTTGGACAGGATGGGGGTGTTGCCATAGTTACTGTACCTTAGTTTTGGACAGGATGGGGTGTTGCTATAGTTACTGTACGTTAGTTTTGGACAGGATGGGGGTGTTTCCATAGTTACTGTACCTTAGTTTTGGACAAGATGGGGGTGTTACCATAGTTACTGCACCTTAGTTTTGGACAGGATGGGGGTGTTGCCATAGTTACTGTACCTTATGTTTGGACAGGATGGGGGTGTTACCATAGTTACTGTACCTTCGTTTTGGACAGGATGGGGATGCTACCATAGTTACTGTACCTTCGTTTTGGACAGGATGGGGGCTCCTCTGTCTAGCAGCATCTCCAGAACCTGTTCATGTCCGCTCCTGGCGCCACAGTGGAGAGGCGTCAGACCATCCTGGGGTCAGAGGTTAAAGGGAAGGAGGGCATTAGACAGGTTACTTACTGGATGTCTGACTATAGGTTCTTTCCTGCTGGGTTTTCTATATGTTTTGTGTATGTTGTGTGTGAGCTAGATTTTCCTCCTGTAGGACAATAAACATGAATCAGAACATGGACCAGTCCTCCTGTAGGACAATAAACATGAATCAGAACATGGACCAGTCCTCCTGTAGGACAATAAACATGAATCAGAACATGGATCAGTCCTCCTGTAGGACAATGGACATGAATCAGAACATGGACCAGTCCTCCTGTAGGACAATAAACATGAATCAGAACATGGACCAGTCCTCCTGTAGGACAACAAACATTAATCTGAACATGGACCAGTCCTCCTGTAGGATAATAAACATGAATCAGAACATGGACCAGTCCTCCTGTAGGACAATAAACATGAATCAGATCATGGACCAGTCCTCCTGTTGGACAATAAACATGAATCAGAACATGGACCAGTCCTCCTGTAGGACAATAGACATGAATCAGAACATGGACCAGTCCTCCTGTAGGACAATAGACATGAATCAGAACATGGACCAGTCCTCCTGTAGGACAATAAACATGAATCAGAACATGGATCAGTCCTCCTGTAGGACAATAAACATGAATCAGAACATGGATCAGTCCTCCTGTAGGACAATAAACATGAATCAGAACATGGATCAGTCCTCCTGTAGGACAATAGACATGAATCAGAACATGGACCAGTCCTCCTGTAGGACAATAAACATGAATCAGAACATGGACCAGTCCTCCTGTAGGACAATAGACATGAATCAGAACATGGACCAGTCCTCCTGTAGGACAATAGACATGAATCAGAACATGGACCAGTCCTCCTGTAGGACAATAGACATGAATCAGAACATGGACCAGTCCTCCTGTAGGACAATAAACATGAATCAGAACATGGACCAGTCCTCCTGTAGGACAATAGACATGAATCAGAACATGGACCAGTCCTCCTGTAGGACAATAAATTCCAAGACACTGTAGTGTAATTTAGACACCATCTTAACTAGCACCTGTTTAGAATGAATGGGCAAACCACTGGTTTCGAATGAATGGGCAAACCACTGGTTTCGAATGAATGGGCAAACCACTGGTTTCGAATGAATGGGCAAACCACTGGTTTAGAATGAATGGGCAAACCAATGGTTTAGAATGAATGGGCAAACCACTGGTTTCGAATGAATGGGCAAACCAATGGTTTAGAATGAATGGGCAAACCACTGGTTTAGAATGAATGGGCAAACCACTGGTTTAGAATTAATTGGCAAACCAATGGTTTAGAATGAATGGGCAGACCAATGGTTTAGAATGAATGGGCAGACCAATGGTTTAGAATGAATGGGCAAACCACTGGTTTAGAATGAATGGGCAAACCACTGGTTTAGAATGTATGGGCAAACCACTGGTTTGGAATGAATGGGCAAACCACTGGTTTAGAATGAATGGGCAAACCACTGGTTTAGAATGAATGGGCAGACCAATGGTTTAGAATGAATGGGCAGACCTGAAAGGTTGGTCCTCAGTCCTCAGACAACATTCATAGCAATGTTGTGACGCGACCATGAAACCCATGAATAGAACACAGCTGCATGTAAGTTCTGAGAACGTAAACCATATGTTTTCCTGCTGGAATCATATTAAGCTTATCTATGTTTGTTGAGTAAATTATACCATATAGGATTATAAAGGCAGCTATTCCCAGCTATAACCAGCTATAAGTAGCTACAATCAGCTATAGCAAGCTATAAGTAGCTATAAGCAGCCATAACTAGCAATAATCAGCTGTAAGCAGCGTGGTTGCTCTGACAACAGGCTGGCTTCCCTCCAATGAAACCAGTCTAAAGTGAAATGAAGACTGAGTAGTATAGTATAGTATGGACTGAGTAGTATAGTAGAGTGTAGTAAAGTGTAGTACAGTGTAGTATAGTGTAGTATAATATAGTAGAGTGTAGTAAAGTGTAGTACAGTGTAGTATAGTGTAGTATAATATAGTAGAGTGTAGTAAAGTGTAGTACAGTGTAATATAGTGTAGTATAATATAGTAGAGTGTAGTAAAGTGTAGTACAGGTAGTATAGTGTAGTATAATATAGTAGAGTGTAGCAAAGTGTAGTACAGTGTAGTATAGTGTAGTATAATATAGTAGAGTGTAGTAAAGTGTAGTACAGTGTAATATAGTGTAGTATAACATAGTAGAGTGTAGTAAAGTGTAGTACAGTGTAGTATAGTGTAGTATAATATAGTAAAGTGTAGAACAGTGTAGTGTTGTGTAGAATAGTGTAGTGTAGTTTTGTGTAGTGTTGTGTAGAACAGTGTAGTGTAGATTAGTGTGGTTTGTGTAGCATGGTATAGTATGGTGTAGTGTAGTGTAGTATTGTGTAGTTTTGTGTAGTTTTGTGTAGCATAGTATAGTATAGTGTAGTTTAGTGTTGTGTTGTGTAGCATAGTATAGTATAGTGTAGTGTAGTGTTGTGTAGTATAGAGTGGTGTAGTGTAGTATAGTGTAGTGTAGTGTAGAATAGTATAGTGTAGTGTAGTGCAGTGTTGTGTAGTATAGTGTTGTGTAGTGTAGTAGTGTAATGTAGTATAGAGTGGTGTAGAGTAGTGTAGTGTAGTATAGTATAGTGTAATATAGTATACTATAGTGTAGTGTAGAATAGAGTAGTGTAGTGTTGTGTAGTATAGTGTAGTACAGTGTAGTATAGTGTAGTGTAGTATAGTGTAGTGTAGTAGTGTAATATAGTATAGAGTGGTGTAGTGTAGTGTAGTGTAGTGTAGAATAGTATAGTGTAGTGTAGTGCAGTGTTGTGTAGTATAGTGTAGTGTTGTGTAGTATAGTACAGTATAGTGTAGTGTAGTATAGTATGGTGTAGTGTAGTGTGGTGTGGTGTAGTGTAGTGTTGTGTAGTGTAGTGTTGTGTAGTGTAGTGTTGTGTAGTATAGTGTAGTATAGTGTAGTATAGTGTAGTGTATTGTTGTGTGGTGTAGTGTAGTGTAGTGTAGTATAGTGTTGTGTAGTGTTGTGTAGTGTAGTGTTGTGTAGTATAGTGTAGTATAGTGTAGTATAGCGTAGTGTATTGTTGTGTAGTGTAGTGTTGTGTAGTATAGTGTAGTGTAATGTAATGTAGTATAGTGTAGTGTAGTGTAGTGTAGTATAGTGTAGTAGTGTAATGTAGTATAGTATAGTGTAGTGTAGTGTTCTGTAGAGTAGTATAGTGTAGTTTAGTATAGTATAGTGTAGTGTAGTATAGTATAGTGTTGTGTAGAGTAGAGTAGTGTAGTGTAGAGTAGTGTAGTATAGTATAATGTAGTGTAGTATAGTGTAGTGTAGAGTAGAGTAGTGTAGTGTAGTAGTGTAGTATAGTGTTGTGTAGAGTAGAGTAGAGTAGTGTAGTGTAGTGTAGAGTAGTGTAGTATAGTATAGTATAATGTAGTGTAGTATAGTGTAGTGTAGAGTAGAGTAGTGTAGTAGTGTAATGTAGTATAGTAAAGTATAGTGTAGTGTAGTATAGTGTAGAGTAGTGTTGTGTAGCATAGTGTGGTGTGGTGTAGTGTAGTGTTGTAAAGTGTAGTGTAGTATTGTGTAGTATAGTGTAGAGTAGAGTAGTGTAGTGTTGTGTAGAGTAGTGTAGTGTTGTGTAGTGTTGTGTAGTATAGTGCCTCCCCTCTCCAGCAGTAGTTTGACCATGTAGTGGTGTGCAGTATAGTGTAGAGTAGTATAGTATAGTGTAGTGTTGTGTAGTGTAGTGTTGTGTAGTATAGTGGTGTGTAGTGTAGTGTTGTGTAGTGTAGTGTTGTGTAGTATAGTGTAGTGTAGTGTAGTGTAGTATAGTGTAGTGTAGTGTTGTGTAGTGTAGTATAGTGTAGTGTGGTGTTGTGTAGTGTTGTGTAGTATAGTATAGTGTAGTGTAGTATAGTGTAGTGTAGAGTAGTGTAGTAGTGTAATATAGTATAGTGTAGTGTTGTATAGCGTAGTGTATTGTTGTGTAGTGTAGTGTAGTGTTGTGTAGTATAGTGTAGTGTAGTGTAGTATAGTGTAGTGTAGTATAGTGTAGTGTAGTAGTGTAATGTAGTATAGTATAGTATAGAGTAGTGTAGTATAGTATAGTGTTGTGTAGAGTAGAGTAGTGTAGTGTAGAGTAGAGTAGTGTAGCATAGTGTAGTGTGGTGTAGTGTAGTGTTGTAAAGTGTAGTGTAGTATTGTGTAGTATAGTGTAGTGTAGTGTAGAGTAGAGTAGTGTAGTGTAGTGTAGAGTAGTGTAGTGTTGTGTAGTGTTGTGTAGTATAGTGCCTCCCCTCTCCAGCAGTAGTTTGACCATGTAGTGGTGTGTAGTATAGTGTAGAGTAGTATAGTATAGTGTAGTGTTGTGTAGTATAGTGTAGTGTAGTATAGTGTAGTGTAGTGTAGTGTTGTGTAGTGTTTTGTAGTGTAGTGTTGTGTAGTATAGTGTAGTGTTGTGTAGTATAGTGTAGTGTAGTATAGTGTAGTATAGTGTAGTATAGTGTAGTATAGTGTAGTATAGTGTAGTGTTGTATAGTATAGTATAGTGTAGTGTTGTGTAGTATAGTATAGTGTAGTGTAGTGTTGTGTAGTATAGTGTTGTGTAGTGTGGTGTAGAGTAGAGTAGTATAGTGTAGTGTAGTATAGTATAGTATAGTATAGTATAGTGTAGTGTAGTGTATTGTAGTGTAGTGTTGTGTATTGTAGTGTTGTGTAGTATAGTGTAGTGTAGTGTAGTGTGGTGAAGTGTAGTGTAGTGTAGTATAGTGTAGTCTAATGTAGTATAGTATAGTGTAGTATAGTATAGGGTAGTGTAGTAGAGTGTAGTGTAGTGTATTGTAGTGTAGTGTTGTGTATTGTAGCGTGGTGAAGTGTAGTGTAGTGTAGTATAGTGTAGTGTAATGTAGTATAGTATAGTGTAGTATAGTATAGGGTAGTGTAGTATAGTGTAGTGTAGAGTAGTTTAGTATAGTGTAGTGTAGTGTAATAGTATAGTGTATATCTAACCTTAGTCCTGGCATCTATCGTGCCTCCCCTCTCCAGCAGTAGTTTGACCATGTAGTGGTGTGTAGTATAGTGTAGTATAGTGTAGAGTAGTGTAGTGTAATAGTATAGTGTATATCTAACCTTAGTCCTGGCATCTGTCGTGCCTCCCCTCTCCAGCAGTAGTTTGACCATGTAGTGGTGTGTAGTATAGTGTAGTATAGTGTAGAGTAGAGTAGTGTAATAGTATAGTGTATATCTAACCTTAGTCCTGGCATCTATCGTGCCTCCCCTCTCCAGCAGTAGTTTGACCATGTAGTGGTGTGTAGTATAGTGTAGTATAGTGTAGAGTAGAGTAGTGTAATAGTATAGTGTATATCTAACCTTAGTCCTGGCATCTATCGTGCCTCCCCTCTCCAGCAGTAGTTTGACCATGTAGTGGTGTGTAGTATAGTGTAGTATAGTGTAGAGTAGAGTAGTGTAATAGTATAGTGTATATCTAACCTTAGTCCTGGCATCTATCGTGCCTCCCCTCTCCAGCAGTAGTTTGACCATGTTACCATTCCCTCTCTTTGAAGCCACATGCAGCGGTGTGATGTCATTCTGAGGGAAGACACAACATCAAGTCATAAATACAGTACAGTCATTATTTCCATCAGATTTGACATTAAGATAATACCCACACATACAGTACTTTGAATTAGACTTTAACAGCAGGTCATCAGTGGTATGTTACAAGTGTATTGTAAACAGCTACACCCTATGAAGATACGGTCTTGTTTTAGAGGAGTCTTACCCTGGTCTTGTTTTAGAGGAGTCTTACCCTGGTCTTGTTTTAGAGGTGTCTTACCCTGGTCTTGTTTTAGAGGTGTCTTACCCTGGTCTTGTTTTAGAGGTGTCTTACCCTGGTCTTGTTTTAGAGGAGTCTTACCCTGGTCTTGTTTTAGAGGTGTCTTACCCTGGTCTTGTTTTAGAGGAGTCTTACCCTGGTCTTGTTTTAGAGGAGTCTTACCCTGGTCTTGTTTTAGAGGTGTCTTACCCTGGTCTTGTTTTAGAGGTGTCTTACCCTGGTCTTGTTTTAGAGGTGTCTTACCCTGGTCTTGTTTTAGAGGAGTCTTACCCTGGTCTTGTTTTAGAGGTGTCTTACCCTGGTCTTGTTTTAGAGGTGTCTTACCCTGGTCTTGTTTTAGAGGTGTCTTACCCTGGTCTTGTTTTAGAGGAGTCTTACCCTGGTCTTGTTTTAGAGGTGTCTTACCCTGGTCTTGTTTTAGAGGTGTCTTACCCTGGTCTTGTTTTAGAGGTGTCTTACCCTGGTCTTGTTTTAGAGGAGTCTTACCCTGGTCTTGTTTTAGAGGTGTCTTACCCTGGTCTTGTTTTAGAGGTGTCTTACCCTGGTCTTGTTTTAGAGGTGTCTTACCCTGGTCTTGTTTTAGAGGTGTCTTACCCTGGTCTTGTTTTAGAGGAGTCTTACCCTGGTCTTGTTTTAGAGGTGTCTTACCCTGGTCTTGTTTTAGAGGAGTCTTACCCTGGTCTTGTTTTAGAGGAGTTTTACCCTGGTCTTGTTTTAGAGGAGTCTTACCCTGGTCTTGTTTTAGAGGAGTCTTACCCTGGTCTTGTTTTAGAGGAGTCTTACCCTGGTCTTGTTTTAGAGGAGTCTTACCCTGGTCTTGTTTTAGAGGAGTCTTACCCTGGTCTTGTTTTAGAGGAGTCTTACCCTGGTCTTGTTTTAGAGGTGTCTTACCCTGGTCTTGTTTTAGAGGAGTCTTACCCTGGTCTTGTTTTAGAGGAGTCTTACCCTGGTCTTGTTTTAGAGGAGTCTTACCCTGGTCTTGTTTTAGAGGAGTCTTACCCTGGTCTTGTTTTAGAGGAGTCTTACCCTGGTCTTGTTTTATAGGAGTCTTACCCTGGTCTTGTTTTAGAGGAGTCTTACCCTGGCCTTGAAGTCGACGGCGGCTCCACGGTTGAGGAGAAGCGTTGCCACGTTGATGTTGCCGTAGTGAGCAGCAATGTGCAGCGGAGTGAAGCCACTCTAGAACACAGATACAGCATGACATCAGCACTCAGTCACTACACAACCAATCAGAGCAGCCCCTCACACCCACCTGAGCCTCCCCTCCACCAAATGGGACTCTTTGATCAGACACACTGCAGACCCTGCCCACTGTACACTTATTTCCTTCCTCCCAAAGTGTGCACTTGTTCACTTCCCTTCACTGATTTTAAAGGAAATTAATGGTATATGAAATATGGTAGAAACTACCACTAGTCTATGGTGCCTCCACCAGTCCAATGAAATATGGTAGAAACTACCACTAGTCTATGGTGCCTCCACCAGTCCAATGAAATATGGTAGAAACTACCACTAGTCTATGGTGCCTCCACCAGTCCAATGAAATATGGTAGAAACTACCACTAGTCTATGGTGCCTCCACCAGTCCAATGAAATATGGTAGAAACTACCACTAGTCTATGGTGCCTCCACCAGGTGTTCTAGTTCAGTAGTGATCATCATCAGGTGTTCTAGTTCAGTAGTGATCATCATCGGGTGTTCTAGTTCAGTAGTGATCATCATCAGGTGTTCTAGTTCAGTAGTGATCATCTTTAGGTGTTCTAGTTCAGTAGTGATCATCATCAGGTGTTCTAGTTCAGTAGTGATCATCATCAGGTGTTCAAGTTCAGTAGTGATCATCATCATCAGGTGTTCTAGTTCAGTAGTGATCATCATCAGGTGTTCTAGTTCAGTAGTGATCATCATCAGGTGTTCTAGTTCAGTAGTGATCATCATCAGGTGTTCTAGTTCAGTAGTGATCATCATCAGGTGTCTAGTTCAGTAGTGATCATCATCAGGTGTTCTAGTTCAGTAGTGATCATCATCAGGTGTTCTAGTTCAGTAGTGATCATCATCAGGTGTCTAGTTCAGTAGTGATCATCATCAGGTGTTCTAGTTCAGTAGTGATCATCATCAGGTGTTCTAGTTCAGTAGTGATCATCATCAGGTGTTCTAGTTCAGTATTGATCATCATCAGGTGTTCTAGTTCAGTAGTGATCATCATCAGGTGTTCTAGTTCAGTAGTGATCATCATCAGGTGTTCTAGTTCAGTAGTGATCATCATCAGGTGTTCTAGTTCAGTAGTGATCATCATCAGGTGTTCTAGTTCAGTAGTGATCATCATCAGGTGTTCTAGTTCAGTAGTGATCATCATCAGGTGTTCTAGTTCAGTAGTGATCATCATCAGGTGTTCTAGTTCAGTAGTGATCATCATCAGGTGTTCTAGTTCAGTAGTGATCATCATCAGGTGTTCTAGTTCAGTAGTGATCATCATCAGGTGTTCTAGATCAGTAGTGATCATCATCAGGTGTTCTAGTTCAGTAGTGATCATCATCAGGTGTTCTAGATCAGTAGTGATCATCATCAGGTGTTCTAGTTCAGTAGTGATCATCATCAGGTGTTCTAGTTCAGTAGTGATCATCATCAGGTGTTCTAGTTCAGTAGTGATCATCATCAGGTGTTCTAGATTGTGATACTATTTCCTTTTGGCTTCTAAAGTATTAGACTATGAGCTACAGTGGTGTTGGTGGAGCTGTGCTCTACAGTAGGTCTGTTAGCTGTGTTGGCTGTTGTGGAACAGAACAAGCAGCATAGACACATTGAGAGTAGAGGACTGTTGATACTGGAGTCATCACTGGGCTTTCTGCTGACCGACGCCTGCCTGCCTCAGGGTGTCTGGTTTACACTTCTCCTGCCTGGGTTAGAGTCATGCACACCTGCCTGCCTCAGGGTGTCTGGGCTACACTTCTCCTGCCTGGGTTAAAGTCATGCACACCTGCCTGCCTCAGGGTGTCTGGGCTACACTTCTCCTGCCTGGGTTAAAGTCATGCACACCTGCCTGCCTCAGGGTGTTTGGGCTACACTTCTCCTGCCTGGGTTAAAGTCATGCACACCTGCCTGCCTCAGGGTGTCTGGGTTACACTTCTCCTGCCTGGGTTAAAGTCATGCACACCTGCCTGCCTCAGGGTGTTTGGGCTACACTTCTCCTGCCTGGGTTAAAGTCATGCACACCTGCCTGCCTCAGGGTGTCTGGGTTACACTTCTCCTGCCTGGGTTAAAGTCGTGCACACCTGCCTGCCTCAGGGTGTCTGGGTTACACTGCTCCTGCCTGGGTTAAAGTCGTGCACAAGCCTGCGGATGTTAAGGCATAGACAAAGACCCACTGAGAGGGTCTGGCTGGTGGACTGGGTCTCTGCTGCTGGGGGATAGCTTCCTTTCTTCATTATATGGAGACCGCTAGTCTTCCTGGGGTCCAATGGTGTTTTACATTACCTCATCACAGAACTCAGCCAGTGCTGCTGACACAAAATACAAACTTAATGAATCATCATCATCATCATCATCATCATCCCCAACGTTGTTAACCATCATCAGGTTAACCAACTCTAACATCATGTTAACCAACTGTAACATCATGTTAACCAACTCTAACATCATGTTAACCAACTCTAACATCAGGTTAACCAACTCTAACATCATGCTAACCAACTCTAACATCATGTTAACCAACTCTAACATCAGGTTAACCAACTCTAACATCATGTTAACCAACTCTAACATCATGTTAACCAACTCTAACATCATGTTAACCAACTCTAACATAATGTTAACCAACTCTAACATCCTGTTAACCAACTGTTAACCAACTCTAACATCATGTTAACCAACTCTAACATCAGGTTAACCAACTCTAACATCATGTTAACCAACTCTAACATCATGTTAACCAACTCTAACATAATGTTAACCAACTCTAACATCCTGTTAACCAACTGTTAACCAACTCTAACATCATGTTAACCAACTCTAACATAATGTTAACCAACTCTAACATCATGTTAACCAACTCTAACATCATGTTAACCAACTCTAACATCAGGTTAACCAACTCTAACATCATGTTAACCAACTCTAACATCATGTTAACCAACTCTAACATCCTGTTAACCAACTGTTAACCAACTCTAACATCATGTTAACCAACTGTAACATCATGCTAACCAACTCTAACATCATGTTAACCAACTCTAACATCATGTTAACCAACTCTAACATCATGTTAACCAACTCTAACATCATGTTAACCAGCTCTAACATCATGTTAACCAACTCTAACGTCATGTTAACCAACTCTAACGTCATGTTAACCAAGTTCTTAAGGGTTTTATGGGACTGGATAAAGGAAGCCAGCCCCTCAGCTGTAGAGACCCTCAGTCCATGTGGTCAGTACATCCAGGTCAGAGGGCATGCCACTTTCTAGTCCCTTCTGGAAAGCACCATGACAGACAGTCAATAAAAGAGACAATTAAGCAGTAGGGAACAGAGAGGAGAGACGAGGCAGCAGTAGCAGCAGCTAGCAGAAGTTAGCAGCAGTAGCAGCAGGGTGTGAGGTGTGGGGCTGTGTGTTGAGTGTGTAGAGGAGAGATGAGGCAGCAGTAGCAGCAGTTAGCAGTTAGCAGCAGTAGCAGCAGGGTGTGAGGTAGGGGGCTGTGAGTGTTGAGTGTGTAGAGGAGAGACGAGGCAGCAGTAGCAGCAGCTAGCAGAAGTTAGCAGCAGTAGCAGCAGGGTGTGAGGTGTGGGGCTGTGAGTGTTGAGTGTGTAGAGGAGAGATGAGGCAGCAGTAGCAGCAGCGAGCAGTTAGCAGCAGTAGCAGCAGCTAGCAGTTAGCAGCAGTAGTAGCAGATAGCAGCAGCTAGCAGTTAGATAGATAGATAGATAGATAGGTACTTTATTGATCCCCCGGGGGGGGAAATTTCATAACATGATATCAGTTAGCAGTAGTAGCAGCAGATAGCAGCAGTAGTAGCAGATAGCAGCAGCTAGCAGTTAGCAGCAGTTAGCAGCAGTTAGAGGCAGTTAGCAGCAGACAGCAGTTAGCATCAGCTAACAGCAGGCTGTGAATGTTGAGTGTGTAGAGGAGATCCACATATACCTCGGTGGTCCTATTCACCATCATCTAGGGAGAGCAACACCAGCGAGAGGTCAAGAGAGGAGAGAATGGGAGGTTAGTGCATCACGTCACTATGGCTGCACCATGCTGTACGATGGAGGGAAGAGTCATAATAACATCATAATAATAATAATAATAAATAAGGTACAGATACTAACACATGAACACAATAACAACTAGATGGTACATCTCTGTCTCTGTAAAGCTCTGCTCTGACACCAGAAGGGATAGTCTGAAATACATCTGTTTGTTACTTGAAATTCCATAATGGACTACCTCAGCTTTAGCTCTCCATGAAAATACTGCAGAGTCAACTATGACAGTAACATAAGCACCTCTGCACCATCAAGTTCACAATAACTACAACTCCAACAACCACAGTGAGACCAGAGGGGTGTCCTATGACGCAAGCTAGATCTACTCAGGCTTTTCTAAAGCTAACCAGCTTCAGTTAGCTTCACATTCCAGGTCAGGCTTCATCGGTACTACGACGGTGGATATTGTTCGTCCGCCTGCTTCTAACTGTAGCAGGCTTGTAACTATGTGTGCATGTCCCACAAGGCTAGTCGAAACGCCAAACTCTTCATTGGGACAATGCTGAAACATCAATCCATGGGCGAGTCAGTGCCACATTTCCAGATAGATAGATAGATAGATAGATAGATAGATAGGTAGGTCGGTCGGTCGGTCGGTCGGTAGCGAAATGTGTGTATGATATAATTTAGGGTAATAATAGTAATTCCCTTAAAATACAGTCCTTAGTGCGCAGGGTTTAATTACAGATAAATGCACGTATTGCACATTCGATATACTAAAAGCAATGAAACAACTGACAGGATACTAATATGCATTCCTGAGTGAATGACTAAGTAAGTTCAGTCCAAGAATTAATTGCATGTGATATGATATAACAACTGTACATGAATATGTATATACAGACATGAATGAATAAATAAGTCCTGAGTGAATAAGTGATGACAGACCAGAATTACTCACGGATGGATGCATAATTGTTCAACTAGGTCCTAACACCCCAACAGTTCCAGGTCTATGTTGCCGACGGTACGGCACCCCGGTGAGGCATTATATAGTCTAATAGCCGCCGGCAGGAAGGATCTCCTGTAGCGCTCTCTGGCACACCGTGGTGGGATCAGTCTGTGACTGAAGGTTCTCCTCTGCGTCATAACCATGGCTTGCAGAGGGTGGGTGACGTTGTCCATGATGGCCAGCAGTTTGGCAAGGATCCGTCTCTCCACCACCTCCTCTAGAGTGTCAAGGCTAATCCCCAGAACAGAGCTAGCCTTCCTGATCAGCTTATTTACCTGAGATGCATCACTGGCCTTTATGTTGGCGCCCCAGCACACCACTGCAAAAAAGATCAACCACCACAGACTGGTAGAAAGTATGCAGTAGTTTACTGCACACGTTGAAGGACCTGACCTGAGCCTCCTCAGAAAGTAGAGTCAGCTCTGGCCCTTTTTGTACAGGGCCCCGGTGTTACCAGCCCATTCCAGCCTGTTGTCCATATGGACTCCCAGGAACTTGTTTGACCCAACCATTTCCAAATCCATCCCCTGTATAGGGACTGCAGTCAGTTGGGCCTTGGTTCTCCTGAAGTCCACCACCATCTCCTTTGTTTTGCTGATGTTGAGCTGAAGGTGGTTCTGCTCACACCACAACACAAAGTCATTGATTGTGCTCCTGTACTCCTCCTCCTGCCCACCCCTGATGCACCCTACAATAGCAGAGTCATCCGAGAACTTCTGTAGGTGGCATGTTTCAGAGTTATATCTGAAGTCCGAGGTGTAGAGGGTGAACAGGAAGGGGGACAGGACCGTTCCCTGGGGGGCCCCTGTGTTGCTCACTGCCCATTCTGACACACAGCTCTGTAGTCGCACAAATTGGGCCTACCGGTCAGGTAGTCCGTAACCCAGGAGACTAAGGGTGCTTCCACTTTCATCCTCCTCATCTTCTCACCCAGTAGCAGGGGCTGAATGGTATTGAAGGCACTGGAGAAGTAAAAAAACATAACCCTCACAGTGCAACCTGCGTTGTCCAGGTGAGAGTAGGCCCTCTGCAGAAGGTAGATGATTGCATCATCCACCCCGATGTTGCGCTGGTATGCAAACTTCAGGGGGTCCAGTGATGTACACACCAGGGGTCTGAGGTGAGCGAGGACTAACCTTTCCAGGGTCTTCATGATGTGGGATGTTAGCGCTACAGGTCTGAAGTCATTCAGGACAGTGGGGTGTGCCTTCTTGGGCACTGGGACGAGGCAGGATGTTTTCCACAGCACAGGGACCCTTTCCAGGCTCAGGCTAAGGCTAAGGTTGAAGGGTCGCTGGAGTATTCCACACAGTTGGTCAGCACAGACCCTAAGCACCATTGGGCTGATGCCATCAGGGCCCGCCGCTTTCCACTGATGTAGTCTCTCCAGCTCTCTCTTCACTTGGTTGGTGGTGAAAGCCAGCCCAGGTGGGGAAGTGGTGGGAAGGGAGGTGTTGCAGATCAGTCCAGAGGGAGCGGGGGCGGAGAGGGGGTCGCTGATTGTCTCAACAGAGGTGTTGTGAGCAAAGTGGGGGTGGGACAGCCGTGAGGGTTTGTGGCCTGGGGAGCTGGAGGGGAGGTGGACAGGGCCAGTATTGAACCTGTTAAAAAATTGGTTCAGCTCATTGGCTCTGTCCTGGGTCCCCTCCGTCTGCCCACTGTTTGACTTTTTGAATCCAGTGATATTTCTCATACCCTTCCACACCTGGCTCTGCCTCAGCTTGTCCTCCATCTTCTCCTTATACCCTCTCTTCCCCTCAGCAATCCGCAACTTCAGCTCCCTCTGGATGCATTTCAATTTGTCCCTGTCCCCCTCCCTGAAGGTCCTCTTCTTCTCATTCAGCAGGGCCTTCAGGTCGCTGGTGACCCAGGGTTTATTATTTGGAAAACAGCGTACTTTCCTGGTGGGTACAGTGTTGTCTACACAAAAATGTATTATGCAGTCAGTAAGTCCATCAATGTCCTCCCCATGGGCCTCACAAAGCACATCCCAGTCTGTAGTTTCAAAGCATTCCTGTAGGGCCTCATTCGCCTCCGGGGACCATCTCCTAATGGTCCTAGTGGTCGCAGGCTGCTGTTGGACCATAGGCCTGTAGAGTGGGGTGAGGTGGACAAGGTTGTGATCCGATCTACCGAGGGGAGGGAGTGCAGAGTGTTGTATGCATCCTTCACATTAGCATATAACAAGTCCAGCGTTTTATTATTCCTGGTTGGGCACTTCACAAACTGTTTGAACGTGGGCAGTGTTGGAGAAAGAGATGCATGATTAAAATCCCCCGAAATGGCAAAGAAAGCACTGGGATGCGCTGTCAGAGTGGATGAGTGGATTATGTAAACAATAACAGCAATGGCCGCCGTGAATTCCCTCGGCAAATAGTAGGGTCTCCGGCTAACGGCTAACAGCTCAATGTCCGGGTTACAAAACTGTTCCTTAACAGTAATATGGCTTGGATTACACCTTCTGTTGTTAACTAATAAAGCCAGCCCCCCTCCCTTACTCTTACCGGAAGAAGCGCTTTCCCTGTCCGCTCTGATGGTCTGGAAACCGCCGATAGTTACGTTCTCTATGGGGATGTTATCATTCAGCCATGTCTTTGTAAAACACAATAGACTAGCTTCCCGGTAATCTCTTTGTCCATGGACCAGACCCTGAAGCTCATCCATCTTGTTATGTAGCGATCTCACGTTGCCCATAACGATAGATGGTTCAGCTTTGCTTTACACTTCAATCCCGCCCTACGTCCACGCCGTCACCTTTTCAACTCATCCGGAATATCACCCTGGGATGCAGCAGAGCTGAGTGTGCTAAATCCAGGACCTGGGCTCGGTTGTAAATAATTGAGGACTCGCATGTACGTTCTGCGCTGAGAAAAATAAAAAGTGCCTCAGTGATAAAAAGGACCGTTAAAACCTTCATAAACTATTATAGTTCAACTGAATAGGCTTTCAGCAGGCTATGGTGTGAAATAGGCTTTCAGCAGGCTATGGTGTGAAATAGGCTTTCAGCAGGCTATGGTGTGAAATAGGCTTTCAGCAGGCTATGGTGTGAAATAGGCTTTCAGCAGGCTATGGTGTGAAAATAAAAACGTTTCAAATGCATTCTGTCATTACAAAATAATATATTTTTTAAATTTACACGCAAAAAACATCAGTCTTCTTCCTCAAATTAAGGGGATGATGATGCAATCTTTGCGAGACAGAGGGAATCTGATTTAGGCACTTAATTCAGGATACATGGCGTTAGCCCCGAGTTAGCCTGCCTCGGAGCAGGTTAGTTCTGAAGGATTCGTTGCCATAGAAATGTACCTGACTAAAAGGTGAGCCATATTCACATGACTGGTTATCCCGAGATTATCTCAGAGTTGACCAAAGTTACCTGGCTAACTCAAACCTGATTCCTAAGATACCCCTCTGGTCAGAGTGCAGGTAAAGGACTAGTGATGGGTGTGCCTTGTGTGTGTGTGTCTGTGTGTGGTACCTTGGACTCTACATCTGCGTTGTGGTCAATCTGGAGCAGCAGTGCAGCAGCCTTGGTATCGTCCTTGCGGGCGGCGATGTGGAGCGCCGGGAGGCGGACCTTCCCTTTAGTGTCATTCTCCAAGAGCAGAGAGACGACCTGGTCATGTCCCTGCTGCAACGCCACCGCCAGGGGGGTGAAGCCATCCTATGGTAGAGATAACACAGTTACTATATACACTATACCATACTGTAACCCTAACCCTGACCTCTAACCCTAACACAGTTACTATATACACTATACCGTACTGTAACCCTAACCCCGACCTCTAACCCTAACACAGTTACTATATACACTATACCGTACTGTAACCCTAACCCCGACCTCTAACCCTAACACAGTTACTATATACACTATACCGTACTGTAACCCTAACCCCGACCTCTAACCCTAACACAGTTACTATATACACTATACCGTACTGTAACCCTAACCCCGACCTCTAACCCTAACACAGTTACTATATACACTATACCGTACTGTAACCCTAACCCCGACCTCTAACCCTAACACAGTTACTATATACACTATACCGTACTGTAACCCTAACCCCGACCTCTAACCCTAACACAGTTACTATATACACTATACCGTACTGTAACCCTAACCCCGACCTCTAACCCTAACACAGTTACTATATACACTATACCGTACTGTAACCCTAACCCCGACCTCTAACCCTAACACAGTTACTATATACACTATACCGTACTGTAACCCTAACCCCGACCTCTAACCCTAACACAGTTACTATATACACTATACCGTACTGTAACCCTAACCCCAACCTCTAACCCTAACACAGTTACTATATACACTATACCGTACTGTAACCCTAACCCCGACCTCTAACCCTAACACAGTTACTATATACACTATACCGTACTGTAACCCTAACCCCGACCTCTAACCCTAACACAGTTACTATATACACTATACCGTACTGTAACCCTAACCCCGACCTCTAACCCTAACACAGTTACTATATACACTATACCGTACTGTAACCCTAACCCCGACCTCTAACCCTAACACAGTTACTATATACACTATACCATACTGTAACCCTAACCCCGACCTCTAACCCTAACACAGTTACTATATACACTATACCGTACTGTAACCCTAACCCCGACCTCTAACCCTAACACAGTTACTATATACACTATACCGTACTGTAACCCTAACCCCGACCTCTAACCCTAACACAGTTACTATATACACTATACCGTACTGTATGGTAAAGGGCTTTATTACAGACAGAAATACTAAACATAGTTTATTATCAGTATTATAAAGCCCCACCATAGTTTAATATCAGTATTATACAGCCCCACCATAGTTTATTATCAGTATTATACAGCCCCATAGTTTAATATCAGTATTATACAGCCCCATAGTTTAATATCAGTATTATACAGCCCCACCATAGTTTAATATCAGTATTATACAGCCCCATAGTTTAATATCAGTATTATACAGCCCCATAGTTTAATATCAGTATTATACAGCCCCATAGTTTAATATCAGTATTATACAGCCCCACCATAGTTTAATATCAGTATTATACAGCCCCATAGTTTAATATCAGTATTATACAGCCCCACCATAGTTTAATATCAGTATTATACAGCCCCATAGTTTAATATCAGTATTATACAGCCCCATAGTTTAATATCAGTATTATACAGCCCCATAGTTTAATATCAGTATTATACAGCCCCATAGTTTAATATCAGTATTATACAGCACCACCATAGTTTAATATCAGTATTATACAGCCCCATAGTTTAATATCAGTATTATACAGCCCCATAGTTTAATATCAGTATTATACAGCCCCACCATAGTTTAATATCAGTATTATACAGCCCCACCATATTTTAATATCAGTATTATACAGCCCCATAGTTTAATATCAGTATTATACAGCCCCACCATAGTTTAATATCAGTATTATACAGCCCCATAGTTTAATATCAGTATTATACAGCCCCATAGTTTAATATCAGTATTATACAGCCCCATAGTTTAATATCAGTATTATACAGCCCCATAGTTTAATATCAGTATTATACAGCCCCATAGTTTAATATCAGTATTATACAGCCCCACCATAGTTTAATATCAGTATTATACAGCCCCACCATAGTTTAATATCAGTATTATACAGCCCCATAGTTTAATATCAGTATTATACAGCCCCATAGTTTAATATCAGTATTATACAGCCCCATAGTTTAATATCAGTATTATACAGCCCCATAGTTTAATATCAGTATTATACAGCCCCATAGTTTAATATCAGTATTATACAGCACCACCATAGTTTAATATCAGTATTATACAGCCCCACCATAGTTTAATATCAGTATTATACAGCACCACCATAGTTTAATATCAGTATTATACAGCCCCATAGTTTAATATCAGTATTATACAGCCCCATAGTTTAATATCAGTATTATACAGCCCCATAGTTTAATATCAGTATTATACAGCCCCATAGTTTAATATCAGTATTATACAGCCCCATAGTTTAATATCAGTATTATACAGCACCACCATAGTTTAATATCAGTATTATACAGCCCCATAGTTTAATATCAGTATTATACAGCCCCACCATAGTTTAATATCAGTATTATACTGTAAGGTAAGGTCTACACCTGTTGTATTGTTGGTTAAGGGCTTGTTAGTCAGCATTTCACTGTAAGGTCTACACCTGTTGTATTGTTGGTTAAGGGCTTGTTAGTAAGCATTTCACTGTAAGGTCTACACCTGTTGTATTGTTGGTTAGGACTTGTTAGTAAGTATTTCACTGTAAGGTCTACACCTGTTGTATTGTTGTTTAAGGGCTTGTTAGTAAGCATTTCACTGTAAGGTCTACACCTGTTGTATTGTTGGTTAAGGCTTGTTAGTAAGCATTTCACTGTAAGGTCTACACTTGTTGTATTGTTGGTTAAGGGCTTGTTAGTAAACATTTCACTGTAAGGTCTACACCTGTTGTATTGTTGGTTAAGGGCTTGTTAGTAAGCATTTCACTGTAAGGTCTACACCTGTTGTATTGTTGGTTAAGGGTTTGTTAGTAAGCATTTCACTGTAAGGTCTACACCTGTTGTATTGTTGGTTAAGGGCTTGTTAGTAAGCATTTCACTGTAAGGTCTACACCTGTTGTATTGTTGGTTAAGGGCTTGTTAGTAAGCATTTCACTGTAAGGTCTACACCTGTTGTATTGTTGGTTAAGGGCTTGTTAGTAAGCATTTCACTGTAAGGTCTACACCTGTTGTATTGTTGGTTAAGGTCTTGTCAGTAAGCATTTCACTGTAAGGTCTACACCTGTTGTATTGTTGGTTAAGGGCTTGTTAGTAAGCATTTCACTGTAAGGTCTACACCTGTTGTATTGTTGGTTAAGGGCTTGTTAGTAACCATATCACTGTAAGGTCTACACCTGTTGTATTGTTGGTTAAGGCTTGTTAGTAAGCATTTCACTGTAAGGTCTACACCTGTTGTATTGTTGGTTAAGGGCTTGTTAGTAAGCATTTCACTGTAAGGTCTACACCTGTTGTATTGTTGGTTAAGGGCTTGTTAGTAAGCATTTCACTGTAAGGTCTACACCTGTTGTATTGTTGGTTAAGGGCTTGTTAGTAAGCATTTCACTGTAAGGTCTACACCTGTTGTATTGTTGGTTAAGGGCTTGTTAGTAAGCATTTCACTGTAAGGTCTACACCTGTTGTATTGTTGGTTAAGGGCTTGTTAGTAATCATTTCACTGTAAGGTCTACACCTGTTGTATTGTTGGTTAAGGGCTTGTTAGTAAGCATTTCACTGTAAGGTCTACACCTGTTGTATTGTTGGTTAAGGGCTTGTTAGTAAGCATTTCACTGTAAGGTCTACACCTGTTGTATTGTTGGTTAAGGGCTTGTTAGTAAGCATTTCACTGTAAGGTCTACACCTGTTGTATTTCGGTGAATGTGACAAATATACTTTGATTTGATGAGACAGGAGCAGATAAACATGGTCAACTCTCTCTGATGTAGAGATATGAGTTAGTATGAAGAGGGGTTCTGTCTAGAATACTGACCTCTGTAGCGATGCCCTGTGTGGAGCCGTGGTCCAGCAGGTATCTGACCACCCTCTGGTGATTCTCCTGAGCAGCCATGTACAGAGGAGTGAATCCATTCTAGAGGAGATACATCAAATACAGGTTAGTCAGTAATACAGACAATACAGACATTATCATCAGTCTAGTTCTACAGTAAATTATTATAGTAATACAGACAATACAGACATTATCATCAGTCTAGTTCTACAGTATATTATTATAGTAATACAGACAATACAGACATTATCATCAGTCTAGTTCTACAGTATATTATTATAGTAATACAGACAATACAGACATTATCATCAGTCTAGTTCTACAGTATTTTATTATAGTAATACAGACAATACAGACATTATCATCAGTCTAGTTCTACAGTACATTATTATAGTAATACAGACAATACAGACATTATCATCAGTCTAGTTCTACAGTATATTATTATAGTAATACAGACAATACAGCCATTATCATCAGTCTAGTTCTACAGTATATTATTATAGTAATACAGACAATACAGACATTATCATCAGTCTAGTTCTACAGTACATTATTATAGTAATACAGACATTATCATCAGTCTAGTTCTACAGTATATTATTATAGTAATACAGACAATACAGACATTATCATCAGTCTAGTTCTACAGTATATTATTATAGTAATACAGACAATACAGACATTATCATCAGTCTAGTTCTACAGTATTTTATTATAGTAATACAGACAATACAGACATTATCATCAGTCTAGTTCTACAGTATATTATTATAGTAATACAGACAATACAGACATTATCATCAGTCTAGTTCTACAGTATATTATTATAGTAATACAGACAATACAGACATTATCATCAGTCTAGTTCTACAGTATAATATTATAGTAATACAGACAATACAGCCATTATCATCAGTCTAGTTCTACAGTACATTATTATAGTAATACAGACAATACAGCCATTATCATCAGTCTAGTTCTACAGTACATTATTATAGTAATACAGACAATACAGCCATTATCATCAGTCTAGTTCTACAGTACATTATTATAGTAATACAGACAATACAGACATTATCATCAGTCTAGTTCTACAGTACATTATTATAGCTCCCCTCCCCCTCCCTGTCACACCTGCTCCCCTCCCCCTCCCTGCCACACCTGCTCCCCTCCCCCTCCCTGCCACACCTGCTCCCCTCCCCCTCCCTGCCACACCTGCTCCCCTCCCCCTCCCTGCCACACCTGCTCCCCTCCCCCTCCCTGCCACACCTGCTCCCCTCCCCCTCCCTGCCACACCTGCTCCCCTCCCCCTCCCTGCCACACCTGCTCCCCTCCCCCTCCTTGCCACACCTGCTCCCCTCCCCCTCCCTGCCACACCTGCTCCCCTCCCCCTCCCTGTCACACCTGCTCCCCTCCCCCTCCCTGCCACACATGCTCCCCTCCCCCTCCCTGCCACACCTGCTCCCCTCCCCCTCCCTGCCACACCTGCTCCCCTCCCCCTCCCTGCCACACCTGCTCCCCTCCCCCTCCCTGCCACACCTGCTCCTCTCCCCCTCCCTGTCACACCTGCTCCCCTCCCCCTCCCTGCCACACCTGCTCCCCTCCCCCTCCCTGCCACACCTGCTCCCCTCCCCCTCCCTGCCACACCTGCTCCCCTCCCCCTCCCTGCCACACCTGCTCCCCTCCCCCTCCCTGCCACACCTGCTCCCCTCCCCCTCCCTGCCACACCTGCTCCCCTCCCCCTCCCTGCCACACCTGCTCCCCTCCCCCTCCCTGCCACACCTGCTCCCCTCCCCCTCCCTGCCACTCGAGGGCGCCAGGCTGCCCGTCATTACACACACCTGTCACCATCGTTACGCACATCAGTGCTTCATTGGACTCCATCACTGTTTAATTACAACCCTTATATATCTGTCTGTTCCTCAGTTGGATCCCTGTGTCTGCATTAATATTGTTTCACTTACGTTGTCCAGACGCTGTCAGTGTTTTGTTCCTGTCTGTTTTGTCATTAAATGTTCACTCCCTGTACTTGCTTCTCATCTCCAAGTCTCTGTCCTTACACAAGACTTGACTGCCCCCGCATGGATAGAAAGACAAGCCCTGATCCCAATGACTTGACTGCCCCCGCATGGATAGAAAGACAAGCCCTGATCCCAATGACTTGACTGCCCCCGCATGGATAGAAAGACAAGCCCTGATCCCAATGACAACTTTTCTTTTCAGTGACTCACAAAGCTCATTTGAATTTCCTGATGCAGCAAAAGATCAATAAATTTAAGATCTGACATCTGTATAGTGTTGCTGTAGTCAATGAACAACATTCTCACATAGGTGTTCCTCTATCCTGGTGGGAGAGGGCAGTGTGGAGTGCAGTAGAGACTGTGTCATCTGTGGATCTGTTGGGGCGATATGCGACTTGGAGTGGGTTCAGGGTGCCTGGGATGATGGTGTTGATGTGAGCCATGATCAGCCTTTCAAAACATTTCATGGCTACAGATGTGTGCTACGGGGCGATAGTCATTTAGACAGGTTACCTTTGCGTTCTTGGGCACAGGGAATATAGTGGTCTGCTGTAATGTATTACAGACAGGATAAGGGAGAGGTTGAAAATGTCAATGAATACAGTTGCCAGCGGATAGATAGATAGATAGATAGATAGATAGATAGATAGATAGATAGATAGATAGATAGATAGATAGATAGATAGATAGATAGATAGATAGATAGATAGATAGATAGATAGATAGATAGATAGATAGATAGATAGATAGATAGATAGATAGATAGATAGATAGATAGGACGTCAGACTACATGTTGTCTAGACAAGGTGTGTATTTCCCTCAATGTCAGACTACATGTTGCCTAGACAAGGTGTGTATTTCCCTCAACGTCAGACTACATGTTGCCTAGACAAGGTGTGTATTTCCCTCAATGTCAGACTACATGTTGTCTAGACAAGGTGTGTATTTCCCTCAACGTCAGACTACATGTTGCCTAGACAAGGTGTGTATTTCCCTCAATGTCAGACTACATGTTGCCTAGACAAGGTGTGTATTTCCCTCAATGTCAGACTACATGTTGCCTAGACAAGGTGTGTATTTCCCTCAATGTCAGACTACATGTTGCCTAGACAAGGTGTGCAATTAATTGCAATTCATCTGATCACTCTTCATGACATTCTGGAGTATATGCAAATTACCATCATCAACACTGAGGCAGCAAACTTTGTGGAGACCAATACTCTCAAAACGTTTGGCCACGGCTGTAGGTATAGTGTGTATTTTATACAAACACCACGTCCGGCTGCCCCCTGGTGGACATTCTAAATATTTGTTCCGATATTCAAATCCTCCTGCAGCAGATACTCTTCCTGGGGTTTATTATGTATCCCCATTAGTTCCTGCCAAGGCAGCAGCTACTCTTCCTGGGGTTTATTATGGATCCCCATTAGTTCCTGCCAAGGCAGCAGCTACTCTTCCTGGGGTTTATTATGGATCCCCATTAGTTCCTGCCAAGGCAGCAGATACTCTTCCTGGGGTTTATTATGGATCCCCATTAGTTCCTGCCAAGGCAGCAGATACTCTTCCTGGGGTTTATTATGGATCCCCATTAGTTCCTGCCAAGGCAGCAGATGCTCTTCCTGGGGTCCAAACACATTAAGGCACTTATATCACACATAAAACAAAACATGAAACAGTACATCATATGACATTATTACCCAGCTACATATCCACAACACAAAATGTATAATACCACCATACAACAATATTACAATGTATGTGTATGCATGTGTCTGTACCTTTGTGTAGTCATGCCACCATGTAGGCAAGTCAGTTAAGAGCAAATTCTTATTTACAATGACAGCCTACCTACAGGGTCAGCCCCTGAAGCAAATTAGGGTTAGGTGCCTTGCTCAAGGACACATCGACAGGTTTTTTTCACCTTGTATAAGAAGGTATTATGGACAGACTTCTCCCCATCTTATCTACTGTTGTATCAATATGTTTTCACCAAGACAGTTTATAATCCAGGGTTACTCCAAGCTGTTTAGTCTCCTCAACTTGCTCCATTTCCACATTATTCATTACAAGATGTAGTTGAGGTTTAGTGAATGATGTTTTAGGAATATTTAGGACTAATGTATTCCTTGCTGCCCTTTCTGAAACTAACTGCAGCTCTTTAAGTGTTGCAGTGATGTCACTTGTTGTAACCACCCTCTGTATTCTGTTAGACAGGTAACTCTTTATCCACCCTCTGTATTCTGTTAGACAGGTAACTCTACATCCACCCTCTGTATTCTGTTAGACAGGTAACTCTTTATCCACCCTCTGTATTCTGTTAGACAGGTAACTCTTTATCCACCCTCTGTATTCTGTTAGACAGGTAACTCTTTATCCACCCTCTGTATTCTGTTAGACAGGTAACTCTGTATTCTGTTAGACAGGTAACTCTACATCCACCCTCTGTATTCTGTTAGACAGGTAACTCTTTATCCACCCTCTGTATTCTGTTAGACAGGTAACTCTTTATCCACCCTCTGTATTCTGTTAGACAGGTAACTCTTTATCCACCCTCTGTATTCTGTTAGACAGGTAACTCTGTATTCTGTTAGACAGGTAACTCTTTATCCACCCTCTGTATTCTGTTAGACAGGTAACTCTTTATCCACCCTCTGTATTCTGTTAGACAGGTAACTCTTTATCCACCCTCTGTATTCTGTTAGACAGGTAACTCTTTATCCACCCTCTGTATTCTGTTAGACAGGTAACTCTTTATCCACCCTCTGTATTCTGTTAGACAGGTAACTCTTTATCCACCCTCTGTATTCTGTTAGACAGGTAACTCTTTATCCACCCTCTGTATTCTGTTAGACAGGTAACTCTTTATCCACCCTCTGTATTCTGTTAGACAGGTAACTCTGTATTCTGTTAGACAGGTAACTCTTTATCCACCCTCTGTATTCTGTTAGACAGGTAACTCTTTATCCACCCTCTGTGTTCTGTTAGACAGGTAACTCTTTATCCACCCTCTGTATTCTGTTAGACAGGTAACTCTACATCCACCCTCTGTATTCTGTTAGACAGGTAACTCTTTATCCACCCTCTGTATTCTGTTAGACAGGTAACTCTTTATCCACCCTCTGTATTCTGTTAGACAGGTAACTCTGTATTCTGTTAGACAGGTACCTCTACATCCACCCTCTGTATTCTGTTAGACAGGTAACTCTTTATCCACCCTCTGTATTCTGTTAGACAGGTAACTCTTTATCCACCCTCTGTATTCTGTTAGACAGGTAACTCTGTATTCTGTTAGACAGGTAACTCTACATCCACCCTCTGTATTCTGTTAGACAGGTAACTCTTTATCCACCCTCTGTATTCTGTTAGACAGGTAACTCTTTATCCACCCTCTGTATTCTGTTAGACAGGTAACTCTTTATCCACCCTCTGTATTCTGTTAGACAGGTAACTCTTTATCCACCCTCTGTATTCTGTTAGACAGGTAACTCTTTATCCACCCTCTGTATTCTGTTAGACAGGTAACTCTTTATCCACCCTCTGTATTCTGTTAGACAGGTAACTCTTTATCCACCCTCTGTATTCTGTTAGACAGGTAACTCTGTATTCTGTTAGACAGGTAACTCTACATCCACCCTCTGTATTCTGTTAGACAGGTAACTCTTTATCCACCCTCTGTATTCTGTTAGACAGGTAACTCTTTATCCACCCTCTGTATTCTGTTAGACAGGTAACTCTTTATCCACCCTCTGTATTCTGTTAGACAGGTAACTCTTTATCCACCCTCTGTATTCTGTTAGACAGGTAACTCTTTATCCACCCTCTGTATTCTGTTAGACAGGTAACTCTTTATCCACCCTCTGTATTCTGTTAGACAGGTAACTCTTTATCCACCCTCTGTATTCTGTTAGACAGGTAACTCTTTATCCACCCTCTGTATTCTGTTAGACAGGTAACTCTTTATCCACCCTCTGTATTCTGTTAGACAGGTAACTCTACATCCACCCTCTGTATTCTGTTAGACAGGTAACTCTACATCCACCCTCTGTATTCTGTTAGACAGGTAACTCTTTATCCACCCTCTGTATTCTGTTAGACAGGTAACTCTTTATCCACCCTCTGTATTCTGTTAGACAGGTAACTCTTTATCCACCCTCTGTATTCTGTTAGACAGGTAACTCTTTATCCACCCTCTGTATTCTGTTAGACAGGTAACTCTACATCCACCCTCTGTATTCTGTTAGACAGGTAACTCTTTATCCACCCTCTGTATTCTGTTAGACAGGTAACTCTTTATCCACCCTCTGTGTTCTGTTAGACAGGTAACTCTTTATCCACCCTCTGTATTCTGTTAGACAGGTAACTCTTTATCCACCCTCTGTATTCTGTTAGACAGGTAACTCTTTATCCACCCTCTGTATTCTGTTAGACAGGTAACTTTTTATCCACAATATAGCAGGGTGTCTCAACCTGATCTGTTTCACCTGTCTTGTCTCCACCCCCCTCCAGGTGTCACCCATCTTCCTCATTATCCTCAGTGTACCTCTACCTATATGTACATATCTACCTCAACTGTTACTGTTTATTATCTATCCTGTTGTCTAGTCACTTTACCTCTACCTATATGTACACATCTACCTCAACTGTTTATTATCTATCCTGTTGTCTATTCACTTTACCTCTACCTATATGTACACATCTACCTCAACTGTTACTGTTTATTATCTATCATGTTGTCTAGTCACTTTACCTCTACCTATATGTACATATCTACCTCAACTGTTACTGTTTATTATCTATCCTGTTGTCTAGTCACTTTACCTCTACCTATATGTACATATCTACCTCAACTGTTACTGTTTATTATCTATCCTGTTGTCTAGTCACTTTACCTCTACCTATATGTACATATCTACCTCAACTGTTACTGTTTATTATCTATCCTGTTGTCTAGTCACTTTACCTCTACCTATATGTACATATCTACCTCAACTGTTACTGTTTATTATCTATCCTGTTGTCTAGTCACTTTACCTCTACCTATATGTACATATCTACCTCAACTGTTTATTATCTATCCTGTTGTCTAGTCACTTTACCTCTACCTATATGTACATATCTACCTCAACTGTTACTGTTTATTATCTATCCTGTTGTCTAGTCACTTTACCTCTACCTATATGTACATACCTACCTCAACTGTTTATTATCTATCCTGTTGTCTAGTCACTTTACCTCTACCTATATGTACATATCTACCTCAACTGTTACTGTTTATTATCTATCCTGTTGTCTAGTCACTTTACCTCTACCTATATGTACATATCTACCTCAACTGTTACTGTTTATTATCTATCCTGTTGTCTAGTCACTTTACCTCTACCTATATGTACATATCTACCTCAACTGTTACTGTTTATTATCTATCCTGTTGTCTAGTCACTTTACCTCTACCTATATGTACATATCTACCTCAACTGTTACTGTTTATTATCTATCCTGTTGTCTAGTCACTTTACCTCTACCTATATGTACATATCTACCTCAACTGTTTATTATCTATCCTGTTGTCTAGTCACTTTACCTCTACCTATATGTACATATCTACCTCAACTGTTTATTATCTATCCTGTTGACTAGTCACTTTACCTCTACCTATATGTACATATCTACCTCAACTGTTTATTATCTATCCTGTTGACTAGTCACTTTACCTCTACCTATATGTACATATCTACCTCAACTGTTACTGTTTATTATCTATCCCGCCAAATCCACTGGCTCCAGGTCATCTATAAGTCATTACTAGGTAAATCCCCGCCCTATCTCAGCTCACTGGTCACTATAGCAACACCCACCCGTAGCATGCGCTCCAGCAGGTATATCTCACTGGTCACCCCTAAAGCCAACACCTCCTTTGGCCGCCATTCCTTCCAGTTCGCTGCTGCCAATGACTGGAACGAATTGCAAAAATCACTGAAGCTAGAGGTTCCTATCTCCCTCACTAACTTTAAGCGTCAGCTGTCAAAGCTGCTTATCGATCACTGCACCTGTATATAGCCCTTCTGTAAATAGCCCACACTACTACCTCATCCCCATATTTATTTTTGTTATTTTCACAAATCTTGCACTCCAGTATCTCTATTTGCACATCATAATTTGCACATCCTTCATTCCTGTGTTAATGATGATAATCTGTAATTTATCTCACCACTATGGTCTATTTATTGTTCTACCTCTTAACCTTACTGCATTTTGCACTACATTTTGCACTCTGTATATAGACTTTCCATTGTGTTTTTGACCATGTTTGTTTACTGTGTAACTCTGTGTTGTTTTTGTCGCACTGCTTTGCTTTGTCTTGGCCAGGTCGCAGTTGCAAATGAGAACTTGTTCTCAACTGACCTACCTGGTTAAATAAAGGTGAAATAAAAAATAAAATAAATCCTGTTGACTAGTCACTTTACCTCTACCTATATGTACATATCTACCTCAACTGTTACTGTTTATTATCTATCCTGTTGACTAGTCACTTTACCTCTACCTATATGTACATATCTACCTCAACTGTTTATTATCTATCCTGTTGTCTAGTCACTTTACCTCTACCTATATGTACATATCTACCTCAACTGTTTATTATCTATCCTGTTGTCTAGTCACTTTACCTCTACCTATATGTACATATCTACCTCAACTGTTACTGTTTATTATCTATCCTGTTGTCTAGTCACTTTACCTCTACCTATATGTACATATCTACCTCAACTGTTACTGTTTATTATCTATCATGTTGTCTAGTCACTTTACCTCTACCTATATGTACATATCTACCTCAACTGTTACTGTTTATTATCTATCCTGTTGTCTAGTCACTTTACCTCTACCTATATGTACATATCTACCTCAACTGTTTATTATCTATCCTGTTGTCTAGTCACTTTACCTCTACCTATATGTACATATCTACCTCAACTGTTACTGTTTATTATCTATCCTGTTGACTAGTCACTTTACCTCTACCTATATGTACATATCTACCTCAACTGTTACTGTTTATTATCTATCATGTTGTCTAGTCACTTTACCTCTACCTATATGTACATATCTACCTCAACTGTTACTGTTTATTATCTATCCTGTTGTCTAGTCACTTTACCTCTACCTATATGTACATATCTACCTCAACTGTTACTGTTTATTATCTATCCTGTTGTCTAGTCACTTTACCTCTACCTATATGTACATATCTACCTCAACTGTTACTGTTTATTATCTATCCTGTTGTCTAGTCACTTTACCTCTACCTATATGTACATATCTACCTCAACTGTTACTGTTTATTATCTATCCTGTTGTCTAGTCACTTTACCTCTACCTATATGTACATATCTACCTCAACTGTTACTGTTTATTATCTATCCTGTTGTCTAGTCACTTTACCTCTACCTATATGTACATATCTACCTCAACTGTTACTGTTTATTATCTATCCTGTTGTCTAGTCACTTTACCTCTACCTATATGTACATATCTACCTCAACTGTTACTGTTTATTATCTATCCTGTTGTCTAGTCACTTTACCTCTACCAATATGTACATATCTACCTCAACTGTTTATTATCTATCCTGTTGTCTAGTCACTTTACCTCTACCTATATGTACATATCTACCTCAACTGTTTATTATCTATCCTGTTGTCTAGTCACTTTACCTCTACCTATATGTACATATCTACCTCAACTGTTACTGTTTATTATCTATCCTGTTGTCTAGTCACTTTACCTCTACCTATATGTACATATCTACCTCAACTGTTTATTATCTATCCTGTTGTCTAGTCACTTTACCTCTACCTATATGTACATATCTACCTCAACTGTTACTGTTTATTATCTATCCTGTTGACTAGTCACTTTACCTCTACCTATATGTACATATCTACCTCAGTTACCTCATACCCTGCCCATTGACTCAGTACTGGTACTCCCTGTATATAGACATGTTATTACCTGGTACCCCTGCAGATAGACTCAGTACTGGTACTCCCTGTATATATCCATGTTATTACCTGGTACCCCTGCATATGGACTCAGTATTGGTACTTCCTGTATATAGCCATGTTATTACCTGGTACCCCTGCACATGGACTCAGTACTGGTACTTCCTGTATATAGCCATGTTATTACCTGGTAGCCCTGCACATGGACTCAGTACTGGTACTTCCTGTATATAGCCATGTTATTACCTGGTACCCCTGCACATTGACTCAGTACTGGTACTCCATGTATATAGCCATGTTATTACCTGGTACCCCTGCACATGGACTCAGTACTGGTACTCCCTGTATATATGCATGTTATTACCTGGTACCCCTGCATATTGACTCAGTACGTGTACTTCCTGTATATAGCTATGTTATTACTGGTACTTCCTGTATATAGCCATGTTATTACCTGGTACCCCTGCATATTGACTCAGTACTGGTACTTCCTGTATATAGCTATGTTATTACTGGTACTTCCTGTATATAGCCATGTTATTACTTGGTACCCCTGCATATAGACTCAGTACTGGTACTCCCTGTATATAGCCATGTTATAACCTGGTACCCCTGCATATAGACACAGTACTGGTACTTCCTGTATATAGCCATGTTATTACCTGGTACCCCTGCCTTTAGACACAGTACTGGTACTCCCTGTATGTATCCATGTTATGTACACAGCTAAGATTGTGGGTGTGTCTAAAAGGGGGAGGTCCTAGACTCACCTGAGACTGTGGGTGTGTCTAAAAGGGGGAGGTCCTAGACTCACCTAAGACTGTGGGTGTGTCTAAAAGGGGGAGGTCCTAGACTCACCTGAGACTGTGGGTGTGTCTAAAAGGGGGAGGTCCTAGACTCACCTGAGACTGTGGGTGTGTCTAAAGGGGCCGGCCCTAGACTCACCTGAGACTGTGGGTGTGTCTAAAAGGGGGAGGTCCTAGACTCACCTGAGACTGTGGGTGTGTCTAAAAGGGGGAGGTCCTAGACTCACCTAAGACTGTGGGTGTGTCTAAAAGGGGGAGGTCCTAGACTCACCTGAGACTGTGGGTGTGTCTAAAGGGGCCGGCCCTAGACTCACCTGAGACTGTGCGTTGATGTTAGCTCCGTTGGTCACCAGCTCCTTGACTACATCCACCTGACCAGCCAGAGACGCTATGTGGAGAGCTGTGTTCCCTTTCTGGAAAGACACAGGGAGGTATAGGAGGGAGAGAGATAGAGAGAGAGAGAGAGAGAGAGAGAGAGAGCGAGAGAGAGGTATGGGGGAGTATTTGAGGGGGTATAAGGTTATGACAGAGAGAGAGAGAGAGAGAGAGAGAGATATGGGGGGAGTATTTGAGGGGGTATAAGGTTATGACAGAGAGAGGGTGAGAGAGAGAGAGAGAGAGAGGTGGGGGGAGTATTTGAGGGGGTATAAGGTTATGACAGAGAGAGAGAGAGAGAGAGAGAGAGAGAGAGAGGTATGGGGGGAGTATTTGAGGGGGTATAAGGGTATAACAGAGAGAGGAATGTCAGTGAGATAATGTGTCCTCTCAGTCAGGAACAGATGCTGTTCTCGTACCTCCTCTAGCACCCTCTATATACAGTGGGGAGAACAAGTATTTGATACACTGCCGATTTTGCAGGTTTTCCCACTTACAAAGCATGTAGAAGTCTGTAATTTTTATCATAGGTACTCTTCAACTGTGAGTGACGGAATCTAAAACAAAAATCCAGAAAATCACATTGTATGATTTTTAAGTAATTAATTTGCATTTTATTGCATGACATAAGTATTTTATACATCAGAAAAGCAGAACTTAATATTTGGTAGAGAAACCTTTGTTTGCAATTACAGAGATCATACGTTTCCTGTAGTTCTTGACCAGGTTTGCACACACTGCAGCAGGGATTTTGGCCCACTCCTCCATCCAGATCCTTCAGGTTTCGGGGCTGTCGCTGGGCAATACGGACTTTCAGCTCCCTCCAAAGATTTTCTATTGGGTTCAGGTCTGGAGACTGGCTAGGCCACTCCAGGACCTTGAGATGCTTCTTACGGAGCCACTCCTTAGTTGCCCTGGCTGTGTGTTTCGGGTCGTTGTCATGCTGGAAGACCCAGCCACGACCCATCTTCAATGCTCTTACTGAGGGAAGGAGGTTGTTGGCCAAGATCTCGCGATACATGGCCCCATCCATCCTCCCCTCAATACGGTGCAGTCGTCCTGTCCCCTTTGCAGAAAAGCATCCCCAAAGAATGATGTTTCCACCTCCATGCTTCACGGTTGGGATGGTGTTCTTGGGGTTGTACTCATCCTTCTTCTTCCTCCAAACACGGCGAGTGGAGTTTAGATCAAAAAGCTCTATTTTTGTCTCATCAGACCACATGACCTTCTCCCATTCCTCCTCTGGATCATCCAGATGGTCATTGGCAAACTTCAGACGGGCCTGGACATGCGCTGGCTTGAGCAGGGGGACCTTGCGTGCGCTGCAGGATTTTAATCCATGACGGCGTAGTGTGTTACTAATGGTTTTCTTTGAGACTGTGGTCCCAGCTCTCTTCAGGTCATTGACCAGGTCCTGCCGTGTAGTTCTGGGCTGATCCCTCACCTTCCTCATGATCATTGATGCCCCACGAGGTGAGATCTTGCATGGTGCCCCAGACCAAGGGAGATTGACCGTCATCTTGAACTTCTTCCATTTTCTAATAATTGCGCCAACAGTTGTTGCCTTCTCACCAAGCTGCTTGCCTATTGTCCTGTAGCCCATCCCAGCCTTGTGCAGGTCTACAATTTTATCCCTGATGTCCTTACACAGCTGTTTGTTTGAGTGTGTGGAGTCCGTTTGATTGAGTGTGTGGACAGGTGTCTTTTATATAGGTAACGAGTTCAAACAGGTGCAGTTAATACAGGTAATGAGTGGAGAACAGGAGGGCTTCTTAAAGAAAAACTAACAGGTCTGTGAGAGCCGAAATTCTTACTGGTTGGTAGGTGATCAAATACTTATGTCATGCAATAAAATGCAAATTAATTATTTAAAAATCATACAATGTGATTTTCTGGATTTTTGTTTTAGATTCCGTCACTCACAGTTGAAGAGTACCTATGATAAAAATTACAGACCTCTACATGCTTTGTAAGTAGGAAAACCTGCAAAATCGGCAGTGTATCAAATACTTGTTCTCCCCACTGTATAATATACAGTACCAGTCAAAAGTATGGACACACCTACTTATTCAAGGGTTTTTCTCTATTTTTTCTAGCTTCTACATTGTAGAATAATAGTGAAGACATAAACACTATTTGTCATGAAATAACACATATGGAATCATGTAGTAACCAAAAAAGTGTTAAACAAATCAAAATATATTTTATATTTGAGATTCTTCAAAGTAGCCACCCTTTGCCTTGATGACAGCTTGGCACACGCTTGGCATTCTCTCAACCAGCTTCATGAGGTAGTCACCCGGAATGCATTTAAATTAACAGGTGTGCCTTGTTAAAAGACAAAAAAACACTTTTGCGAGCAGGCCTTTCTATTAGATCTGGCCCAGGTATCCTGGAAGGATATTGACCTCATCCCGTCAGTAGAGGACGCCTGGTTGTTCTTTAAAAGTGCTTTCCTCACCATCCTAAATAAGCATGCCCCTTTCAAAAAACGTAGAACTAAGAATAGATATAGCCCTTGGTTCACCCCAGACTTGACTGCACTAGACCAACACAAAAACATCCTGTGGCGCACTGCATTAGCATCGAACAGCCCCCGCGATATGCAGCTATTCAGGGAAGTCAGGAACAAGTACACACAGTCAGTTAGAAAAGCAAAGGCCAGCTTTTTCAAACAAAAATTTGCTTCCTGTAGCACTAACTCCAAAAAGTTCTGGATCACTGTTAAGTCCATGGAGAATAAGAGCACCTCCTCCCAGTTGCCCACTGCATTGAGGCTCGGAAACACTGTTACCACCGATAAATCCACGATTATCGAAAATTTCAATAAGCATTTTGCTACGGCTGGCCATGCTTTCCACCTGGCTACCCCTACCCCGGCCAACAGCTCTGTACCCCCGGCAGCTACTTGCCCAAGCCCCCCCCCGCTTCTCCTTCACCCAAATCCAGACGGCTGATGTTCTGAAAGAGCTGCTAAGTCTGGACCCATACAAATCTGCTGGGCTAGACAATCTGGACCCTCTCTTTCTAAAATTATCAGCCAAAATTGTTGCAACACCTATCACTAGCCTGTTCAACCTCTCTTTCGTATCGTCTGAGATCCCTAGAGATTGGAAAGCTGCCGCGGTCATCCCACTCTTCAAAGGAGGAGACACTCTAGACCCAAACTGTTATAGACCAATATCCATCCTGCCCTGCCTTTCTAAAGTTTTCGAAAGCCAAGTTAACAAACAGATATCTGACCACTTCGAATCCCACCGTACCTTCTCTGCTATGTAATCTGGTTTCCGAGCTGGTCATGGGTGCACCTCAGCTACGCTCAAGGTACTGAACGATATCATAACCGCCATCGATAAAAGACAGTACTGTGCAGCCGTCTTCATCGACCTGGCCAAGGCTTTCGACTCTGTCAATCACCGCATTCTTATTGGCAGACTCAACAACCTTGGTTTCTCAAGTGACTGCCTTGCCTGGTTCTCTAACTACTTTGCAGACAGAGTTCAGTGTGTCAAATCGGAGGGCCTATTGTCCGATCCTCTGGCAGTCTCTATGGGGGTGCCACAGGGTTCAATTCTTGGGCCAACCCTTTTCTCTATATACATCAACGATGTCGCTCTTGCTGCTGGTGACTCTCTGATCCATCTCTACGCAGATGACACCATTCTGTATACATCTGGCCCCTCTTTGGACACTGTGTTTACTAACCTTCAAACAAGCTTCAATGCCATACAACACTCCTTCCGTGGCCTCCAACTGCTCTTAAACGCTAGTAAAACTAAGTGCATGCTTTTCTATCGAACGCTGCCAGCACCCGCCCACCGGACTATCATCACTACTCTCGATGGGTCCGAATTAGAATACGTGGACACCTACAAATACCTAGGCATCTGGTTAGACTGTAAACTCAACTTTCAGACTCACATCAACCATCTCCAATCCAAAATTAAATCCAGAATTGGCTTCCTATTTCGCAACAAAGCCTCCTTCACTCATGCTGCCAAACAAAAAAAAACGGACTATCCTACCGATCCTTGATTTCGGCGATGTCATTTACAAACTAGCCTCCAACACTCTACTTAGCAAATTGGATGTAGTCTATCACAGTGCCATCCGTTTTGTCACCAAAGCCCCATACACTACCCACCACTGCGACCTGTATGCTCCCGTTGGCTGGCCTTCATTATATATTCGTCGCCAAACCCACTGGCTCCAGGTCATCTATAAGTCTTTATTAGGTAAATCCCCGCCCTATCTCAGCTCACTGGTCACGATAGCAACACCCACTAATAGCATGCGCTCCAGCAGGTATATTTCACTGGTCATCCCCAAAGCCAACACCTCCTTTGGCCGCCATTCCTTCCAGTTCGCTGCTGCCAATGACTGGAACGAATTGCAAAAATCATTGAAGCTAGAGGTTCCTATCTCCCTCAATAACTTTAAGCATCAGTTGTCAAAGCTGCTTATCGATCACTGCACCTGTATATAGCCCTTCTGTAAATAGCCCACACTACTACCTCATCCCCATATTTATATTTATTTTTGTTATTTTCACAAATCTTGCACTCCAGTATATCTATTTGCACATCATAATTTGCACATCCTTCATTCCTGTGTTAATAATGATAATTCTGTAATTTATCTCACCACTATGGTCTATTTATTGTCCTACCTCCTAACCTTACTGCATTTTGCACTACATTTTGCACTCTGTATATAGATTTTCTATTGTGTTTTTGACTATGTTTGTTTACTGTGTAACTCTGTGTTGTTTTTGTCGCACTGCTTTGCTTTGTCTTGGCCAGGTCACAGTTGTAAATGAGAACTTGTTCTCAACTGACCTACCTGGTTAAATAAAGGTGAAATAAAAAAATAAAATTTAAAAAAAGACAATTTGTGGAATTTCTTTCTTAATGCGTTTGAGCCAATCAGTTGTGTTGTAACAAGGTAGGGTTGGTAAACAGAAGATAGCCCTATTTGGTAAAAGACCAAGTCCATATTATGGCAAGAACAGATCAAATAAGTAAAGAGAAACAACAGTCCATCATTACTTTAAGACATGAAGGTCAGTCAACAATCCTGAAAATATCAAGAATTTTGAAAGTTTCTTCAAGTGCAGTCAGTCACAAAAACCATCAAGCGCTATGATGAAACTGTCTCTCATGAGGACCGCCACAGGAAACGAAGACCCAGAGTTACCTCTGCTGCTGAGAATACGTTCATTAGAGTTTCCAGCCTCAGAAATTGCAGCCCAAAAAAATGCTTCACAGAGTTCAAGTAACAGACACATCTCAACATCAACTGTTCAGAGGAGACTGTGTGAATCAGACCTTCAAGGTCGAATTGCTGCAAATAAACCACCACTAAAGGACACCAATAAGAAGAAGAGAAACATGAGCAATGTCCTTATGTCTGATGAGCCCAAATTTGATATTTTTGGTTCCAACCGCCGTGTCTTTGTGAATCGCAGAGTAGGTGAACGGATGACCTCCGGATGTGTGGTTCCCACCGTGAATCTTGGAGGAGGAGGTGGGATGGTGCTTTGCTGATGACACCGTCAGAGATTTATTTAGAGTTAACCAGCATGGCTACCGTATGGTACTGTATGTAGACAAGGACTTCATCTATCTAATCTAGGATCCTCTAACACTACTAACCCTGATTGTATAGGAGTAGAGAGTAGCAACACACATAGACAAGGTCTTCATCTATCTAATCTAGGATCCTCTAACACTACTAACCCTGATTGTATAGGAGTAGAGAGTAGCAACACACATAGACAAGGTCTTCATCTATCTAATCTAGGATCTTCTAACACTACTAACCCTGATTGTATAGGAGTAGAGAGTAGCAACACACATAGACAAGGTCTTCATCTATCTAATCTAGGATCCTCTAACACTACTAACCCTGATTGTATAGGAGTAGAGAGTAGCAACACACATAGACAAGGTCTTCATCTATCTAATCTAGGATCCTCTAACACTACTAACCCTGATTGTATAGGAGTAGAGAGTAGCAACACACATAGACAAGGTCTTCATCTATCTAATCTAGGATCCTCTAACACTACTAACCCTGATTGTATAGGAGTAGAGAGTAGCAACACACATAGACAAGGTCTTCATCTATCTAATCTAGGATCCTCTAACACTACTAACCCTGATTGTATAGGAGTAGAGAGTAGCAACACACATAGACAAGGTCTTCATCTATCTAATCTAGGATCCTCTAACACTACTAACCCTGATTGTATAGGAGTAGAGAGTAGCAACACACATAGACAAGGTCTTCATCTATCTAATCTAGGATCCTCTAACACTACTAACCCTGATTGTATAGGAGTAGAGAGTAGCAACACACATAGACAAGGTCTTCATCTATCTAATCTAGGATCCTCTAACACTACTAACCCTGATTGTATAGGAGTAGAGAGTAGAAACACACATAGACAAGGTCTTCATCTATCTAATCTAGGATCCTCTAACACTACTAACCCTGATTGTATAGGAGTAGAGAGTAGCAACACACATAGACAAGGTCTTCATCTATCTAATCTAGGATACAAAAGTATTGTAGCACATTTGATGACTCTATTTTTTATTTTATTTAACCTTTATTTAACTAGAAAGTCAGTTAAGAACAAATTCTTATTTACAATGATGCCCTACCCCGGCTAAACCCGGACGATGCTGGGCCAATTGTGTTTCGCCCTATGGGACTCCCAATCACGGCTGGTTGTGATACAGTCTGGAATCGAACCAAGGTCTGTAGTGACGCCTCTAGCACTGAGATATAGTACCTCAGACAGCTGCGCCACTCAGGAGCTATGGATTCGCAGTAAACACACAACTGCCTGCTTCCTGTGATCTCCAAGTTCTATGGTGGTGAGAATGACAAGGTGGTATTTTGACTTTGGAGTAGGGCTGAGACAGCATGGTACTGTCGGCTCTCTGCTCTGATAGGCTGAGACAGCATGGTACTGTCGGCTCTCTGCTCTGATAGGCTGAGACAGCATGGCACTGCCGGCTCTCTGCTCTGATAGGCTGAGACAGCATGGTACTGTCGGCTCTCTGCTCTAATAGGCTGAGACAGCATGGTACTGTCGGCTCTCTGCTCTGATAGGCTGAGACAGCATGGCACTGCCGGCTCTCTGCTCTGATAGGCCCAGTGATATGATGTCACAACTCTCTCAGCTCTCTGATAGGCCCATTAATACCACCTATAAACCTCCTCCCTATAGACAACCAGTCAGGTACAGACTCCTCCCTCCCTCCTCCCTATAGGCTACCAGTCAGGGCCAGACTCCTCCCTCCCTCCTCCCTATAGGCTACCAGAGCCACTCTATCTTATTATCTATCTTATGAGAGGAGGAGAGGGGTGTGGCTAACCTTAGTTGCAGCGTCCACATTGGCTCCCAGCTTGATGAGTTGTGTAACCACCTCCACATGGCCTTCTTTAGAGGCCAGATGAAGGGCGTTGAGGCCATTCTACAGGAGGACAGAGAACACGGAGAGATAGAGGTGAACACAGATTATCAGAACCTGGTTGGGTTAGACTTAGGGGTCAGGGGTCAGGGGTCATGGATAGGAACTGACTTGGTTACAGATGTTGATTTCGACCACAGTCTATATGGTTAGGGGTTAGGTTTTAGTGGTTAGAGGTCAGGGGTCATGGTTAGTGACTAACCTGGTTACAGATGTTGATTTCGACCACAGTCTATATGGTTAGGTTTTAGTGGTTAGAGGTCAGGGGTCATGGTTAGTGACTAACCTGGTTACAGATGTTGATTTCGACCCCAATCTACACTGGGGGCCAAAAGTTTGGAATATTACTCATTCAAGGGTTTTTCTTAATTTGCACTATTTTTTACATTGTAGAATAAAAGTGAAGACATCAAAACTATGAAATAACACATATGGAATCATGTAGTAACCAAAAGTGTTAGAGAAATCAAAATATATGTTATATTTGAGATTCTTCAAATAGCCACCCTTTGTCTTGATGACAGTTTTGCACACTCTTGGCATTCTCTCAACCAGCTTCATGAGTAAAAGACACATCTCAACATCAACTGTTCAGAGGAGACTGTGTGAATCAGGCCTTCATGGTTGAATTGCTGCAAAGAAACCACTACTAAAGGACACCAATAAGAAGAAGAGACTTGCTTGGGCCAAGAAACACGAGCAATGGACATTAGACTGGTGGAAATGTGTACTTTGGTCTGGAGTCCAAATGTGAGATTTTTGGTTCCAACCTCAACCAAATGTAGATGGTTTGGGATGAGTCAGACCGCAGTGAAGGAAAAGCAGCCAACAAGTGCTCAGCATATGTGGTCATATGGCAAAGGGTGGCTATTTGAAGAATCTCAAATATAAAATATATTTTGATTTGTTTAACTTTTTTGGTTACTACATGATTCCATGTGTTATGTCATAGTTTTGACATCTTCACTTTTATTCTACAATGTAAAAAATAGTAAAAAATTAAGAAAAACCCTTGAATGAGTAATATTCCAAACTTTTGGCCCCCAGTGTATATGGTTAGGGGTTAGGTTTTAGGGGCCAGGGGTTAGGGGTCATGGTTAGTGACTAACCTGGTTACAGATGTTGATTTCGACGCCAGTCTTCAGGTAATCCAAAGCCTTCTCTAGGTTCCCTGCCCGGGCTGCTCTCAGGTAGCTGGCATTACTGTCAGACTGGAACACACAGAGAGATCACCTGTAATGTAAGTGCTCTGATGTGTTGGACCCCATGAGAGTAGCTTCACACACACACAGATGACAGTTAGTAACCCCATGTATACTGCATTCAAACACAGACACACACACAGATGACCGTCAGTACAACATGTATACCGCATTCAAACACACAAATACACACACACACACACACACACACACACACACAGACACATGAGAGTTAGTTCATCATATCTAATGCATTGAAGAACAACAACAGAGAAAAATAACATGATTATTGGAAGGGACAAGCCCAGGTGAGCTGGTGAGAGCTGAGACAGTCTCCACCCTGAGAGAGAACAGCCCTTTCTAAAGACACCAGCTCCAACCTCACAACCTGACAACTGGCTGCTGGTTAACAGACAGTAGTCCCTGCTGATTAACAGACATTAGTCCCTGCTGATTAACAGACAGTAGTCCCTGCTGATTAACAGACAGTAGTCCCTGCTGATTAACAGACATTAGTCCCTGCTGATTAACAGACAGTAGTTCCTGCTGATTAACAGACAGTAGTCCCTGCTGATTAACAGACAGTAGTCCCTGCTGATTAACAGACAGTAGTCCCTGCTGAATAACAGACAGTAGTCCCTGCTGAATAACAGACATTAGTCCCTGCTGATTAACAGACAGTAGTCCCTGCTGATCAACAGACAGTAGTCCCTAATTAACAGCCAGTAGTCAATGATCAACAGACAGTAGGCCATGCTGATCAACAGACAGTAGGCCATGCTGATCAACAGACAGTAGGCCATGCTGATCAACAGACAGTAGGCCATGCTGATCAACAGACAGCAGTCCCTGATTAACAGCCAGTAGTAAATGATTAACAGACAGTAGTTCCTGCTGATCAACAGACAGTAGTCAATTATCAACAGACAGTAGTCCCTAATTAACAGACAATAGTCCCTAATCAACAGACAGTAGTCCCTGATTAACATACAATAGTCCCTAATTAACATACATTATTCCATGCTGATCAATAGACTGTAGTCCTTAATTAACAGACAGTAGTCCCTGCTGAATAACAGACAGTAGTCCCTGCTGATCAACAGACAATATTCCCTGCTGATCAACAGACAGCAGTCACTGCTTATTAACAGACAGTAGTCCATGCTGATTAACAGACAGCAGTCCCTGCTGATTAACAGACAGTAGTCCCTGCTGATTAACAGACAATAGTCACTGCTGTTTAACAGACAGTAGTCCCTGCTGATTAACAGACAGTAGTCCCTGCTGATTAACAGACAGTAGTCCCTGCTGATTAACAGACAGTAGTCCCTGCTTATTAACAGACAGTAGTTCCTGCTGATCAACAGACAGTAGTCCCTGCTGATCAACAGACAGTAGTCCCTGCTGATCAACAGACAGTAGTCCCTGCTGATCAACAGACAGTAGTCCCTGCTGTATAACAGACAGTAGTCCCTGCTGATCAAGTGACAAGACAGTAGTCCTGTCCTGTAAACAGATAGTAATATCTGTCCTGTAAACAGATAGTAATATCTGGCCTGTAAACAGATAACAGATAGTAATATCTGGCCTGTAAACAGATTATAATATCTGGCCTGTAAACAGATTGTAATATCTGTCCTGTAAACAGATAGTAATATCTGTCCTGTAAACAGATAGTAATATCTGGCCTGTAAACAGATTGTAATATCTGTCCTGTAAACAGATAACAGATAGTAATATCTGGCCTGTAAACAGATAGTAATATCTGTCCTGTAAACAGATAGTAATATCTGTCCTGTAAACAGATAGTAATATCTGGCCTGTAAACAGATAGTAATATCTGGCCTGTAAACAGATAGTAATATCTGGCCTGTAAACAGATAGTAATATCTGGCCTGTAAACAGATAGTAATATCTGGCCTGTAAACAGATAGTAATATCTGGCCTGTAAACAGATAGTAATATCTGGCCTGTAAAGGACAAAGTGACAAGGTAGAACCAAATACAGTATATAGATTTCTCTGGGTTTAGCTTCATCAACCTAATGCTAGAGGAGGTGATTTCCATTCCATGAACAAAACCCATGAGGGGGAGACATGGGGAGGAGGAGGAGACAGGGGGAGGAGGGGGAGACAGGGGGAGGAGGGGGAGACAGGGGGAGGTAGGGGGAGGAGGAGGGGGAGGAGGAGGGGGAGACAGGGGGAGGTAAGGGGAGGAGGAGGGGGAGACAGGGGGAGGAGGAGGGGGAGGAGGAGGGGGAGACAGGGGGAGGAGGAGGGGGAGACAGGGGGAGGTAGGGGGAGGAGGAGGGGGAGACAGGGGGAGGTAGGGGGAGGAGGAGGGGGAGACAGGGGGAGGAGGAGGGGGAGACAGGGGGAGGAGGAGGGGGAGGAGGAGGGGGAGACAGGGGGAGGAGGAGGGGGAGACAGGGGGAGGTAGGGGGAGGAGGAGGAGGAGGAGGAGGGGGAGACAGGGGGAGGAGGAGGGGGAGACAGGGGGAGGAGGAGGGGGAGACAGGGGGAGGTAGGGGGAGGAGGAGGGGGAGACAGGGGGAGGAGGAGGGGGAGACAGGGGGAGGAGGAGGGGGAGGAGGAGGGGGAGACAGGGGGAGGAGGAGGGGGAGACAGGGGGAGGTAGGGGGAGGAGGAGGGGGAGACAGGGGGAGGAGGAGGGGGAGACAGGGGGGGGAGGAGGAGGAGGAGGAGGGGGAGACAGGGGGAGGAGGAGGGGGAGACAGGGGGAGGAGGAGGGGGAGGAGGAGGGGGAGACAGGGGGAGGTAGGGGGAGGAGGAGGGGGAGACAGGGGGGGGAGGAGGAGGGGGAGACAGGGGGAGGTAGGGGGAGACAGGGGGAGGAGGGGGAGACAGGGGGAGGAGGAGGGGGAGACAGGGGAGGAGGAGGAGGGGGTGGAGGAGGGGGAGACAGGGGGGGGAGGAGGAGGAGGAGGAGACAGGGGGGGGAGGAGGAGGGGGAGACAGGGGGAGGTAGGGGGAGACAGGGGGAGGAGGGGGAGACAGGGGGAGGAGGAGGGGGAGACAGGGGGAGGAGGAGGGGGAGACAGGGGGAGGAGGAGGAGACATGGGGAGGAGGAGGAGACATGGGGAGGAGGAGGAGGAGACAGGGGGAGGAGGAGGGGGAGACAGGGGGAGGAGGAGGAGACATGGGGAGGAGGAGGAGGAGACATGGGGAGGAGGAGGGGGAGACAGGGGGAGGAGGGGGAGGAGGAGGGGGAGACATGGGGAGGAGGAGGGGGAGACATGGGGAGACAGGGGGAGGAGGAGGGGGAGACAGGGGGAGGTAGGGGGAGGAGGAGGGGGAGACAGGGGGAGGAGGAGGGGGAGACAGGGGGAGACAGGGGGAGGAGGAGGAGACAGGGGGAGGAGGAGGAGACATGGGGAGGAGGGGGAGGAGGAGGGGGAGACAGAGGGAGGTAGGGGGAGGAGGAGGGGGAGACAGAGGGAGGAGGAGGAGACATGGGGAGGAGGAGGAGACATGGGGAGGAGGAGGAGACATGGGGAGGAGGAGGAGACATGGGGAGGAGGAGGAGACATGGGGAGGAGGAGGAGACATGGGGAGGAGGAGGAGACATGGGGAGGAGGAGGAGACATGGGGAGGAGGAGGAGGAGACATGGGGAGGAGGAGGAGGAGACATGGGGAGGAGGAGGAGGAGACATGGGGAGGAGGAGGAGACATGGGGAGGAGGAGGAGACATGGGGAGGAGGAGGAGACATGGGGAGGAGGAGGAGACATGGGGAGGAGGAGGAGGAGACAGGGGGAGGAGGGGGAGACATGGGGAGGAGGAGGGGGAGACAGGGGGAGGAGGAGGAGACATGGGGAGGAGGAGGAGGAGACATGGGGAGGAGGAGGAGGAGACATGGGGAGGAGGGGGAGACATGGGGAGGAGGAGGAGACATGGGGAGGAGGAGGAGGAGACAGGGGGAGGAGGAGGGGGAGACATGGGGAGGAGGAGGAGGAGACAGGGGGAGGAGGAGGGGGAGACATGGGGAGGAGGAGGAGACATGGGGAGGAGGGGGAGACATGGGGAGGAGGAGGAGACATGGGGAGGAGGAGGAGGAGACATGGGGAGGAGGAGGAGACATGGGGAGGAGGAGGAGACATGGGGAGGAGGAGGAGACATGGGGAGGAGGAGGAGGAGACAGGGGGAGGAGGAGGGGGAGACATGGGGAGGAGGAGGAGACATGGGGAGGAGGAGGAGGAGACATGGGGAGGAGGAGGAGGAGACATGGGGAGGAGGAGGAGACATGGGGAGGAGGAGGAGACATGGGGAGGAGGAGGAGACATGGGGAGGAGGAGGAGACATGGGGAGGAGGAGGAGGAGACAGGGGGAGGAGGGGGAGACATGGGGAGGAGGAGGGGGAGACAGGGGGAGGAGGAGGAGACATGGGGAGGAGGAGGAGGAGACATGGGGAGGAGGAGGAGGAGACATGGGGAGGAGGGGGAGACATGGGGAGGAGGAGGGGGAGACATGGGGAGGAGGAGGAGACATGGGGAGGAGGAGGAGGAGACAGGGGGAGGAGGAGGGGGAGACATGGGGAGGAGGAGGAGGAGACAGGGGGAGGAGGAGGGGGAGACATGGGGAGGAGGAGGAGACATGGGGAGGAGGAGGAGGAGACAGGGGGAGGAGGAGGGGGAGACATGGGGAGGAGGAGGAGGAGACATGGGGAGGAGGAGGAGACATGGGGAGGAGGAGGAGGAGACATGGGGAGGAGGAGGAGGAGACATGGGGAGGAGGAGGAGACATGGGGAGGAGGAGGAGGAGACAGGGGGAGGAGGAGGGGGAGACATGGGGAGGAGGAGGAGACATGGGGAGGAGGAGGAGACATGGGGAGGAGGAGGGGGAGACATGGGGAGGAGGAGGAGGAGACATGGGGAGGAGGAGGAGGAGACATGGGGAGGAGGAGGAGGAGACATGGGGAGGAGGAGGGGGAGACATGGGGAGGAGGAGGAGACATGGGGAGGAGGAGGGGGAGACATGGGGAGGAGGAGGGGGAGACATGGGGAGGAGGAGGAGGAGACATGGGGAGGAGGAGGAGGAGACATGGGGAGGAGGAGGGGGAGACATGGGGAGGAGGAGGAGACATGGGGAGGAGGAGGGGGAGACATGGGGAGGAGGAGGGGGAGACAGGGGGAGAAGGAGGGGGAGACATGGGGAGGAGGAGGGGGAGACAGGGGGAGGAGGGGGAGACATGGGGAGGAGGAGGAGGAGGAGACATGGGGAGGAGGAGGAGACATGGGGAGGAGGAGGGGGAGACATGGGGAGGAGGAGGAGACATGGGGAGGAGGAGGAGACATGGGGAGGAGGAGGAGACATGGGGAGGAGGAGGAGGAGGAGACATGGGGAGGAGGAGGAGACATGGGGAGGAGGAGGAGACATGGGGAGGAGGAGGAGACATGGGGAGGAGGAGGGGGAGACAGGGGGAGGAGGGGGAGACGGGGGGAGGAGGGGGAGACATGGGGAGGAGGAGGGGGAGACATGGGGAGGAGGAGGAGGAGACATGGGGAGGAGGAGGGGGAGACATGGGGAGGAGGAGGAGGAGACATGGGGAGGAGGAGGAGGAGACAGGGGGAGGAGGAGGAGACAGGGGGAGGAGGAGGAGGAGGAGACATGGGGAGGAGGAGGAGACATGGGGAGGAGGAGGGGGAGACAGGGGGAGGAGGAGGAGACATGGGGAGGAGGAGGGGGAGACATGGGGAGGAGGGGGAGACAGGGGGAGGAGGAGGGGGAGACAGGGGGAGGAGGAGGGGGAGACGTGGGGAGGAGGAGGGGGAGACATGGGGAGGAGGAGGGGGAGACATGGGGAGGAGGAGGGGGAGACAGGAGGAGGAGGGGGAGACATGGGGAGGAGGAGGAGACATGGGGAGGAGGAGGAGGAGACATGGGGAGGAGGAGGAGGAGACAGGGGGAGGAGGAGGAGGAGACATGGGGAGGAGGAGGAGACATGGGGAGGAGGAGGAGGAGACATGGGGAGGAGGAGGAGGAGACATGGGGAGGAGGAGGGGGAGACATGGGGAGGAGGAGGAGGAGACATGGGGAGGAGGAGGAGGAGACAGGGGGAGGAGGAGGAGGAGACATGGGGAGGAGGAGGAGACATGGGGAGGAGGAGGGGGAGACGGGGGGAGGAGGGGGAGACATGGGGAGGAGGAGGAGGAGACATGGGGAGAAGGAGGGGGAGACATGGGGAGGAGGAGGGGGAGACATGGGGAGGAGGAGGAGACATGGGGAGGAGGAGGAGGAGACATGGGGAGAAGGAGGGGGAGACATGGGGAGGAGGAGGAGACAGGGGGAGGAGGGGGAGGAGACATGGGGAGAAGGAGGGGGAGACATGGGGAGGAGGAGGGGGAGACATGGGGAGGAGGGGGAGGAGACATGGGGAGGAGGAGGAGACATGGGGAGGAGGAGGAGGAGACATGGGGAGGAGGAGGAGGAGACATGGGGAGGAGGAGGAGACAGGGGGAGGAGGGGGAGACGGGGGGAGGAGGGGGAGACATGGGGAGGAGGAGGGGGAGACATGGGGAGGAGGAGGGGGAGACATGGGGAGGAGGAGGAGGAGACATGGGGAGGAGGAGGGGGAGACATGGGGAGGAGGAGGAGACATGGGGAGGAGGAGGAGGAGACAGGGGGAGGAGGAGGAGGAGACAGGGGGAGGAGGAGGAGACAGGGGGAGGAGGGGGAGACATGGGGAGGAGGAGGGGGAGACATGGGGAGGAGGAGGAGGAGACAGGGGGAGGAGGAGGAGACAGGGGGAGGAGGAGGAGACATGGGGAGGAGGAGGGGGAGACATGGGGAGGAGGAGGAGGAGACATGGGGAGGAGGAGGAGGAGACAGGGGGAGGAGGAGGAGACAGGGGGAGGAGGGGGAGACGGGGGGAGGAGGGGGAGACATGGGGAGGAGGAGGGGGAGACATGGGGAGGAGGAGGAGGAGACATGGGGAGGAGGAGGAGGAGACATGGGGAGGAGGAGGAGGAGACATGGGGAGGAGGAGGAGACAGGGGGAGGAGGGGGAGACGGGGGGAGGAGGGGGAGACATGGGGAGGAGGAGGGGGAGACATGGGGAGGAGGAGGAGGAGACATGGGGAGGAGGAGGGGGAGACATGGGGAGGAGGAGGAGGAGACATGGGGAGGAGGAGGAGGAGACAGGGGGAGGAGGAGGAGACAGGGGGAGGAGGAGGAGGAGGAGACATGGGGAGGAGGAGGAGGAGGAGACATGGGGAGGAGGAGGGGGAGACAGAGGGAGGAGGAGGAGGAGACAGGGGGAGGAGGAGGAGACAGGGGGAGGAGGAGGAGGAGGAGACAGGGGGAGGAGGAGGAGGATGTAGGGGGAGGAAGGTGTCTCTATGATCTTGGTGCAGTGCCGTAGTGTAGTAAAGATTTCTGATCCTGACACACCCACACCCACACACACACCACAGGCAGCAGGCACTCTGCAGTCTGAACACACACACTCCCCCAGTCTGAGCATGTGCAGTCTGAGGCTGATGGATGGTAAATATAGATGAGTATGCAGAATGCTTTATGAGGTTACACTGCACATACTAGAGGAGGTTACTGTGTCTGTAGAATGTTACACTAGAGGAGGTTACTGTGTCTGTAGAATGTTACACTAGAGGAGGTTACTGTGTCTGTAGAATGTTAATGTTCATATCTACTACAGTAACATCCTGTTAATGTTCATATCTACTACAGTAACATCCTGTTAATGTTCATATCTACTACAGTAACATCCTGTTAATGTTCATATCTACTACAGTAACATCCTGTTAATGTTCATATCTACTACAGTAACATCCTGTTAATGTTCATATCTACTACAGTAACATCCTGTTAATGTTCATATCTACTACAGTAACATCCTGTTAATGTTCATATCTACTACCGTAACATCCTGTTAATGTTCATATCTACTACAGTAACATCCTGTTAATGTTCATATCTACTACAGTAACATCCTGTTAATGTTCATATCTACTACAGTAACATCCTGTTAATGTTCATATCTACTACAGTAACATCCTGTTAATGTTCATATCTACTACAGTAACATCCTGTTAATGTTCATATCTACTACAGTAACATCCTGTTAATGTTCATATCTACTACAGTAACATCCTGTTAATGTTCATATCTACTACAGTAACATCCTGTTAATGTTCATATCTACTACAGTAACATCCTGTTAATGTTCATATCTACTACAGTAACATCCTGTTAATGTTCATATCTACTACAGTAACATCCTGTTAATGTTCATATCTACTACAGTAACATCCTGTTAATGTTCATATCTACTACACTAACATCCTGTTAATGTTCATATCTACTACAGTAACATCCTGTTAATGTTCATATCTACTACACTAACATCCTGTTAATGTTCATATCTACTACAGTAACATCCTGTTAATGTTCATATCTACTACAGTAACATCCTGTTAATGTTCATATCTACTACAGTAACATCCTGTTAATGTTCATATCTACTACAGTAACATCCTGTTAATGTTCATATCTACTACAGTAACATCCTGTTAATGTTCATATCTACTACAGTAACATCCTGTTAATGTTCATATCTACTACAGTAACATCCTGTTAATGTTCATATCTACTACAGTAACATCCTGTTAATGTTCATATCTACTACAGTAACATCCTGTTAATGTTCATATCTACTACAGTAACATCTCCTTCAGTAACATAATAATATACAACAGTCTTTTCCGAAATCTAAGCCAATGCCACACAATGCGTCACGGTGCGGCTGCATGCTTCTCCTCTGTCCGTCCTGTAAACACTGTAACATCCATTACCCTGACACTCGTCCAACACTTAGCCCTGAGTCACAACACAACACCACACATTCTTACAGTACAACTATTTAGTAGTGATGCAGAGACTGAACCAGTAGAAAGTCATTTCATGTCAACACTTACTGCTTCTAGGAACTCTGCTCTCTCCTCCACTGCCATTTTTCCTGCATTTGAGAGTGAAACCTGAGTGGTCAATTAGCAGCACAGCGATTGGACCAAGCAGAGAGCCATTATGTCAGCTCTAAAAATACCTGGCTGGAAGAAACAAGACCAGTTCCGGTTCTCAGCTTTCCCTCTGACACCAGTCAGTAGCACAGGACAGGACAGGACACTACAGCAATGGAACTAACTAGCCTAGCCTGACGCTACCTAGCCTCACAGCTCTCTGACACTACCTAGCCTCACAGCTCTCTGACACTACCTAGCCTCACAGCTCTCTGACACTACCTAGCCTCACAGCTCTCTGACACTACCTAGCCTCACAGCTCTCTGACACTACCTAGCCTCACAGCTCTCTGACACTACCTAGCCTCACAGCTTTCTGAAACTACCTAGCCTCACAGCTCTCTGACACTACCTAGCCTCACAGCTCTCTGACACTACCTAGCCTCACAGCTCTCTGACACTACCTAGCCTCACAGCTCTCTGACACTACCTAGCCTCACAGCTCTCTGACACTACCTAGCCTCACAGCTCTCTGACACTACCTAGCCTCACAGCTCTCTGACACTACCTAGCCTCACAGCTCTCTGACACTACCTAGCCTCACAGCTCTCTGACACTACCTAGCCTCACAGCTCTCTGACACTACCTAGCCTCACAGCTCTCTGACACTACCTAGCCTCACAGCTCTCTGACACTACCTAGCCTCACAGCCTTCTGACACTACCTAGCCTCACAGCTCTCTGACACTACCTAGCCTCACAGCTCTCTGACACTACCTAGCCTCACAGCTCTCTGACACTACCTAGCCTCACAGCTCTCTGACACTACCTAGCCTCACAGCTCTCTGACACTACCTAGCCTCACAGCTCTCTGACACTACCTAGCCTCACAGCTCTCTGACACTACCTAGCCTCACAGCTATCTGAAACTACCTAGCCTCACAGCTCTCTGACACTACCTAGCCTCACAGCTCTCTGACACTACCTAGCCTCACAGCTCTCTGACACTACCTAGCCTCACAGCTTTCTGAAACTACCTAGCCTCACAGCTCTCTGACACTACCTAGCCTCACAGCTCTCTGACACTACCTAGCCTCACAGCTCTCTGACACTACCTAGCATCACAGCTCTCTGAAACTACTTATTCTCACAGCTCTCTGACACTACCTAGCCTCACAGCTCTCTGACACTACCTAGCCTCACAGCCTTCTGACACTACCTAGCCTCACAGCTCTCTGACACTACCTAGCCTCACAGCTCTCTGACACTACCTAGCCTCACAGCTCTCTGACACTACCTAGCCTCACAGCTCTCTGACACTACCTAGCCTCACAGCTCTCTGACACTACCTAGCCTCACAGCTCTCTGACACTACCTAGCCTCACAGCTTCCTGACACTACCTAGCCTCACAGCTCTCTGACACTACCTAGCCTCACAGCTTTCTGAAACTACCTAGCCTCACAGCTCTCTGACACTACCTAGCCTCACAGCTCTCTGACACTACCTAGCCTCACAGCTCTCTGACACTACCTAGCCTCACAGCTCTCTGACACTACCTAGCCTCACAGCTCTCTGACACTACCTAGCCTCACAGCTCTCTGACACTACCTAGCCTCACAGCTAACTGACACTACCTAGCCTCACAGCTCTCTGACACTACCTAGCCTCACAGCTCTCTGACACTACCTAGCCTCACAGCTCTCTGACACTACCTAGCCTCACAGCTCTCTGACACTACCTAGCCTCACAGCTAACTGACACTAACTAGCCTCACAGCTCTCTGACACTACCTAGCCTCACAGCTCTCTGACACTACCTAGCCTCACAGCTCTCTGACACTACCTAGCCTCACAGCTCCCTGAAAATAATACCAGTGCTGTGACCACTAGCCTTCCCCCAGCTGTCTCCACAGACAGCGCCTCCACATAGCTGAGCTGGGGATCTCTCTCTCACTTACCATATTTGTAGGCGCTAGTAACTCTGGGCAGGAAGATATGCAGGGGGACCAAAATAGCAGTGCAGAATCAGATGGTTTGGACCGGCCCTGCTGGCCTCCCTGTCTGGAATGTGTTCTGCACAAGTCCTATTGTCATCTGGTTTGTCAGCTCTTTTCTCTCTACAATGCAGTCCACAGCCAGTTAGTCAGCCAGCCAGCCAGCCAGCCGGTTAGTCAGCCAGCCAGCCAGTTAGTCAACCAGCCAGTCAGCCAGCCAGCCAGCCAGCCGGTTAGTCAGCCAGTCAGCCAGCCAGCCGGTTAGTCAGCCAGTCAGCCAGCCAGCCAGCCAGTCTGCCAGCCGGTTAGTCAGCCAGCCAGCCAGTTAGTCAGCCAGTCAGTCAGCCAGACCAGCCCGTCCCGGCTCAGCCAACCACCACTATAGAGAACCAGTGAGCCATGACGGGAAGTTAAGCACAAAGTCAACTGGTCCAGCTTAGGGAAGATGTATTATGAAAAGCTGCCTGATCACTGCGCTTGGCTTGGTCCCTCACCCCACTGCTGGACCCTAACCCTAATCCTAACCCCTACCCCTAACCCCTAACCCCTAACCCTAACCCTAACCCTAAACCAGCCAAAAATACATTTGTATTAAGGACAGGTTTCCTTTACTGAATAAGTCTAGGCATTTAGGAGAAATACAGTCTAGTTGAGTATCTATGATAATGTGTTCCATTGTTTACTGGGCTTTTGACTAGTTGATCCAGACCAACAGGATAAAGAGAAGCCTCTATCACTGTCAAGGTTATAATCTGCTTCAAACTATCCACATGCCAGAGTATTACCTGGGCTTGACTGGACCTGGGAAAGTACTGAGTGCTGCAACATGCTCTGGGTTCCCTTTATAATAGATGTTTGGACCTGGGAAAGTACTGAGTGCTGCAAAACTCATACATGTCTCTCACTATTCTTAACTGCATATCTACTTTTCTCTTTCATGAATACATGATCACAAATCATTTCCTGCCTAATGTACCATTCGTTCCTGTCTAATGTACCATTCTTTCCTGTCTAATGTACCATTCTTTCCTGTCTAATGTACCATTCTTTCCTGTCTAATTTACCATTCTTTCCTGTCTAATGTACCATTCTTTCCTGTCTAATGTACCATTCTTTCCTGTCTAATGTACCATTCTTTCCTGTCTAATGTACCATTCTTTCCTGTCTAATGTACCATTCTTTCATGTCTAATGTACCATTCTTTCCTGTCTAATGTACCATTCTTTCCTGTCTAATGTACCATTCTTTCCTGTCTAATGTACCATTCTTTCCTGTCTAATGTACCATTCTTTCCTGCCTAATGTACCATTCTTTCCTGTCTAATGTACCATTCTTTCCTGTCTAATGTACCATTCTTTCCTGTCTAATGTACCATTCTTTCCTGTCTAATGTACCACTCTTTCCTGTCTAATGTACCATTCTTTCCTGTCTAATGTACCATTCTTTCCTGTCATCATAGGACTAACAACAATCCTGTTAACAGTCAAATGGAAATGTCCATTGTGAGGCAGAGTGAGTGTAAGTGTTACTATTTCACCAACAGCTGGTGACCTGAACAATACTGATCCCTTTTCTTAGAGGACGTCCATTTTTAGTCAACTATTCCGAAGTTTCCTTCAAAGGCAAACAGACATCTATCACAACAATGATGGTAGGTATTAATAAACCACAGCATTATTAGAATGATCAGAAAAGAGCATTCAGAGATACTAATGTGAATATAGGACCAACACTATACAGTGAACCAACACTACACAGTATTTGCATTACAACTCCTATATCCATCTACCCTGTGCTGCAGTCCATCTTGCTGCTGGCTCTACTGGTACCCGTGGTGGTGCAGTCCTCCCTGCATCCAGTGGACTGTGATGAGGTCTACAGATCAGGTTCTGGACAAAATGGGGTCTACACCATCTACCCTGCAGGACCCACCTCACCTGTCCAGGTGTTCTGTGATATGGGGTTGGAAAGTGCATATCTAGGAAAGTGGACGGTCAGTATCAATGTGTGGTATAATTTACCATGAACAATCTCACTGTCTCTTAATCTGTCAATTAAACAATCTCTCTCTAAACCAGCTGATTCAGAGCCGACAGGATGGATCAGTGAACTTCCACAGGAAGTGGGATCAGTACAAGAGTGGTTTTGGGAGCGCAGCTGGAGAGTACTGGCTGGGTAAGAACTGGTTTAACTTCTAGCCAACAGAACATTCTCTACTTAGAACCTTGTTCTACCAATGACTTCATCCGGTTTGTCCTAGTTCATGTCATTGTATTCAGACAACACAGTGAATTGCTATGTAGTACCAGAAAATAGCAACATAATATAGTCCAAGAATATATGTAGTACCAGAATATACCACCAGAATATAGTACCAGAATATAGCACCATAATATAGTCCAAGAATATATGTAGTACCAGAATATTGCACCAGAATATAGTACCAGAATATACTGTAGTACCAGAATATAGTACCAAAATATACTGTAGTACCAGAATATAGCACCATAATATAGTACCATAATATAGTACCAGAATATAGCACCAGAATATAGTACCAGAATATAGTACCAGAATATAGCACCATAATATAGTCCAAGAATATATGTAGTACCAGAATATACTGTAGTACCAGAATATACTGTAGTACCAGAATATAGTACCAAAATATACTGTAGTACCAGAATATAGCACCATAATATAGTACCATAATATAGTACCAGAATATAGCACCAGAATATAGTACCAGAATATACTGTAGTACCAGAATATAGCACCAGAATATAGTACCAGAATATAGCACCAGAATATAGTACCAGAATATAGCACCAGAATATAGCACCAGAATATAGTACCAGAATATACCGTAGTACCAGAATATAGCACCATAATATAGTACCAGAATATAGCACCAGAATATACTGTAGTACCAGAATATAGCACCAGAATATAGTACCAGAATATACTGTAGTACCAGAATATAGCACCAGAATATAGTACCAGAATATAGCACCAGAATATTGTACCAGAATATAGTACCAGAATATAGTACCAGAATATAGCACCAGAATATAGTACCAGAATATAGCACCATAATATAGTACCAGAATATACTGTAGTACCAGAATATAGCACCAGAATATTGTACCAGAATATAGTACCAGAATATAGCACCAGAATATAGTACCAGAATATAGCACCATAATATAGTACCAGAATATACTGTAGTACCAGAATATAGCACCATAATATAGTACCAGAATATACTGTAGTACCAGAATATAGCACCAGAATATAGTACCAGAATATAGCACCAGAATATAGTACCAGACTATACTGTAGTACCAGAATATAGCACCATAATATAGTACCAGAATATACTGTAGTACCAGAATATAGCACCAGAATATAGTACCAGAATATAGCACCAGAATATACTGTAGTACCAGAATATAGTACCAGAATATAGCACCAGAATATAGTACCAGAATATAGCACCAGAATATAGTACCAGAATATACTGTAGTACCAGAATATAGCACCAGAATATAGTAACAGAATATAGCACCAGAATATAGTACCAGAATATAGCACCATAATATAGTACCAGAATATAGTACCAGAATAGAGCACCAGAATATAGTACCAGAATATACTGTAGTACCAGAATATAGCACCAGAATATAGTACCAGAATATACTGTAATATCAGAATATAGTACCAGAATATAGCACCAGAATATAGTACCAGAATATAGCACCAGAATATAGTACCAGAATATACTGTAGTACCAGAATATAGCACCATAATATAGTAACAGAATATAGCACCAGAATATAGTACCAGAATATAGCACCAGAATATACTACCAGAATATAGCACCAGAATATACTACCAGAATATAGCATCAGAATATAGTACCATTTTAGTACCAATATAGTACCAATTGTTCCATTTCTAATGAGGTACAGTACATTAAACTACCCAGTGTTCCATTTCTAATGAGGTACAGTACATTAAACTATGCAGTGTTCCATTTCTAATGAGGTACAGTACATTAGACTAACCAGTACCCAGTGCTCCATTTCTAATGAGGTACAGTACATTAAACTACCCAGTGTTCCATTTCTAATGAGGTACAGTACATTAAACTACCCAGTGTTCCATTTCTAATGAGGTACAGTACATTAAACTACCCAGTGTTCCATTTATAATGAGGTACAGTACATTAAACTACCCAGTGTTCCATTTATAATGAGGTACAGTACATTAGACTAACCAGTTCCCAGTGTTCCATTTCTAATGAGGTAAAGTACATTAGACTAACCAGCACACAGTGTTCCATTTCTAATGATGTAAAGTACATTAAACTACCCAGTGTTCCATTTATAATTAGGTACAGTACATTAAACTACCCAGTGTTCCATTTATAATGAGGTACAGTACATTAGACTAACCAGTTCCCAGTGTTCCATTTCTAATGAGGTAAAGTACATTAGACTAACCAGCACACAGTGTTCCATTTCTAATGATGTACAGTACATTAAACTACCCAGTGTTCCATTTCTAATGATGTAAAGTACATTAAACTACCCAGTGTTCCATTTATAATGAGGTACAGTACATTAAACTAACCAGTACCCAGTGTTCCATTTCTAATGAGGTAAAGTACATTAGACTAACCAGCACACAGTGTTCCATTTCTAATGAGGTACAGTACATTAAACTACCCAGTGTTCCATTTCTAATGAGGTACAGTACATTAGACTAACCAGTGTTCCATTTCTAATGAGGTAAAGTACATTAGACTAACCATTACCCAGTGTTCCATTTCTAATGAGGTAAAGTACATTAAACTAACCAGTACCCAGTGTTCCATTTCTAATGAGGTACAGTACATTAGACTAACCAGCACACAGTGTTCCATTTCTAATGAGGTACAGTACATTAGACTAACCAGTACCCAGTGTTCCATTTCTAATGAGGTACAGTACATTAGACTAACCAGCACACAGTGTTCCATTTCTAATGAGGTACAGTACATTAGACTAACCAGTTCCCAGTGTTCCATTTCTAATGAGGTACAGTACATTAGACTAACCAGTTCCCAGTGTTCCATTTCTAATGAGGTACAGTACATTAGACTAACCAGTGCCCAGTGCTCCATTTCACTCTCGCTCTCTTGTCCTGGATGGTGTGATGATGTGACCCTTGCTGAACAGAGGTCATTCTTAGTTAGTGAGAGTGACCCTTGACTAATGTTAGTGAGGCCTGGATTGATGAGGGCTTAGCGTCGGTCAACACCTCTTCCTAACCTTCCCCAGAGACCCCTCACTCTCTGATACAACCCCCAGAGACCCCTCCCTCTCTGATACCCCCCCCCCAGACATACACCCCGCCCACAGAGACCCCTCCCTCTCTGATACCCCCCCACAGAGACCCCTCCCTCTCTGATACCCCCCCAGAGATCCCTCCCTCTCTGATACCCCCCAGAGACCCCTCCCTCTCTGACCCCCCCAGAGACCCCTCCCTCTCTGATACACCCTCCCCGCAGAGACCCCTCCCTCTCTGATACCCCACCCCCCCAGAGACCCCTCCCTCTCTGACACTGCCCCCCAGAGACCCCTCCCTCTCTGATACACCCCCCCCCCACCCCCAGAGACCCCTCCCTCTCTGATACACCCCCCCCACCCCCAGAGACCCCTCCCTCTCTGATACCCCCCCCAGAGCCCCCTCCCACCACTCCCCTTCACTACACATGGATACATGTGGGAAAGCTCATACCAACTGTTTTAACAGAGTCCGACTAGGAATAATATGTGACCGACCGGTTTGATTCGGCCTTACGTAGATAAAAGTAGAGTGCTATATCATGCACTACAGGTGAGGAACAACGGGAAAGTCATTCTGCTTTGAAAGTTGATAAACTTGTAAACTCACTTTTGAGAAAATGGCCCTTGAATGTTTTGGTACCTACTGGAACTCTTCTTCTTTGTCTACACCCATTCAGCATCGTTCACACCCTCTTAAGCTTTAGCCCCACCTATCTCTTTAAGGAGCGTTCAGAGTGCATACTGGATGCTCTGGCCGAAGAGTAGGTTTGATCTGAGCGTTCTGTCCTAACAACAGCAGTCAAGCACCCAAGCTAACTGGCTAATGTTGGCTAGCTACTTCCAGACACAAATGAGAGAACGCCTCAGTCTGACCATTTTACTGTCCTAGCAGAGCTGGTTAGGCTGTTTTCATGTTATCCAGAGCGTTGGTGACTGTTACTGTGCTGCTGGCATTAATTTAATCATGTTTTTTTGCCAACGTTTACTGACACCGGCCATATTCAACGGTTGTTGAGCGTTGACTTACCAGCTAAGTCTATCAACAGTTGTCGCAGTGACATCATGAACGTTCTATTGAAATAGTTACTTGCATAGTGGAGTATTTTGTTAAAACATGTAGCTAGTTAGCTAATCCCAACTCATGACATTACTACCCTGCATGAATCAGCCTAACCGACCAGGCTCAATGTTAGCTAGCTAGCATTAGGCTATAACTAGCAAAGCAAATGGCTGAGATAAGAATAATATTACTAAACAGTACACTTTAACTTGAAATGAAAAACGTGTAATATCTGAAAATGTAGCTAGCTAGACTGTCTTACCCGTTTACACGGATGGACGCTTCTCCCTCTCTGGTGTTTTCTCCGTCTCTTTAGATATCAAACTCTAATTCCACTGATTTCAAAACTCTGTCCTCCAGAAAGTGGAGAGCAACACTTATGCAGTTCTACTACAAGATATCTTAAAAGAAACGCTGAGTTAGAAGAGATGACCTTCTACACACACTGACCATAAATAGACAGAAGCTACATGGCAGACCAATCATCTCTCGGCATGTCCAGGCCAATCATTATCTCAGCCAATCATGGCTAGCGGGAAGGTTGCTGTCTTTTTGGCTAAACCAACTAGGCTCGTAATTTAACAATTGTATTTGTATTTAGAGATGGCATTAAAGTTTGTTATTAAGGCACATGAAAGTTCCAGAAGGCATTTCTACCAAAAAACGCAAAAAAAAAAGTTTACGTTCAAATGTCTGTCCTGTGAAGTAGTGACGCGCGACATACGCCTAGTTTCCTGAAACGAGTCCCATATAGGAATAGTCATATAAAGTGAATCTCCATTGGTCATGGTGCTGGTGTATGTTATTATGGTGTTGGTAACAGTGGAATAAACAGGGCTAGGAGGAGAGAGGGAGGGAGGGAGTCAGGGAGGGTGAGAGGGTGAGAGGGAGGGAGGGAGGGAGGGAGTCAGGGAGGGTGAGAGGGTGAGAGGGAGGGAGGGAGGGAGGGAGGGAGGGAGGGAGGGAGGGAGGGAGGAAACATGTGCTGTATCCTCCAGCCCTGTTCATCTCTATGTGTTGTATAGGGAACATGTGCTGTATCCTCCAGCCCTGTTCATCTCTATGTGTTGTATAGGGAACATGTGCTGTATCCTCCAGCCCTGTTCATCTCTATGTGTTGTATAGGGAACATGTGCTGTATCCTCCAGCCCTGTTCATCTCTATGTGTTGTATAGGGAACATGTGCTGTATCCTCCAGCCCTGTTCATCTCTATGTGTTGTATAGGGAACATGTGCAGTATCCTCCAGCCCTGTTCATCTCTATGTGTTGTATAGGGAACATGTGCTGTATCCTCCAGCCCTGTTCATCTCTATGTGTTGTATAGGGAACATGTGCTGTATCCTCCAGCCCTGTTCATCTCTATGTGTTGTATAGGGAACATGTGCTGTATCCTCCAGCCCTGTTCATCTCTATGTGTTGTATAGGGAACATGTGCAGTATCCTCCAGCCCTGTTCATCTCTATGTGTTGTATAGGGAACATGTGCTGTATCCTCCAGCCCTGTTCATCTCTATGTGTTGTATAGGGAACATGTGCAGTATCCTCCAGCCCTGTTCATCTCTATGTGTTGTATAGGGAACATGTGCAGTATCCTCCAGCCCTGTTCATCTCTATGTGTTGTATAGGGAACATGTGCAGTATCCTCCAGCCCTGTTCATCTCTATGTGTTGTATAGGGAACATGTGCTGTATCCTCCAGCCCTGTTCATCTCTATGTGTTGTATAGGGAACATGTGCAGTATCCTCCAGCCCTGTTCATCTCTATGTGTTGTATAGGGAACATGTGCAGTATCCTCCAGCCCTGTTCATCTCTATGTGTTGTATAGGGAACATGTGCTGTATCCTCCAGCCCTGTTCATCTCTATGTGTTGTATAGGGAACATGTGCAGTATCCTCCAGCCCTGTTCATCTCTCTCTCCTGTGAGGCACATGTCTGCCTCATCAATCAGGCTGGAAGCTGCAGCGGCATGCCTGTGCTACAGTCCTCCTGGCAGAGAGCTAAGTCTGTATTACTAAGCAGCATCATCACACCACACTAGAATACACAGCACACCACCACACTAAACCTCTTGATAAACAGGTGAGGATTCCTCAGGCTGATACCACATAAACAAGTAGCACCATACCACACGGCGCAACAGAGAGGCTGAGAGAGAGAGAGAGAGAGAGAGAGAGGCTAAGAGAGCGCAGTCCCCTCTAATGTCCCATGTCTCTCTACCCCTGATAACTCTGTCCTACAGTCTCTCCCCACTCTCCCCCTCCCTGTGCCTCTCCTGCTCCGCACTAAGAGCCCACCCACACGGTATGGTGTGTGGCATGCTGCTGAGCTCCGTGGAGGAAAAGAACCAGGACAAAGGAATGAGAGCACTGGGAGACACTGAGCTTTACTCAGCCTCTCCTCCTCCTCCTCCTCCTCCTCCTCCTCCTCCTCCTCCTCCTCCTCCACCTCTCCTCCTCTCCCCCTCCTCCTCCTCTCCCCCTCTCCCCCTCCTCCTCTCTTCCTCTCTGCCTCCTTCTCGCCTCCTCTCCCTCTCTCCACCTCCTCTCCCCCTGTCTCCTCCTCTCCCCCTGTCTCCTCCTCTCCCCCTCCTCTCCCCCTCCTCTCCCCCTCCTCTCCCCCTCCTCTCCACCTCCTCTCCCCCTGTCTCCTCCTCTCCCCCTGTCTCCTCCTCTCCCCCTGTCTCCTCCTCTCCCCCTCCTCTCCTCCTCCTCTCCCCCATCTCCTCCTCTCCTCTCCCCCTCCTCTCCTCCTCCTCTCCTCCTCCTCCTCCTCTCCCCCTCCTCCTCCTCTTCCCCTCCTCTCCCCCTCCTCTCCCCCTCTCCCTCCTCCTCCTCCTCTCCTCCTTCCCCTCTCCCTCTCTCCCCTCTCCTCTCCCTCTCTCCCGTCCTGCTCCTATACCTTTTTCTTCAGCTGCCGTTGGGCTTGTCTGATCTTCCTCTTCTTAAGCTTCTCGTCCTCAACGGAGGTGTCCACAATCGCTCTCTTCTTAATCTGAGATGCAGCCTGAGCCATGGTGCTGGGGAGCTGCGATGGAGCTGGGTGATATCCTTACAGATCAGAATAGCAGGTCCTACCAGGTCTAGAAGCAGCTCCTCTCTGTAGTATCAGGGAGGAGGGCTGGGTGGTGGTGGTGTGGTGATGACGCTCTCTCTCAGGACAGCAGCAGACAGAGTAGCACTAGCTAGCTAGCTAGCTAGCAGGGTAAAGAAAGCAGAAGCAGCTGCTCCTCTCTGAGTGGTGGGATCCAGTGTTGTAATATCCAGGAGGAAGATGGAGGCTGGTAGCAACCCCCTGGATGTCAGACAGACACACGGCCAGAACGGATCAGTCTCTCTCTCTCTCCTGCTGATGTCTTCATGTGGCTCCTGGCCCTACCTGAACCACTACCCATCGTACTCCCTTCTCCCAACATAGCATCCCTCAGACAGGAGAGAGAACGGAATGAGAGGGAGGGAGGGGGAGGTAGGTGGGGCTGAGTGAGAGAGAGAGAGGGGGGGGGGACTGGGAGGCATTATTACACCACCAGCTGGAGAGGAGGATGGAAGATAAGAAAGATGCTCATTGAGGGAGGGAGAAACAGAGAGAGACAGAGAGACAGAGAGGAAGAGAGGGATGCCTGGGGGGGTAGATAGATTACTGGTTCTAAAGACAGGTACAGAGGAGGGGAAAGTTAGATTACTGGTTCTAAAGACAGGTACAGAGGAGTAGATAGTTAGATTACTGGTTCTAAAGACAGGTACAGAGGAGTAGATAGTTAGATTACTGGTTCTAAAGACAGGTACAGAGGAGGGGATAGTTAGATTACTGGTTCTAAAGACAGGTACAGAGGAGGGGATAGTTAGATTACTGGTTCTAAAGACAGGTACAGAGGAGGGGATAGTTAGATTACTGGTTCTAAAGACAGGTACAGAGGAGGGGATAGTTAGATTACTGGTTCTAAAGACAGGTACAGAGGAGTAGATATTTAGATTACTGGTTCTCAACAATGTATTGTTGTCATCCTCAGCCATCACATGATGTGCTGTATGTGTTCTCTTTGAGCCCTGGTAGAGACAGAGGCTGAGAAGGAGAGACTGAGAGAGTGAGGCAGGGACTGCAGTGGTTTAATATTTAATGATGAGGAGGAGGCGGGGCTGAGGCTCTCCATTGCTGTGCCATGTGTAAAAGGAGCAGGAGGAGGCTGTGATTGGCTGGAACATGTGGAGAAAGAGGCTGCCATTGGCTACCTGGCTGGGATGGAACTGGGAGGGGTAGAGTTGGAGGAGAACAGAGAGGTGGTAGCACCAGATGGTTTCTACACAGTCAGTCAGTGAGTTAGTCAGTCACATTACAGATCCTACTGAGTTTCTAATAGGGTTGGGCAGTACCTTCATAACGTTCCTTTACCATAGGACTACCGGAGTATACGGTATTACCGACAGTGCACACAAGGGCTGCTATTTCTTTCCAAATGTAAACAAATAAAAAATTATATGCTAACAGTGTACTAGCGAATTCTCAATTGCGCACATTAGCTAAATGCTAACAGACGTAAGGCAACATAAATTAATTGCAAGGACAGACAACCCAGTTCATAAAGTTGTACAATGATCTCAAAAGGTTTGCACAAAACAAATAATGGCAGGGATTGATCCAGGAGGGGATTTATTGTCTCTACTGTAACCAAGAAGATTGTTCTTGCAAGCTAGCCACTTACCTAGCAAGTTAGCAAACCAATGCATAGCTGGAGCCCTGAGCTGGAGATAATTTATTTGACACATCTTAGATAGTTAACTTATAGTTAGTTTTAAGACATTAACTGCCAAGTATTAGTAGTGAATTTCAAGTGTAACTTGATCACATCTCTTGAGGTGAACAACAGTGGATCGTCACGTCACGAAAGCTTCTGTTTGCTTCGTGTCCTTTGATCGTTGTAAACAAGATAGATAGATAGATAGATAGATAGATAGATAGATAGATAGATAGATAGATAGATAGATAGATAGATAGATAGATAGATAGATAGATAGATAGATAGATAGATAGATAGATAGATAGATAGATAGATAGATAGATAGATAGATACTTCTATCTGTCAAGCAGCTACAACAAAACACAGGGCAGGTGCAAAATGCCACAACGAAAAGTACACAAAAGACAGATACACGGTACATGATACATAGAGCCGCAGTATGAAAAAGTATAGAAATACAAGATATCTGGAGTGCAAAAAAAGCTATAAAAAGACATTGCATAGTATGGGTGGTTGGCTGAATATGTACACTATACATTGGTGGATGTTGGATGGTTAACTATACTATACAGGTCGATGGCAGAGAAATACTTCAGTAGCTAAAAATGCGTATGATATGAGCGAGGGTAATAATAGTTTACTTAATAGACAGACTGGCTAAATGAACAGGTAAGTGAACATTTTGCATGGTTACATTAACTGTACAGGTGAGTATACAGTTATATTTACAGATAAGTGAATACTTGCATGGTTACACAAACTGTACAGGTAAATGACAGGAAGAGATACTTTAATAGCTAAATGTGTGTATGATATCATTTGGGGTAATAATAGTAATTCCCTTAAAAATACAGTCCTTAGTGTGCAGGGTTTAATTACAGACAACTGCACTTATTGCACATTCGATATACTAATAGCAATGAGAAAAGGTGCAACTGACAGGATACTAATATGCATTCCTGAGTGAATGCCTACGTAAGTTAGGTCCAAGAATTACTAGCAATATTGCATGCGATATGATATAACAACTGTACATGAGTATGTATATACAGACCTGAATGAATAAATAGGTCCTGAGTGAATGAGTGCTGACGGACCAGAGTTACATAATTGTTAAACTAGATCCTAGCACCCCAACAGTTCCAGATCTATGTTGCCGACGGCACGGCACCCCGGTGAGGCATTATATAGTCTAATAGCCGCCGGCAGGAAGGACCTCCTGTAGCGCTCTCTGGCACACCGTGCTCCTCTGCGTCATAACCATAGCGTGCAGAGGGTGGGTGACGTTGTCCATGATGGCCAGCAGTTTGGCCAGGATCCGTCTCTCCGCCACCTCCTCTAGAGTGTCAAGGCTCATCCCCAAGACAGAGCTAGCCTTCCTGATCAGCTTATTTACCCGAGAAGCATCACCGGCTTTGATGTTTGCTCCCCAGCACACCACAGACTGGTAGAAGGTATGCAGTAGTTTACTGCACACGTTGAAGGACCTGAGCCTCCTCAGAAAGTAGAGTCGGCTCTGGCCCTTTTGTACAGGGCCCCGGTGTTACCAGCCCATTCCAGCCTGTTGTCCATATGGACTCCCAGAAACTTGTATGACCCAACCATTTCCACATCCATCCCCTGTATAGGGACTGCAGTCAGTTGTGCCTTGGTTCTCCTGAAGTCTGATGTTGAGCTGAAGGTGGTTCTGCTCACACCACAACACAAAGTCACTGATTGTGCTCCTGTACTCCTCCTCCTGCCCACCCCTGATGCACCCTACAATAGCAGAGTCATCCGAGAACTTCTGTAAGTGGCATGTTTCAGAGTTATATCTGAAGTCTGAGGTGTAGAGGGTGAACAGGAAGGGGGACAGGACCGTTCCCTGGGGGGCCCCTGTGTTGCTAACTGCCCGTTCTGACACACAGCTCTGTAGTCGCACAAATTGTGGCCTACCGCTCAGGTAGTCCGTGACCCAGGAGACTAAGGGTGCTTCCACTTTCATCCTCCTCATCTTCTCTCCCAGTAGCAGGGGCTGAATGGTATTGAAGGCACTGGAGAAGTCAAAAAACATAACCCTCACAGTGCAACCTGCGTTGTCCAGGTGAGAGTAGGCCCTCTGCAGAAGGTAGATGATTGCATCATCCACACCGATGTTGCGCTGGTATACAAACTGCAGGGGGTCCATTGATGTACACACCAGGGGTCTGAGGTGAGCGAGGACTAACCTTTCCAGGGTCTTCATGATGTGGGATGTTAGCGCTACAGGTCTGAAGTCATTCAGGACAGTGGGGTGTGCCTTCTTGGGCACTGGGACGAGGCAGGATGTTTTCCACAGCACAGGGACCCTTTCTAGGCTCAGGCTAAGGTTGAAGAGACGCTGGAGTATTCCACACAGTTGGTCAGCACAGACCCTAAGCACCCTTGGGCTGATGCCATCAGGGCCCGCCGCTTTCCACTGATTTAGTCTCTCCAGCTCTCTCTTCACTTGGTTGGTGGTGAAAGCCAGCCCAGGTGGGGAGGTGGGGGGAAGGGGGGTGTTGAGGATCAGTCCAGGGGGAGCAGGGGTGGAGGAGGGGTCACTGATTGTCTCAGCAGAGGTGGGGGTGGGACAGCCGTGAGGGGGACAGCCGTGAGGGTGTGTGGTCTGGGGAGCTGGAGGGGAGGTGGACAGGGCCAGTATCAAACCTGTTAAAAAATTGGTTCAGCTCATTGGCTCTGTCCTGGGTCCCCTCCGTCTGCCCACTGTTTGACTTTTTGAAGCCAGTGATATTTCTCATGCCCTTCCACACCTCTCTCACCTGGCTCTGCCTCAGCTGGTCCTCCACCTTCTCCTTATACACTCTCTTCCCCTCAGCAATCCGCAACTTCAGCTCCCTCTGGACGCATTTCAATTTGTCCTTGTCCTTGTCCCTCTCCTTGAAGGCCCTCTTCTTCTCATTCAGCAGGGCCTTCAGGTCGCTGGTGACCCAGGGTTTATTGTTTGGGAAACAGCGAACCTTCCTGGTGGGTACAGTGTTGTCTACACAAATATTAATATAGTCTGTTATGCAGTCAGTAAGACCATCGATGTCCTCCCCATGAGCCTCCCCATCAAGGTGGCGCCTGTGTTTGGCTTAGCCACGTCTCTCTCTGTATTCTCTGTCTCTTCGTCTCAGATATTTATTTTAATATGCATTTTAATGCCACTATTTTTGTCCACAAATGTATCAGCGGCCCTGGTTTATGATCGGCAATTGCTGTTGCTTATTAGAGCTGAAATGTCCGGTTTTATGGGTATCGGTGATCCACCTCCAATACCACCCTGTATTCGCCTGTGCTTACCAGGTCACGATCTCTCGCTGCACCGCGACTGGGGAAGAAAGCCTGCGCACCTGCCCAAGAAGTGTGGTAAACGGAGGAGGCGAGGGACCAGAGCGGGTTTCCAGGTCAAGAATCGCAGCCTATGGAAATACTCCCTTGTTGGCAACCGGACGGACTGTCTGCTTGTGGATCGTAATCTTCCATTTTTCTACCATCTGGGCATTGCCTGGCCCTGGATCCCCGTCAAAGCATCTTACCTGCGGGCAGTGTTTCCGGATGCGTCCGGTGGATTGCTGAATAGGGATCCACCCCCCCCCCCCCCACCTTGGCCGGGTTTGTCGTGGCCTGTCTACGCTTAGGATTATCGAGTGCACATCTTCCTCAACCTCTGAAGACTCAGTTATTTCTTCTGTGAATATGTGCTTGTTAAATGCCCGTTCTGTGGCGAACAAGGCGCACATTCTGAATGATCTGTTCATAAGGCAAGACTTGGACTTTCTATTACTGACAGAAACTTGGCAACGTAACTCTGAATTTATTCATTTAAATGAGCTGTGTCCTGTTGGCTGCTCGTTTATTGGATCCCCGCATCTGTCTGGCCGCGGTGGAGGACTTGCCATAGTATGGAGAAATAGCTACTCCTGTCAGCTGGTGAGCGTGGAAACTTTTTCCTCTTTTGAACTGCAAATCACTAGAGTTGGTCGGATAAGGCCGTTCTTTTGCATCCTCATTTATCGTCCTCCTGGTCCTGCTGGGCAGTTTTTAACAGAGTTTACGGACTTTATGTCATCTGTTATTAATTTTGAAAAGCTATTAATGGTTGGGGATTTTAACCTGCACACTGACGTTGCTGATAATCATGCCGCAAAAGATTTTCTTAGTATTATGGATTCACATAATCTAAAGCAGCATGTTCATGGACCCACACATACTGGTGGTCATACATTAGACCATGTTTTCACACTAGGTTTGGATGTTAATGCAATATGTTGTGAGGATATGTCGATTAGTGACCATAAGTGTATCTTTTTTAATTTGTCTGCCATCGCTGACCCCCCTTGTCAGAAGCGTCTGACACAATCGCGCATTATTACTCAAACAACTGTTGAGCAATTTATCTCTCGGTTTGACTGTGATCTTAATTTTATGGGTTGTAGCAATGATGTTGAGCTCTTAATGCAATCTTTTAACAATTTCTGCTCTTCTGTGTTGGACGAAGTGGCTCCTTTAAAGATAAAAACTAAGCCCATCTGTAACACCTCCCCTTGGATGACGGACGATGTGCGTTGTCTAAGGAGGAGGTGCCATACGACTGAACGTTTGTGGAAATCCTCTGGGCTTGAAGTGCACCGTCTGTATCTTAAGGAACTTATGCAGGATTTTAATGATTTAGTTGCGAAATCTAGGGCTGCTTATTTTTCTAATTTAATCTCTTTCTCTAAGCGAAACCCTAAGGTTTTATTTGATACCATACATAATATTGTATCTCCTCCTGCCATTGTGACAACAATATGTTCTCAAAACGATTGTGATAGGCTGCTGTCTTTCTTTATTGATAAGGTGCAGTCTATTAGATCAAATATTCTGCGTGGACCACACTTTCTTGTAGACTGTATTCATTCACCTAGGCCTATTACCATTAAGTCTTTTAAACCAATCAGCCTCCTTGATTTGCTAAACTTGACTAATAAAATGAATATGTCCTCTTGCCCACAGGATATAATACCATCCTCATTATTCTCAAAAGCACTCCCTGCCATTGGCCCAAGTATAGTAGCTATTGTCAATTCCTCACTGGCCACAGGCTGTGTCCCAACCTATTTTAAACATGCCACTATTCAACCATGCTTTCCACCTGGCTACCCCTACCCCGGCCAACAGCTCTGTACCCCCGGCAGCTACTTGCCCAAGCCCCCCCCGCTTCTCCTTCACCCAAATCCAGACGGCTGATGTTCTGAAAGAGCTGCGAAGTCTGGACCCCTACAAATCTGCTGGGCTAGATAATCTGGACCCTCTCTTTCTGAAATTATCAGCCGAAATTGTTGCAACACCTATCACTAGCCTGTTCAACCTCTCTTTCGTATCGTCTGAGATCCCTAGAGATTGGAAAGCTGCCGCGGTCATCCCCCTCTTCAAAGGAGGAGACACTCTAGACCCAAACTGTTATAGACCAATATCCATCCTGCCCTGCCTTTCTAAAGTTTTCGAAAGCCAAGTTAACAAACAGATAACTGACCACTTCGAATCCCACCGTACCTTCTCTGCTATGCAATCTGGTTTCCGAGCTGGTCATGGGTGCACCTCAGCTACGCTCAAGGTACTGAACGATATCATTACCGCCATCGATAAAAGACAGTACTGTGCAGCCGTTTTCATCGACCTGGCCAAGGCTTTCGACTCTGTCAATCACCGCATTCTTATTGGCAGACTCAACAGCCTTGGTTTCTCAAGTGACTGCCTTGCCTGGTTCGCTAACTACTTTGCAGACAGAGTTCAGTGTGTCAAATCGGAGGGCCTATTGTCCGATCCTCTGGCAGTCTCTATGGGGGTGCCACAGGGTTCAATTCTTGGGCTAACCCTTTTCTCTATATACATCAACGATGTCGCTCTCGCTGCTGGTGACTCTCTGATCCATCTCTACGCAGACGACACCATTCTGTATACATCTGGCCCCTCTTTGGATACTGTGTTTACTAACCTTCAATCAAGCTTCAATGCCATACAACACTCCTTCCGTGGCCTCCAACTGCTCTTAAACGCTAGTAAAACTAAGTGCATGCTTTTCTATCGAACGCTGCCAGCACCCGCCCACCGGACTATCATCACTACTCTCGATGGATCCGAATTAGAATACGTGGACACCTACAAATACCTAGGCATCTGGTTAAACTATAAACTCAACTTCCAGACTCACATCAACCATCTCCAATCCAAAATTAAATCCAGAATTGGCTTCCTATTTCGCAACAAAGCCTCCTTCACTCATGCTGCCAAACATGCCCTTGTAAAACTGACTATCCTACCGATCCTTGATTTCGGCGATGTCATTTACAAACTAGCCTCCAACACTCTACTTAGCAAATTGGATGTAGTCTATCACAGTGCCATCCGTTTTGTCACCAAAGCCCCATACACTACCCACCACTGCGACCTGTATGCTCTCGTTGGCTGGCCTTCATTATATATTCGTCGCCAAACCCACTGGTTCCAGGTCATCTATAAGTCTTTATTAGGTAAATCCCCGCCCTATCTCAGCTCACTGATCACTATAGCAACACCCACCCGTAGCATGCGCTCCAGCAGGTATATCTCACTGGTCACCCCCAAAGCCAACACCTCCTTTGGTCGCCATTCCTTCCAGTTCGCTGCTGCCAATGACTGGAACGAATTGCAAAAATCATTGAAGCTAGAGGTTCCTATCTCCCTCAATAACTTTAAGCATCAGTTGTCAAAGCTGCTTATCGATCACTGCACCTGTATATAGCCCTTCTGTAAATAGCCCACACTACTACCTCATCCCCATATTTATTTTTGTTTATTTTCACTAATCTTGCACTCCAGTATCTCTATTTGCACATCATAATTTGCACATCCTTCATTCCTGTGTTAATGATGATAATTCTGTAATTTATTTCACCACTATAGTCTTATTTATTGTCCTACCTCCGAACCTTACTGCATTTTTGCACTACATTTTGCACTCTGTATATAGATTTTTCTATTGTGTTTTTGACTGTTTGTTTAATGTGTAACTCTGTGTTGTTATTTGTCGCACTGCTTTGCTTTGTCTTGGCCAGGTCGCAGTTGCAAATGAGAACTTGTTCTCAACTGACCTATCTGGTTAAATAAAGGTGAAATAAAAAATAAAATAAAAACCTATAATAAAGAAGCCTAATTTGGACCCAACAGTTTTGAAGAACTTTCGGCCAATTTCAAAGTTGCCATTGTTGTCCAAAATTCTCGAGAAAGTTGTAGCTAATCAACTTACAGCTGTTTTAGAGAATTTGGAGTTGTATGACAAATTTCAGTCAGGTTTTAGGAAGAGACACTCTACTGAGATCGCCTTGGTGAGAGTCTATAATGACCTTCATATGGCTACGGATGCAGGTCTATGTTCAGTGTTGGTACTTCTAGACCTTAGTTCTGCCTTCGATACTGTGGACCACCATATCATGATTAGGAGATTACGTGAATGGTTGGGCGTATCGGGAGTGGCCCTAGATTGGTTTACTTCATATCTTTCAGATAGAAGCTTTGATGTCTATATTGGTGATTCCCACTCTGTATCATCACCCCTGTTTTGTGGTGTTCCACAGGGTTCAGTGTTGGGTCCAATATTGTTTATTTTATATTTGTTGCCTCTGGGTCAGATCATTCGTGATTTTAACATTTCCTATCACTTTTACGCAGATGACATTCAGCTTCATTTTACCTTCCGGCAAAATGAGTCATCCAAACTTACAAGGCTCTTAGATTGTATAGACGCCATAAACAGCTGGATGGCTGAAAGTTTGTTGCAGCTGAACCCAGATAAGACGGAGGTTTTAATTGTAGCGCCAGACAGCGCTATCCCTCTGATTATGCAGAACATTGGACCTTTGTCATCTGCGGTCCGGCCTAGTTTAAGGAACCTTGGGGTGACATTTGATAAATCCTTATCTTTTGAAACCCACATCAAATCACTGACCAAATCCTGTTTTTTCCACTTACGTAATATTAGTAAATTGAGGTCTGTGGTCTCTCACTCAGAACTGGAGATGCTCATTCATGCCTTCATTTCCTCCCGTATTGATTATTGTAACTCACTTTTCTCTTCACTTAACAAATCTGTTCTTCATCGACTGCAATCTATTCAAAATTCAGCTGCTAGATTACTTACTAGATCAAATAGGCACACCCATATCACCCCGATACTCTGCTCCCTTCACTGGCTTCCTGTAACTTACAGGATCCAATTCAAAATTCTAACTATAACCTATAGGGCTTTACATGGCCAGGCCCCTGCTTATCTTGCTGACATAATTCATTTTCATACCCCTCTCCGGTCCCTCAGGTCTAATAACCAAAATCTGCTATCTACGCCACGCACTCGTTTAAAGACATGTGGGGATAGAGCCTTCGCCGCAATGGCACCCAGGTTATGGAATGCTTTGCCAACCAGTATTAGGTTTGCTGAGAATGTGGACAGTTTTAGGGGACAAGTGAAGACTCATTTGTTCAGGTTAGCTTTTGGGTAATCCCTGTCCTTATATATTCTGTATATATATCTCTGTCCTTTATATATTGATAATCTTTTATCTGTTTTATTTTATTTCTTTTAGCCTGTTTCTATTATGTTTTATTGTCTATTGTAAAGCGCTTTGTGACCTAGTCTGTGAAAGGCGCTGTATAAATAAATTTTACTTACTTACTTACTTCGTTGAGACTGACCTTCAACACCCAGCTTCCCCCCACCTCTGGATTCAACACCCCCCTTCCTCCCAGGGAACGGTCCTGTCCCCCTTCCTGTTCACACTCTACACCTCAGACTTCAGAAATAACTCTGAAACATGCCACCTACAGAAGTTCTCGGATGACTCCGCAATTGTAGGACCACCTTCAGCTCAACATCAGCAAAACAAAGGAGATGGTGGTGGACTTCAGGAGAACCAAGGCCCAACCGACTGCAGTCCCTATACAGGGGATGGATGTGGAAATGGTTGGGTCATACAACACCCTGGGGCTCTGTACAAAAAGGGCCAGAGCCGACACTTTTTTTCTGAGGAGGCTCAGGTCTACTGCATACCTTCTACCAGTCTGTGGTGGCCAGTGACATTTTTTTTGCAGTTGTGTGCTGGGGAGCCAACATAAAGGCTGGTGATGCTTCTCGGGTAAATAAGCTGATCAGGAAGGCTAGCTCTGTTCTGGGGATTAGCCTTGACACTCTAGAGGAGGTGGGCGGAGAGAAGGATCCTTGCCAAACTGCTGGACATCATGGACAACGTCACCCACCCTCTGCATGCCATGGTTATGATGCAGAGGAGCACCTTCAGTCATAGACTGATCCCACCACGGTGTGCCAGAGAGCGCTACAGGAGGTCCTTCCTGCCGGCGGCTATTAGACTATTTAATGCCTCACCGGGGTGCTGTGCCGTCGGCAACATAGACCTGGAGCTGTTGTGGTGTTAGGACCTAGTTGAACAATTATGCATCCATCCGTGAGTAACTCTGGTCTGTAATCACTCATTCACTCAGGACTTATTCATTCAGCACTCATTCATTCACAACAGTATATACATATTCAGACGCATGGTTAAAATCCCCCGAAATGGCAAAGAAGGCCCTGGGATGCGCTGTCTGTAACCTCGCAATAACAGAGTGGATGACGTCACATGCTGTGTTTGCGTCAGAGGAAGGCGGGATGTAAACAATAACAGCAATGGCCGCCGTGAATTCCCTCGGCAAATAGTAGGGTCTCAGGCTAACGGCTAACAGCTCAATGTCCGGGCTACAAAACTGTTCCTTAACAGTAATATGTCTCGGATTACACCATCTGTTGTTAACTAATAAAGCCAGCCGCCCTCCCTTACTCTTACCGGAAGAAACGCTATCCCTGTCCGTTCTGATGGTCTGGAAACCGCCGATAGTGACGATCCCTATGGGGATGTCTTCATTCAGCCATGTCTCGGTCAAACATACTAGGCTATCTTCTCTGTAATCCCTTTGTCCACGGACTAGACCCTCGAGTTCCTCCATCTTGTTATTCACCCATAATGATAGACGAGATAGCTGGCTTGTACGTCCTCAGCTTTGCTTTACACTTCCGACCAGCCCTGCGTCCACGGCGTCGCCTTTTCAACTCGTCCAGAATAACTAACTTTTCCCTGGGATGCAGCAGCGCTTGTAAGGGCTGGGTAGTGGTGAAGCCGCATACTCCCATCAAGGGGAGTGGATGAGCCACAACCCAGTCCTCACATCAGTTAGGGAGGATTAATGATCCCCAATCAGAGACAGCTGTCTAGTGTTGTCTCTGATTGGGGAGAGTATTTAGCAGTCCTCCACATCCACCTGTGGTGGATCATTGTTTCTGTTAGTCTGCACAACTCAGTTAAGTCACGGTGTTCAGTTTGTAGTCGTTTTTGTTTTCTCTCTCCTTTTATTGTTGAATGCCTTGTGAGAAGATCTCATTCATTAATAAAAAGGAATGTCACTCCATCAGCGCTCCGTTTATCGTCCCTTCACCACGCAACGTGACAGAATGGTCCACCCGTCCGGGACGCAACGGAGCCTGACATTGGGAGATATCCTCCTCGGTATGGGGAAAATTACAGAGGAGGAATACTCCCATTATCGTGCGGTGGAGGAAGGCTGGGGTCCGGAGCAATGGAGCCGTCGGCGGCGAAGGAGTCGGCGGTCCAAAAAGGCTAGGGACCAGCCTGGAGCCCAGAAAACCCTCAAAACTGATTTTGGGGGGGGGGGCTATGGGGGTGGTCGGGGATCGAGGAGGAAGAGCCCCGACCACTGCACTCGTGGGGGTTCCAGGAGGAGCCCCTACAGCCGTGGGAGCAGGAGTACAGAGAGGAGTCGGAGGAAGAAGACGACGATGTGCTTCTGTTTCCTCACTCGTGGGGGTTCCCGGAGGAACCCTCACAGGATGGGGATTGGCGCTGGAGAGACAACGACAGCAACAGTCCTAATCCAGTGCCAGTTCCCAGCCCGGTGCCTTCAGCGCCGGTCCAGAGTCGGAGGAGGAGGAGACCGACTCAGCGCACCCAAACATCGGTGCGCAACAAAAGCCTTACATAACCTTAACCATGGGGCCTTACATAACCTTAACCATGGGGCCTTACATAACCTTAGCCATGGGGCCTTACATAACCTTAACCATGGGGCCTTACATAACCTTAACCATGGGGCCTTACATAACCTTAACCTTGGGGCCTTACATAACCTTAACCATGGGGCCTTACATAACCTTAACCATGGGGCCTTACATAACCTTAACCATGGGGCCTTACATAACCTTAACCATGGGGCCTTACATAACCTTAACCATGGGGCCTTACATAACCTTAACCATGGGGCCTTACATAACCTTAACCATGGAGCCTTACATAACCTTAACCATGGGGCCTTAGATAACCTTAACCATGGGGCCTTACATAACCTTAACCATGGGGCCTTACATAACCTTAACCATGGAGCCTTACATAACCTTAACCATGGGGCCTTAGATAACCTTAACCATGGAGCCTTACATAACCTTAACCATGGGGCCTTAGATAACCTTAACCATGGGGCCTTACATAACCTTAACCATGGGGCCTTAGATAACCTTAACCATGGAGCCTTATATAACCTTAACCATGGGGCCTTACATAACCTTAACCATGGTGCCTTACATAACCTTAACCATGGGGCCTTAGATAACCTTAACCATGGGGCCTTACATAACCTTAACCATGGGGCCTTACATAACCTTAACCATGGGGCCTTACATAACCTTAACCATGGAGCCTTACATAACCTTAACCATGGGGCCTTAGATAACCTTAACCATGGGGCCTTAGATAACCTTAACCATGGGGCCTTAGATAACCTTAACCATGGGGCCTTACATAACCTTAACCATGGGGCCTTACATAACCTTAACCATGGGGCCTTAGATAACCTTAACCATGGGGCCTTAGATAACCTTAACCACAGCTGATTCATGTTCTGCACATTTCAACAGCCATACAAAATTGAGCGAAGTGATGAATATTTTCCCAACAGAACAGTATTCATAGCATCTAATGCGTGAAACAAATGTATTAAACATGCTGATGTGTTGGTAAAAGGTATGTTTGATGTGTTGGTAAAAGGTATGTTTGATGTGTTGGTAAAAGGTATGTTTGATGTGTTGGTAAAAGGTATGTTTGATGTGTTGGTAAAAGGTATGTTTGATGTGTTGGTAAAAGGTATGTTTGATGTGTTGGTAAAAGGTATGTTTGATGTGTTGGTAAAAGGTATGTTTGATGTGTTGGTAAAAGGTATGTTTGATGTGTTGGTAAAAGGTATGTTTGATGTGTTGGTAAAAGGTATGTTTGATGTGTTGGTAAAAGGTATGTTTGATGTGTTGGTAAAAGGTATGTTTGATGTGTTTGTTAGTTTAGAAGTGATATATGAATAAGAGATGAATGAATGTGAGATAAATGGTCATATTTATGGAAAGTACATTTTAATCTGTATCGGCCATTTTCTCAAAATGACACGTTCCCCGCGTGTCAATTCATTGTTCTCAGTCTTCAAAGGACGTACATTCACATTATTCCACACACAGGTTCTAAGGTCTTAGAGTCAGACTTTAACAGAGGCTTGTTTTATATCTTATGTCGTTTAGACTTTACGTGTAATTTTATCTGTAAATATTTGCATCCGTCATAGTACATGTGAATAGTGTTTTAAATAATACCATAGTACATGTGAATAGTGTTTTAAATAATACCATAGTACATGTGAATAGTGTTTTAAATAATACCATAGTACATGTGAATAGTGTTTTAAATAATACCATAGTACATGTGAATAGTGTTTTAAATAATACCATAGTACATGTGAATAGTGTTTTAAATAATACCATAGTACATGTGAATAGTGTTTTAAATAATACCATAGTACATGTGAATAGTACAAGTCTGACCATTGAGTGTCTTTATCACAATTTATTTTTAATAAACATTCTGCCTTGAAGCAATGTGTTGAAAAACGTATTCTCGTTATATGCAAATTCGTGCATATTTAAGGAGTTTTGCCTCATTAACATATTTCAATTTTAAAAGAAATAAAACTTGTAATACAATAATATCTTTGTATTTATGTATACTTTCAACTGGTAAAGTTTCAGTCTGGTGAGATGAAAGGAAACAATACTCCCTATTAGCCTGGGCCTTAAAACTCTTCAGGGTCCAAAAACCAACTTTGGAATGAATCTGACTTTTAGTCCATGGAAATATGCTTTTTTATGATTATTTTAAGCATCAGCTTTACATAGCAAAACAATTTGATTGTTAATGGTTTCCTTATTATTTAGGATGTCAATGCCAAATTTAACATGGTTCATCACCGTAATGTTTTTGATCACCCTAAACACTTTCAAGTTGGTAGGCCATTGTGGAGTGGATTTTTATTTAACTAGGCAAGTCAGTTAAGAACACATTTTTATTTACACCGGCCAAACCCGGACAACGCTGAGCCAGTGTTACATTAAATAGATGTTGTTTCTTGTTTCTCACCCATCGACACACAATACATTTACATAAGTATTCACACCCCTGAGTCAATACATATTAGAATCACCTTTGGCTGCGGTTACAGCTGTAAGTCTTTCTGGGTAAGTCTCTAAGAGCTTTGGATTGTAGAATATTTGCCCATTATTCTTTTCAAAATTATTCAAGCTCTGTGAAATTGGTTGTTGATCATTGCTAGACAACCATTTTCAAGTCTTGCCATAGATTTTCAAGCTGATATAAAATCCAAACTGTCACTCGCCACTCAGGAACATTCACTGTCTTCTTGGTAAGCAACTTATTGTGTTGTAGGTTATTGTCCTGCTGAAAGGTGAATTCATGTCCCAGTGTCTGGTGGAAAACAGACTGAATCAGGTTTTCCTCTAGGATTTTGCCTGTTCTCCATTCCATTCATTTGGTATCCTGAAAAACTCCCCAGTCCATAACGATTACAAGTATACCCATAACATGATGCAGCCACCACTATGCTTGAAAATATGAAGAGTGGGACTCAGTAATGTTTTGTGTTGTATTTGTCTCAAACATAACACTTTGTATGAGGATGGATCAAAAACATGGTAGTAACTCCACAATACTAACCTAACTGAGGATGGATCAACAACATGGTAGTAACTCCACAATACTAACCTAACTGAGGATGGATCAACAACATGGTAGTAACTCCACAATACTAACCTAACTGAGGATGGATCAACAACATGGTAGTAACTCCACAATACTAACCTAACTGAGGATGGATCAACAACATGGTAGTAACTCCACAATACTAACCTAACTGAGGATGGATCAACAACATGGTAGTAACTCCACAATACTAACCTAACTGAGGATGGATCAACAACATGGTAGTAACTCCACAATACTAACCTAACTGAGGATGGATCAACAACATGGTAGTTACTCCACAATACTAACCTAACTGACAGAGAAAAGAAGGAAGCCTGTATCTTTGTAGTGACTGGGTGTATTGATACACCATCTAAAGTGTCATTAATAACTTCACCATGATCAAAGGGATATTCTTTTTACCATCTACCAATAGATGGTGACATTCTTTGCGAGGCATTGGAAAACCTCTCTGGTCTTTGTGGTTGAATCTGTGTTTGAAAGGCACTGCTAGACTGAGGAACCTTACAGATAATTGTAAATGTGGGGTACAGAGATGAGGTAGTCATTAAAACATCATGTTAAAAACTATTATTGCACACAGAGTGAATCAACTTATTATGTGACTTGTTAAGTAGTTTTTTCGTACTTGCCATAACAAAAGAGTTGAATAGTTATTGACTAAAGACATCTCAAGACAATATGGGGTATTGTGTTTAGGCCAGTGACAAAACAGCTCAATGTAATTCAGACTGTAACACAACAACATGTGGAAAAAGTCAAGGGGTGTGAATACTTTCTGAAGGCACTGGATCAAGGATTTAAATGGTTACATAAAATCTGATTTTCTGATTTATCAATAACTTAGCCATCTCTTAAGGAATCTATTAGCTTTGGACCTACATACCGAAGTTGGTGTTATTTGGACTTATGGTTCATGAGAATACGTTTTCCAAGACGGAGGAAAATCTATCCTGGTGGACATTATCGGTCCTTGAGGCAAATGTGTTTAATATAAGGGTTTAAGTGTGTGCCAAATTAGAAACACAGTTAACAATCTATGCTTGAGTTATGACAAAAATACCCTCAGTAACAACAACAAAACTAGATGCTGACCAGATAAAACAGAAGTAAATTACAATCCAATAAATGAGACAATCAGAGATGTTAAAACCAGAGAGAGAAATCCCAGCAGCTCTGAGCCTGCTGTCTGATCCTCAGAGAATCAGAGATGTTAAAACCAGAGAGAGAAACCCCAGCAGCTCTGAGCCTGCTGTCTGATCCTCAGAGATGTTAAAACAAGAGAGAAACCCCAGTAGCTCTGAGTCTGCTGTCTGATCCTCAGAGATGTTAAAACCAGAGAGAGAAACCCCAGTAGCTCTGAGCCTGCTGTCGGATCCTCAGAGATGTTAAAACCAGAGAGAGAAACCCCAGCAGCTCTGAGCCTGCTGTCTGATCCTCAGAGATGTTAAAACCAGAGAGAGAAACCCCAGCAGCTCTGAGCCTGCTGTCTGATCCTCAGAGATGTTAAAACCAGAGAGAGAAACCCCAGCAGCTCTGAGCCTGCTGTCTGATCCTCAGAGATGTTAAAACCAGAGAGAGAAACCCCAGTAGCACTGAGCCTGCTGTCTGATCCTCAGAGATGTTAAAACCAGAGAGTGAAACCCCAGCAGCTCTGAGCCTGCTGTCTGATCCTCAGAGAATCAGAGATGTTAAAACCAGAGAGAGAAACCCCAGTAGCTCTGAGCCTGCTGTCTGATCCTCAGAGATGTTAAAACCAGAGAGTGAAACCCCAGCAGCTCTGAGCCTGCTGTCTGATCCTCAGAGATGTTAAAACCAGAGAGAGAAACCCCAGTAGCTCTGAGCCTGCTGTCTGATCCTCAGAGAATCAGAGATGTTAAAACCAGAGAGAGAAACCCCAGCAGCTCTGAGCCTGCTGTCTGATCCTCAGAGAATCAGAGATGTTAAAACCAGAGAGAGAAACCCCAGTAGCTCTGAGCCTGCTGTCTGATCCTCAGAGATGTTAAAACCAGAGAGTGAAACCCCAGCAGCTCTGAGCCTGCTGTCTGATCCTCAGAGATGTTAAAACCAGAGAGAGAAACCCCAGCAGCTCTGAGCCTGCTGTCTGATCCTCAGAGATGTTAAAACCAGAGAGAGAAACCCCAGCAGCTCTGAGCCTGCTGTCTGATCCTCAGAGATGTTAAAACCAGAGAGAGAAACCCCAGCAGCTCTGAGCCTGCTGTCTGATCCTCAGAGATGTTAAAACCAGAGAGAGAAACCCCAGTAGCTCTGAGCCTGCTGTCTGATCCTCAGAGATGTTAAAACCAGAGAGTGAAACCCCAGTAGCTCTGAGCCTGCTGTCTGATCCTCAGAGATGTTAAAACCAGAGAGAGAAACCCCAGCAGCTCTGAGCCTGCTGTCTGATCCTCAGAGAATCAGAGATGTTAAAACCAGAGAGAGAAACCCCAGTAGCTCTGAGCCTGCTGTCTGATCCTCAGAGAATCAGAGATGTTAAAACCAGAGAGAGAAACCCCAGCAGCTCTGAGCCTGCTGTCTGATCCTCAGAGAATCAGAGATGTTAAAACCAGAGAGAGAAACCCCAGTAGCTCTGAGCCTGCTGTCTGATCCTCAGAGATGTTAAAACCAGAGAGTGAAACCCCAGCAGCTCTGAGCCTGCTGTCTGATCCTCAGAGATGTTAAAACCAGAGAGAGAAACCCCAGTAGCTCTGAGCCTGCTGTCTGATCCTCAGAGAATCAGAGATGTTAAAACCAGAGAGAGAAACCCCAGCAGCTCTGAGCCTGCTGTCTGATCCTCAGAGAATCAGAGATGTTAAAACCAGAGAGAGAAACCCCAGTAGCTCTGAGCCTGCTGTCTGATCCTCAGAGATGTTAAAACCAGAGAGTGAAACCCCAGTAGCTCTGAGCCTGCTGTCTGATCCTCAGAGATGTTAAAACCAGAGAGAGAAACCCCAGTAGCTCTGAGCCTGCTGTCTGATCCTCAGAGAATCAGAGATGTTAAAACCAGCGAGAGAAACCCCAGCAGCTCTGAGCCTGCTGTCTGATCCTCAGAGAATCAGAGATGTTAAAACCAGAGAGAGAAACCCCAGCAGCTCTGAGCCTGCTGTCTGATCCTCAGAGAATCAGAGATGTTAAAACCAGAGAGAGAAACCCCAGTAGCTCTGAGCCTGCTGTCTGATCCTCAGAGATGTTAAAACCAGAGAGTGAAACCCCAGCAGCTCTGAGCCTGCTGTCTGATCCTCAGAGATGTTAAAACCAGAGAGAGAAACCCCAGTAGCTCTGAGCCTGCTGTCTGATCCTCAGAGAATCAGAGATGTTAAAACCAGAGAGAGAAACCCCAGCAGCTCTGAGCCTGCTGTCTGATACTCAGAGAATCAGAGATGTTAAAACCAGAGAGAGAACCCCCAGTAGCTCTGAGCCTGCTGTCTGATCCTCAGAGATGTTAAAACCAGAGAGTGAAACCCCAGTAGCTCTGAGCCTGCTGTCTGATCCTCAGAGATGTTAAAACCAGAGAGAGAAACCCCAGTAGCTCTGAGCCTGCTGTCTGATCCTCAGAGAATCAGAGATGTTAAAACCAGAGAGAGAAACCCCAGCAGCTCTGAGCCTGCTGTCTGATCCTCAGAGAATCAGAGATGTTAAAACCAGAGAGAGAAACCCCAGCAGCTCTGAGCCTGCTGTCTGATCCTCAGAGAATCAGAGATGTTAAAACCAGAGAGAGAAACCCCAGTAGCTCTGAGCCTGCTGTCTGATCCTCAGAGATGTTAAAACCAGAGAGTGAAACCCCAGCAGCTCTGAGCCTGCTGTCTGATCCTCAGAGATGTTAAAACCAGAGAGAGAAACCCCAGCAGCTCTGAGCCTGCTGTCTGATCCTCAGAGATGTTAAAACCAGAGAGAGAAACCCCAGCAGCTCTGAGCCTGCTGTCTGATCCTCAGAGATGTTAAAACCAGAGAGAGAAACCCCAGCAGCTCTGAGCCTGCTGTCTGATCCTCAGAGATGTTAAAACCAGAGAGAGAAACCCCAGCAGCTCTGAGCCTGCTGTCTGATCCTCAGAGATGTTAAAACCAGAGAGAGAAACCCCAGCAGCTCTGAGCCTGCTGTCTGATCCTCAGAGAATCAGAGATGTTAAAACCAGAGAGAGAAACCCCAGCAGCTCTGAGCCTGCTGTCTGATCCTCAGAGAATCAGAGATGTTAAAACCAGAGAGAGAAACCCCAGTAGCTCTGAGCCTGCTGTCTGATCCTCAGAGAATCAGAGATGTTAAAACCAGAGAGAGAAACCCCAGCAGCTCTGAGCCTGCTGTCTGATCCTCAGAGATGTTAAAACCAGAGAGAAACCCCAGTAGCTCTGAGCCTGCTGTCTGATCCTCAGAGAATCAGAGATGTTAAAACCAGAGAGTGAAACCCCAGTAGCTCTGAGCCTGCTGTCTGATCCTCAGAGATGTTAAAACCAGAGAGAGAAACCCCAGCAGCTCTGAGCCTGCTGTCTGATCCTCAGAGATGTTAAAACCAGAGAGAGAAACCCCAGCAGCTCTGAGCCTGCTGTCTGATCCTCAGAGAATCAGAGATGTTAAAACCAGAGAGAGAAACCCCAGCAGCTCTGAGCCTGCTGTCTGATCCTCAGAGAATCAGAGATGTTAAAACCAGAGAGAGAAACCCCAGCAGCTCTGAGCCTGCTGTCTGATCCTCAGAGAATCAGAGATGTTAAAACCAGAGAGAGAAACCCCAGCAGCTCTGAGCCTGCTGTCTGATCCTCAGAGATGTTAAAACCAGAGAGAGAAACCCCAGTAGCTCTGAGCCTGCTGTCTGATCCTCATAGATGTTAAAACCAGAGAGAGAAACCCCAGTAGCTCTGAGCCTGCTGTCTGATCCTCAGAGAATCAGAGATGTTAAAACCAGAGAGAGAAACCCCAGCAGCTCTGAGCCTGCTGTCTGATCCTCAGAGAATCAGAGATGTTAAAACCAGAGAGAGAAACCCCAGCAGCTCTGAGCCTGCTGTCTGATCCTCAGAGAATCAGAGATGTTAAAACCAGAGAGAGAAACCCCAGCAGCTCTGAGCCTGCTGTCTGATCCTCAGAGATGTTAAAACCAGAGAGAGAAACCCCAGCAGCTCTGAGCCTGCTGTCTGATCCTCAGAGAATCAGAGATGTTAAAACCAGAGAGTGAAACCCCAGCAGCTCTGAGCCTGCTGTCTGATCCTCAGAGAATCAGAGATGTTAAAACCAGAGAGAGAAACCCCAGCAGCTCTGAGCCTGCTGTCTGATCCTCAGAGAATCAGAGATGTTAAAACCAGAGAGTGAAACCCCAGTAGCTCTGAGCCTGCTGTCTGATCCTCAGAGATGTTAAAACCAGAGAGAGAAACCCCAGCAGCTCTGAGCCTGCTGTCTGATCCTCAGAGATGTTAAAACCAGAGAGAGAAACCCCAGCAGCTCTGAGCCTGCTGTCTGATCCTCAGAGAATCAGAGATGTTAAAACCAGAGAGAGAAACCCCAGCAGCTCTGAGCCTGCTGTCTGATCCTCAGAGAATCAGAGATGTTAAAACCAGAGAGAGAAACCCCAGCAGCTCTGAGCCTGCTGTCTGATCCTCAGAGAATCAGAGATGTTAAAACCAGAGAGAGAAACCCCAGCAGCTCTGAGCCTGCTGTCTGATCCTCAGAGATGTTAAAACCAGAGAGAGAAACCCCAGTAGCTCTGAGCCTGCTGTCTGATCCTCAGAGATGTTAAAACCAGAGAGAGAAACCCCAGCAGCTCTGAGCCTGCTGTCTGATCCTCAGAGAATCAGAGATGTTAAAACCAGAGAGAGAAACCCCAGCAGCTCTGAGCCTGCTGTCTGATCCTCAGAGAATCAGAGATGTTAAAACCAGAGAGAGAAACCCCAGTAGCTCTGAGCCTGCTGTCTGATCCTCAGAGATGTTAAAACCAGAGAGTGAAACCCCAGCAGCTCTGAGCCTGCTGTCTGATCCTCAGAGATGTTAAAACCAGAGAGAGAAACCCCAGCAGCTCTGAGCCTGCTGTCTGATCCTCAGAGATGTTAAAACCAGAGAGAGAAACCCCAGCAGCTCTGAGCCTGCTGTCTGATCCTCAGAGATGTTAAAACCAGAGAGAGAAACCCCAGCAGCTCTGAGCCTGCTGTCTGATCCTCAGAGATGTTAAAACCAGAGAGAGAAACCCCAGTAGCTCTGAGCCTGCTGTCTGATCCTCAGAGATGTTAAAACCAGAGAGTGAAACCCCAGTAGCTCTGAGCCTGCTGTCTGATCCTCAGAGATGTTAAAACCAGAGAGAGAAACCCCAGCAGCTCTGAGCCTGCTGTCTGATCCTCAGAGAATCAGAGATGTTAAAACCAGAGAGAGAAACCCCAGTAGCTCTGAGCCTGCTGTCTGATCCTCAGAGAATCAGAGATGTTAAAACCAGAGAGAGAAACCCCAGCAGCTCTGAGCCTGCTGTCTGATCCTCAGAGAATCAGAGATGTTAAAACCAGAGAGAGAAACCCCAGTAGCTCTGAGCCTGCTGTCTGATCCTCAGAGATGTTAAAACCAGAGAGTGAAACCCCAGCAGCTCTGAGCCTGCTGTCTGATCCTCAGAGATGTTAAAACCAGAGAGAGAAACCCCAGTAGCTCTGAGCCTGCTGTCTGATCCTCAGAGAATCAGAGATGTTAAAACCAGAGAGAGAAACCCCAGCAGCTCTGAGCCTGCTGTCTGATCCTCAGAGAATCAGAGATGTTAAAACCAGAGAGAGAAACCCCAGTAGCTCTGAGCCTGCTGTCTGATCCTCAGAGATGTTAAAACCAGAGAGTGAAACCCCAGTAGCTCTGAGCCTGCTGTCTGATCCTCAGAGATGTTAAAACCAGAGAGAGAAACCCCAGTAGCTCTGAGCCTGCTGTCTGATCCTCAGAGAATCAGAGATGTTAAAACCAGAGAGAGAAACCCCAGCAGCTCTGAGCCTGCTGTCTGATCCTCAGAGAATCAGAGATGTTAAAACCAGAGAGAGAAACCCCAGCAGCTCTGAGCCTGCTGTCTGATCCTCAGAGAATCAGAGATGTTAAAACCAGAGAGAGAAACCCCAGTAGCTCTGAGCCTGCTGTCTGATCCTCAGAGATGTTAAAACCAGAGAGTGAAACCCCAGCAGCTCTGAGCCTGCTGTCTGATCCTCAGAGATGTTAAAACCAGAGAGAGAAACCCCAGCAGCTCTGAGCCTGCTGTCTGATCCTCAGAGATGTTAAAACCAGAGAGAGAAACCCCAGCAGCTCTGAGCCTGCTGTCTGATCCTCAGAGATGTTAAAACCAGAGAGAGAAACCCCAGCAGCTCTGAGCCTGCTGTCTGATCCTCAGAGATGTTAAAACCAGAGAGAGAAACCCCAGCAGCTCTGAGCCTGCTGTCTGATCCTCAGAGATGTTAAAACCAGAGAGAGAAACCCCAGCAGCTCTGAGCCTGCTGTCTGATCCTCAGAGAATCAGAGATGTTAAAACCAGAGAGAGAAACCCCAGCAGCTCTGAGCCTGCTGTCTGATCCTCAGAGAATCAGAGATGTTAAAACCAGAGAGAGAAACCCCAGTAGCTCTGAGCCTGCTGTCTGATCCTCAGAGAATCAGAGATGTTAAAACCAGAGAGAGAAACCCCAGCAGCTCTGAGCCTGCTGTCTGATCCTCAGAGAATCAGAGATGTTAAAACCAGAGAGTGAAACCCCAGTAGCTCTGAGCCTGCTGTCTGATCCTCAGAGATGTTAAAACCAGAGAGAGAAACCCCAGCAGCTCTGAGCCTGCTGTCTGATCCTCAGAGATGTTAAAACCAGAGAGAGAAACCCCAGCAGCTCTGAGCCTGCTGTCTGATCCTCAGAGAATCAGAGATGTTAAAACCAGAGAGAGAAACCCCAGCAGCTCTGAGCCTGCTGTCTGATCCTCAGAGAATCAGAGATGTTAAAACCAGAGAGAGAAACCCCAGCAGCTCTGAGCCTGCTGTCTGATCCTCAGAGAATCAGAGATGTTAAAACCAGAGAGAGAAACCCCAGCAGCTCTGAGCCTGCTGTCTGATCCTCAGAGATGTTAAAACCAGAGAGAGAAACCCCAGTAGCTCTGAGCCTGCTGTCTGATCCTCAGAGATGTTAAAACCAGAGAGAGAAACCCCAGCAGCTCTGAGCCTGCTGTCTGATCCTCAGAGAATCAGAGATGTTAAAACCAGAGAGAGAAACCCCAGCAGCTCTGAGCCTGCTGTCTGATCCTCAGAGAATCAGAGATGTTAAAACCAGAGAGAGAAACCCCAGTAGCTCTGAGCCTGCTGTCTGATCCTCAGAGATGTTAAAACCAGAGAGTGAAACCCCAGCAGCTCTGAGCCTGCTGTCTGATCCTCAGAGATGTTAAAACCAGAGAGAGAAACCCCAGCAGCTCTGAGCCTGCTGTCTGATCCTCAGAGATGTTAAAACCAGAGAGAGAAACCCCAGCAGCTCTGAGCCTGCTGTCTGATCCTCAGAGATGTTAAAACCAGAGAGAGAAACCCCAGCAGCTCTGAGCCTGCTGTCTGATCCTCAGAGATGTTAAAACCAGAGAGAGAAACCCCAGTAGCTCTGAGCCTGCTGTCTGATCCTCAGAGATGTTAAAACCAGAGAGTGAAACCCCAGTAGCTCTGAGCCTGCTGTCTGATCCTCAGAGATGTTAAAACCAGAGAGAGAAACCCCAGCAGCTCTGAGCCTGCTGTCTGATCCTCAGAGAATCAGAGATGTTAAAACCAGAGAGAGAAACCCCAGTAGCTCTGAGCCTGCTGTCTGATCCTCAGAGAATCAGAGATGTTAAAACCAGAGAGAGAAACCCCAGCAGCTCTGAGCCTGCTGTCTGATCCTCAGAGAATCAGAGATGTTAAAACCAGAGAGAGAAACCCCAGTAGCTCTGAGCCTGCTGTCTGATCCTCAGAGATGTTAAAACCAGAGAGTGAAACCCCAGCAGCTCTGAGCCTGCTGTCTGATCCTCAGAGATGTTAAAACCAGAGAGAGAAACCCCAGTAGCTCTGAGCCTGCTGTCTGATCCTCAGAGAATCAGAGATGTTAAAACCAGAGAGAGAAACCCCAGCAGCTCTGAGCCTGCTGTCTGATCCTCAGAGAATCAGAGATGTTAAAACCAGAGAGAGAAACCCCAGTAGCTCTGAGCCTGCTGTCTGATCCTCAGAGATGTTAAAACCAGAGAGTGAAACCCCAGTAGCTCTGAGCCTGCTGTCTGATCCTCAGAGATGTTAAAACCAGAGAGAGAAACCCCAGTAGCTCTGAGCCTGCTGTCTGATCCTCAGAGAATCAGAGATGTTAAAACCAGCGAGAGAAACCCCAGCAGCTCTGAGCCTGCTGTCTGATCCTCAGAGAATCAGAGATGTTAAAACCAGAGAGAGAAACCCCAGCAGCTCTGAGCCTGCTGTCTGATCCTCAGAGAATCAGAGATGTTAAAACCAGAGAGAGAAACCCCAGTAGCTCTGAGCCTGCTGTCTGATCCTCAGAGATGTTAAAACCAGAGAGTGAAACCCCAGCAGCTCTGAGCCTGCTGTCTGATCCTCAGAGATGTTAAAACCAGAGAGAGAAACCCCAGCAGCTCTGAGCCTGCTGTCTGATCCTCAGAGATGTTAAAACCAGAGAGAGAAACCCCAGCAGCTCTGAGCCTGCTGTCTGATCCTCAGAGATGTTAAAACCAGAGAGAGAAACCCCAGCAGCTCTGAGCCTGCTGTCTGATCCTCAGAGATGTTAAAACCAGAGAGAGAAACCCCAGCAGCTCTGAGCCTGCTGTCTGATCCTCAGAGATGTTAAAACCAGAGAGAGAAACCCCAGCAGCTCTGAGCCTGCTGTCTGATCCTCAGAGAATCAGAGATGTTAAAACCAGAGAGAGAAACCCCAGCAGCTCTGAGCCTGCTGTCTGATCCTCAGAGAATCAGAGATGTTAAAACCAGAGAGAGAAACCCCAGTAGCTCTGAGCCTGCTGTCTGATCCTCAGAGAATCAGAGATGTTAAAACCAGAGAGAGAAACCCCAGCAGCTCTGAGCCTGCTGTCTGATCCTCAGAGATGTTAAAACCAGAGAGAAACCCCAGTAGCTCTGAGCCTGCTGTCTGATCCTCAGAGAATCAGAGATGTTAAAACCAGAGAGTGAAACCCCAGTAGCTCTGAGCCTGCTGTCTGATCCTCAGAGATGTTAAAACCAGAGAGAGAAACCCCAGCAGCTCTGAGCCTGCTGTCTGATCCTCAGAGATGTTAAAACCAGAGAGAGAAACCCCAGCAGCTCTGAGCCTGCTGTCTGATCCTCAGAGAATCAGAGATGTTAAAACCAGAGAGAGAAACCCCAGCAGCTCTGAGCCTGCTGTCTGATCCTCAGAGAATCAGAGATGTTAAAACCAGAGAGAGAAACCCCAGCAGCTCTGAGCCTGCTGTCTGATCCTCAGAGATGTTAAAACCAGAGAGAGAAACCCCAGTAGCTCTGAGCCTGCTGTCTGATCCTCATAGATGTTAAAACCAGAGAGAGAAACCCCAGTAGCTCTGAGCCTGCTGTCTGATCCTCAGAGAATCAGAGATGTTAAAACCAGAGAGAGAAACCCCAGCAGCTCTGAGCCTGCTGTCTGATCCTCAGAGAATCAGAGATGTTAAAACCAGAGAGAGAAACCCCAGCAGCTCTGAGCCTGCTGTCTGATCCTCAGAGAATCAGAGATGTTAAAACCAGAGAGAGAAACCCCAGCAGCTCTGAGCCTGCTGTCTGATCCTCAGAGATGTTAAAACCAGAGAGAGAAACCCCAGCAGCTCTGAGCCTGCTGTCTGATCCTCAGAGAATCAGAGATGTTAAAACCAGAGAGTGAAACCCCAGCAGCTCTGAGCCTGCTGTCTGATCCTCAGAGAATCAGAGATGTTAAAACCAGAGAGAGAAACCCCAGCAGCTCTGAGCCTGCTGTCTGATCCTCAGAGAATCAGAGATGTTAAAACCAGAGAGTGAAACCCCAGTAGCTCTGAGCCTGCTGTCTGATCCTCAGAGATGTTAAAACCAGAGAGAGAAACCCCAGCAGCTCTGAGCCTGCTGTCTGATCCTCAGAGATGTTAAAACCAGAGAGAGAAACCCCAGCAGCTCTGAGCCTGCTGTCTGATCCTCAGAGAATCAGAGATGTTAAAACCAGAGAGAGAAACCCCAGCAGCTCTGAGCCTGCTGTCTGATCCTCAGAGAATCAGAGATGTTAAAACCAGAGAGAGAAACCCCAGCAGCTCTGAGCCTGCTGTCTGATCCTCAGAGAATCAGAGATGTTAAAACCAGAGAGAGAAACCCCAGCAGCTCTGAGCCTGCTGTCTGATCCTCAGAGATGTTAAAACCAGAGAGAGAAACCCCAGTAGCTCTGAGCCTGCTGTCTGATCCTCAGAGATGTTAAAACCAGAGAGAGAAACCCCAGCAGCTCTGAGCCTGCTGTCTGATCCTCAGAGATGTTAAAACCAGAGAGAGAAACCCCAGCAGCTCTGAGCCTGCTGTCTGTCCTCAGAGAATCAGAGATGTTAAAACCAGAGAGAGAAACCCCAGCAGCTCTGAGCCTGCTGTCTGATCCTCAGAGAAACAAGAGCTTCTCTTCCTAATGCTAGTCCAGAGGATTAGAAGGTAACATTAAAGTCACGGCACAGGGGAGAGGGAGACAGGATATCATAGATGAAACCTAAAGAGAAGCTCATCCCTGCTGTCTCTGAAAGTCTCTCAGCATCCTGCACTGGGTTCCACAGTATTACAGGACTGATGGTGATTTGTGGATGTGAAAGAAGGCGTTAGTTTTCTAGCATCAAAGAGAGTAGTGGGAAGTTTTAGGATCTTAGCTCTGTCAGGTCCTATGTGTTTAATGAGCTTCCTCTGGCAGCAGCAGGTTACACTGAGATGATGATAATCACTGTATTATACCGTTACTGTACTAAAGGTTATAATACTAATCCAACAGCAACCTCTCTACACACAGCCTATGGGCCCTGGTCAAAAGTAGTGCATAGGGAATAGGGTTCCATTTAGGACACAAACCTCTGATCCACCAGCAGTCTATACTGGAAACACCATTCTACAGTTACATGTTAGTCATTTACAGACGCTCTTAATCCAGAAAGATATACAGTTAGTGATTCATCTTGAGATAGCTGGGTGGGACAACCACATATCACAGCAGTTAGTGCATTCATCTTGAGATAGCTGGGTGGGACAACCACATATCACAGCAGTTAGTGATTCATCTTGAGATAGCTGGGTGGGACAACCACATATCACAGCAGTTAGTGATTCATCTTGAGATAGCTGGGTGGGACAACCACATATCACAGCAGTTAGTGATTCATCTTGAGATAGCTGGGTGGGACAACCACATATCACAGCAGTTAGTGCATTCATCTTGAGATAGCTGGGTGGGACAACCACATATCACAGCAGTTAGTGATTCATCTTGAGATAGCTGGGTGGGACAACCACATATCACAGCAGTTAGTGATTCATCTTGAGATAGCTGGGTGGGACAACCACATATCACAGCAGTTAGTGATTCATCTTGAGATAGCTGGGTGGGACAACCACATATCACAGCAGTTAGTGCATTCATCTTGAGATAGCTGGGTGGGACAACCACATATCACAGCAGTTAGTGATTCATCTTGAGATAGCTGGGTGGGACAACCACATATCACAGCAGTTAGTGCATTCATCTTGAGATAGCTGGGTGGGACAACCACATATCACAGCAGTTAGTGATTCATCTTGAGATAGCTGGGTGGGACAACCACATATCACAGCAGTTAGTGCATTCATCTTGAGATAGCTGGGTGGGACAACCACATATCACAGCAGTTAGTGATTCATCTTGAGATAGCTGGGTGGGACAACCACATATCACAGCAGTTAGTGATTCATCTTGAGATAGCTGGGTGGGACAACCACATATCACAGCAGTTAGTGATTCATCTTGAGATAGCTGGGTGGGACAACCACATATCACAGCAGTTAGTGATTCATCTTGAGATAGCTGGGTGGGACAACCACATATCACAGCAGTTAGTGATTCATCTTGAGATAGCTGGGTGGGACAACCACATATCACAGCAGTTAGTGATTCATCTTGAGATAGCTGGGTGGGACAACCACATATCACAGCAGTTAGTGCATTCATCTTGAGATAGCTGGGTGGGACAACCACATATCACAGCAGTTAGTGCATTCATCTTGAGATAGCTGGGTGGGACAACCACATATCACAGCAGTTAGTGATTCATCTTGAGATAGCTGGGTGGGACAACCACATATCACAGCAGTTAGTGATTCATCTTGAGATAGCTGGGTGGGACAACCACATATCATAGCAGTTAGTGCATTCATCTTGAGATAGCTGGGTGGGACAACCACATATCACAGACATAAGTACAGAAGTTATCAACAAAGTCAACGCTAGTAAGGAGGTGAATCTCCTATTAAGGAACAGAGGTGTGATGCTTTGTGGAGCGATAATAATATCTGTCACTGTGTAAAGTGTTAGTGTTTATTATCAGTGGTGGTACTAGGACTAGTGTTTATTACCAGTGGTGGTACTAGGACTAGTGTTTATTACCAGTGGTGGTACTAGGACTAGTGTTTATTACCAGTGGTGGTACTAGGACTAGTGTTTATTACCAGTGGTGGTGGTACTAGGACTAGTGTTTATTACCAGTGGTGGTACTAGGACTAGTGTTTATTACCAGTGGTGGTACTAGGACTAGTGTTTATTACCAGTGGTGGTACTAGGACTAGTGTTTATTACCAGTGGTGGTACTAGGACTAGTGTTTATTACCAGTGGTGGTACTAGGACTAGTGTTTATTATCAGTGGTGGTACTAGGACTAGTGTTTATTACCAGTGGTGGTACTAGGACTAGTGTTTATTATCAGTGGTGGTACTAGGACTAGTGTTTATTACCAGTGGTGGTACTAGGACTAGTGTTTATTACCAGTGGTGGTACTAGGACTAGTGTTTATTACCAGTGGTGGTACTAGGACTAGTGTTTATTACCAGTGGTGGTACTAGGACTAGTGTTTATTACCAGTGGTGGTACTAGGACTAGTGTTTATTACCAGTGGTGGTACTAGGACTAGTGTTTATTACCAGTGGTGGTACTAGGACTAGTGTTTATTACCAGTGGTGGTACTAGGACTAGTGTTTATTACCAGTGGTGGTACTAGGACTAGTGTTTATTACCAGTGGTGGTACTAGGACTAGTGTTTATTACCAGTGGTGGTACTAGGACTAGTGTTTATTATCAGTGGTGGTACTAGGACTAGTGTTTATTACCAGTGGTGGTACTAGGACTAGTGTTTATTACCAGTGGTGGTACTAGGACTAGTGTTTATTACCAGTGGTGGTACTAGGACTAGTGTTTATTACCAGTGGTGGTACTAGGACTAGTGTTTATTACCAGTGGTGGTACTAGGACTAGTGTTTATTACCAGTGGTGGTACTAGGACTAGTGTTTATTATGATGTCCAGTTTTAACACTGTCTGATCAGACATGATGATTTGGCGCCGCACTGAGTGGTCGCCTTTTAAGCAGCTCCCGTTGTTCGTGCATTAATTGTTGTTTTAGTTCGTTTTCTTTCGTCTATTTTCATCTATTTTCTTTAGCTTTATTTTTTATTTTGCTACAGTCGAACTATAACAGTTCAGGATTATGGATTTTATCGCAGCTGAACGTCGACAGGAGTCGTCAACTGTTATTGTTTACAACCGAGCCCAGCTCCTGGATTTAGCCCACGCAGCGCTGCTGCTCCCCGGGGAAAAGTTTGATATTCCGGACGAGTTGAAAAGACGACGCCGTGGATGCAGGGCGGGATTGAAATGTAAGGCAAAGCGGAGGAGGTTCAAGTACAAGCCGGCTATACCGTCTATTATTATGGGCAATGTTAGGTGTCTACATAACAAGATGGATGAGTTGGCGGGACTTGTTCGTGGACAAAGGATCTATCGGGAAGCTAGCCTAATGTGTTTTACTGAGACTTGGCTGAACGATAACATCCCCATACAGAACGTCACTATCGACGGTTTCCAGACCATCACAGCGGACAGGGATCGCGTCTCTTCCGGTAAGAGTAAGGGTGGTGGGCTGGCTTTATTAGTTAACAACAGATGGTGTCATCCCAAACATATTACTCTTAAGGAACAGTTTTGTAGCCCGGACATTGAACTGCTAGCCGTTAACCTGAGACCCTACTATTTGCCGAGGGAATTCACGGCGGCCATTGCTGTTATTGTTTACATCCCGCCCTCTGCTGACGCAAACGCAGCGTGTGACGTCATCCACTCTGTTATCGCGAGGTTACAGACAGCGCATCCCAGTGCTTTCTTTGCAATTTCGGGGGATTTTAACCATGCATCTCTCTCTTCAACGCTGCCCACGTTCAAACAGTTCGTGAAGTGCCCAACCAGGAATAATAAAACTCTGGACTTGTTATATGCTAATGTGAAGGATGCATACAACTCCACTGCACTCCCTCCCCTCGGTAGATCGGATCACAACCTTGTCCACCTCACCCCACTCTACAGGCCTATGGTCCAACAGCAGCCTGCAACCACCAGGACTATTAGGAGATGGTCCCCGGAGGCGAATGAGGCCCTACAGGACTGCTTTGAAACAACAGACTGGGATGTGCTCTGTGAGGCTCATGGGGAGGACATCGATGGACTCACTGACTGCATAACTGACTATATTAATTTTTGTGTAGACAACACTGTACCCACCAGGAAGGTACGCTGTTTCCCCAACAATAAACCCTGGGTCACCAGCGACCTGAAGGCCCTGCTGAATGAGAAGAAGAGGGCCTTCAAGGAGAAGGACAAGGACAAATTGAAATGCGTCCAGAGGGAGCTGAAGTTGCGGATTGCTGAGGGGAAGAGAGTGTATAAGGAGAAGATGGAGGACAAGCTGAGGCAGAGCCAGGTGAGAGAGGTGTGGAAGGGTATGAGAAATATCACTGGCTTCAAAAAGTCAAACAGTGGGCAGACGGAGGGGACCCAGGACAGAGCCAATGAGCTGAACCAATTTTTTAACAGGTTCGATACTGGCCCTGTCCACCTCCCCTCCAGCTCTCCAGACCACACACCCTCACGGCTATCCCACCCCCACTTTGCTCACAGCACCTCTGCTGAGACAATCAGTGACCCCACCTCCGCCCCTGCCCCCCCTGGACTGATCCTCAACACCCCCCTTCCCCCCACCTCCCTACCTGGGCTGGCTTTCACCACCAACCAAGTGAAGAGAGAGCTGGAGAGACTACACCAGTGGAAAGTGGCGGGCCCTGATGGCATCAGCCCAAGGGTGCTGAGGGTCTGTGCTGACCAACTGTGTGGAATACTCCAGCGTCTTTTCAACCTTAGCCTGAGCCTAGAAAGGGTCCCTGTGCTGTGGAAAACATCCTGCCTCGTCCCAGTGCCCAAGAAGGCACACCCCACTGTCCTGAATGACTTCAGACCTGTAGCGCTAACATCCCACATCATGAAGACCCTGGAAAGGTTAGTCCTCGCTCACCTCAGACCCCTGGTGTGTGCATCAATGGACCCCCTGCAGTTTGCATACCAGCGCAACATCGGGGTGGATGATGCAATCATCTACCTTCTGCAGAGGGCCTACTCTCACCTGGACAACGCAGGTTGCACTGTTAGGGTCATGTTTTTTGACTTCTCCAGTGCCTTCAATACCATTCAGCCCCTGCTACTGGGTGAGAAGATGAGGAGGATGAAAGTGGAAGCACCCTTAGTCTCCTGGGTCACGGACTACCTGACCGGTAGGCCACAATTTGTGCGACTACAGAGCTGTGTGTCAGAACGGGCAGTTAGCAACACAGGGGCCCCCCAGGGTACGGTCCTGTCCCCCTTCCTGTTCACCCTCTACACCTCAGACTTCAGATATAACTCTGAAACATGCCACCTACAGAAGTTCTCGGATGACTCTGCTATTGTAGGGTGCATCAGGGGTGGGCAGGAGGAGGAGTACAGGAGCACAATCAGTGACTTTGTGTTGTGGTGTGAGCAGAACCACCTTCAGCTCAACATCAGCAAAACTAAGGAGATGGTGGTGGACTTCAGGAGAACCAAGGCACAACTGACTGCAGTCCCTATAAAGGGGATGGATGTGGAAATGGTTGAGTCATACAAGTTCCTGGGTGTCCATATGGACAACAGACTGGAATGGGCTGGTAACACCGGGGCCCTGTACAAAAAGGGCCAGAGCCGACTCTACTTTCTGAGGAGGCTCAGGTCCTTCAACGTGTGCAGTAAACTACTGCATACCTTCTACCAGTCTGTGGTGGCCAGTGCCATCTTTTTTGCAGTGGTGTGCTGGGGAGCAAACATCAAAGCCGGTGATGCTTCTCGGGTAAATAAGCTGATCAGGAAGGCTAGCTCTGTCCTGGGGATGAGCCTTGACACTCTAGAGGAGGTGGTGGAGAGACGGATCCTGGCCAAACTGCTGGCCATCATGGACAACGTCACCCACCCTCTGCACGCTATGGTTATGACGCAGAGGAGCTCTTTCAGTCACAGACTGATCCCACCACGGTGTGCCAGAGAGCGCTACAGGAGGTCCTTCCTGCCGGTGCCGTGCCGTCGGCAACATAGATCTGGAACTGTTGGGGTGCTAGGACCTAGTTTAACAATTATGCATCCATCCGTGAGTAACTCTGTTCCGTCAGCACTCATCCACTCAGGACCTATTCATTCATACAGGTCTGTATATACATACTCATGTACAGTTGTTATATTATATCACATGCAATATTGTAAGTAATTATTGGACGTAGGCATTCACTCAGGAATGCATATTAGTATCCTGCCAGTTGCACCTTTTCTCATTGCTTTTAGTATATCAAATGTGCAATAAGTGCAGTTGTCTGTAATTAAGCCCTGCGCACTAAGGACTGTATTTTGAGGGAATTACTATTATTACCCCAATGTTATCATACACACATTTAGCTATTAAAGTATCTCTTCCTGTCATTTACCTGTACAGTTTGTGTAAACATGCAAGTATTCACTTATCTGTAAATATAACTGTATACCTAACTGTACAGCTAATTTAACCATGCAAAATTTTCACTTACCTGTTCATTTACCCAGTCTGTCTATTAAGTAAACTATTATTACCCTCGCTCATATCATACGCATTAGCTACTGAAGTATTTCTCTGCCATCAACCTGTATAGTATAGTTAACCGTCCAACATCCACCAATGTATAGTGTACATATTCAGCCAACCACTCATACTATGCAATGTCCTTTTATAGCTTTTTTTTGCACTCCAGATATCCTGTATTTCTATACTTTTTCATACTGCCGCTCTATGTATCATGTACCGTGTATCTGTCTTTTGTGTACTTTCGTTGTGGCATTTTGCACCTGCCCTGTGTTTTGTTGTAGCTGCTTGATAATGAAATTTCCCCCCCGGGGGATCAATAAAGTACCTATCTATCTATCTATCTATCTATCTATCTAAACTGAGGTTTGACAGGTTCCTACTGTCGGCAAAAGCTGTTTGTTCCTTGACTATGGCGTTTAAATAAGTAAGTAAATAAGAATGTGTTCTTAACTGACTTGCCTAGTTAAAAAAGGTGACAAATTACAAAAAATAGAAGCTTGGATTGGAGTTGTATGTTTTGTAAGACAGTTGTCAGAGAGCGTACTCTTCAACAAGGGTTACCCACATGACCGTAATGTTGATCTCTGGGTCCCTCCAGTGGCCATCTAGAGAACCTGCAGCTAAACCCTGCTCCTGAACATTCTATCTAGGATCAGGGCCCAGACTCACAAAACCTTAAGAAGACATGTCTTCTTAACTGTCATTCTTTCATTAATTATAGACTTAAGAAGAAAGTTAAGCAAAGTTGCTTTGGAAATGTTCTTATGCTGTTTCTGATGTTTCTCCTTCAGACCAAATTAGTAAGAACAAATTAGCTTCTTGAAAATAAAGTTATTGGAAATGTTCTTAATTCCAAGACAGCTGAATGCTTGTCTTAAACTCAGTGGTGTAAAAATACTTTTAAGTACTACTGAAGTAGTTCTTTTGAGTATTTGTACTTTACTATTTATATTTTTGACAACTTTTGCTTTTACTTCACTGCATTCCTAAAGAAAATAAAGTACTTTTTACTCCATGTTCCCTGACAGCTAAAAGTACTCTCTACATTTAGAAAATCAGGACAGAATTATGGCACCTGTCAATATAAGGCCTTGTCGTCCTACTGCCTCTGATCTGGACTCACCAAACACTAATACTGTGTTTTAAATGATGTCTGAGTGTTGGAGTGTTCCAACGTCTGTCTGTAATTAAAAGTAATACGTCTAGTTTGTTTAATACAAGGAATTTGATGTATATCATTTACTTTTACTTTGTACTTTTACTCAAGTATGACAATTTAGTACTTTTTCCACCACTGTAATTAAGTATATTTAAAACCAGATACTTTTAGACTTTTACTCAAGTAGTATTTTACTGGGTAACTTTCACTTTTACTCAAGTATGACAATTGAGTATTTTTTCTACCGCTGGTTAAACTCAGTGAGAAGAAAAGCTCATAAAAGAAATTGAACATGTTTTATTCACTCAAGTTTCAGTATTGATTATTTTAAACCCAAGAACGTTTTAAAACAGTGCAGTACGTTTAACCCATAAGGTTATGTTAAACGTAGTGCACTATGTAGGGAAAAGGGTGCCATTTGGGACACAGAGAGTGTTTATACTATACACCATTTGGGACACAGGGAGAGGCTCCTTCAGTCATGTTGACCTCAGAAAGAAATGGCATTAAAATGCACTTCATGTCTTCTCCACTAGGGGGCATCAGTCTACTGAGAGCAAGATGGATGATTCCAGAACTACTGGTTTGGTGAGGAGCACACACACACACACACTCACACACACACACACACACACACACACACACACACACACACACACACACACACACACACACACACACACACACACACACACACACACACATACACACACACACACACACACACACACACACACACACACACACACACACACACACACAGAGAGAACGGACAGAGTGTGAACAGTTCCTGAGATCAACAAACAAGACTAGTCATGTTTGCAGAGTTGGCCAATACTGCAATCAAAGCAATGGTTTGAAATAATTCAACCCGTTCTAACCAACTGTCATTACTACTGGATGTTACAGACATTACATGCTATCTCCACACACACAAACAGATAAATACTCAAACTGACCCATATTACACCGATATTCTTTTGAAAAATACGTGTCAATTTTTCCGATCTTGTCATCGCTACAACTACCCAACAGGCTCGGGAGAGTTGAAGGTGGAGTCCTGCGTCCTCCTTAACACCAACCACCTGAACCCGGAAGACAGCCGCACCAATGTGTCGGAGAAACACCGTTCAACTGGCATCCATGGTCAGCCCTCAGGCACCCGGCCCGCCACAAATCAAATCAAATCCAATTGTATTTGTCACATGCGCCGAATACAACAGGTGTAGACCTTACAGTGAAATGCTTACTAACAAGCCCTTAACCAACAATACAACAGGTGTAGACCTTACAGTGAAATGCTTACTAACAAGCCCTTAACCAACAATACAACAGGTGTAGACCTTACAGTGAAATGCTTACTTACAAGCCCTTAACCAACAATACAACAGGTGTAGACCTTACAGTGAAATGCTTACTAACAAGCCCTTAACCAACAATACAACAGGTGTAGACCTTACAGTGAAATGCTGACTAACAAGCCCTTAACCAACAATACAACAGGTGTAGACCTTACAGTGAAATGCTTACTAACAAGCCCTTAACCAACAATACAACAGGTGTAGACCTTACAGTGAAATGCTTACTAACAAGCCCTAACCAACAATACAACAGGTGTAGACCTTACAGTGAAATGCTTACTAACAAGCCCTTAACCAACAATACAACAGGTGTAGACCTTACAGTGAAATGCTTACTTACAAGCCCTTAACCAACAATACAACAGGTGTAGACCTTACAGTGAAATGCTTACTAACAAGCCCTTAACCAACAATACAACAGGTGTAGACCTTACAGTGAAATGCTTACTAACAAGCCCTTAACCAACAATACAACAGGTGTAGACCTTACAGTGAAATGCTTACTAACAAGCCCTAACCAACAATACAACAGGTGTAGACCTTACAGTGAAATGCTTACTAACAAGCCCTTAACCAACAATACAACAGGTGTAGACCTTACAGTGAAATGCTTACTAACAAGCCCTTAACCAACAATACAACAGGTGTAGACCTTACAGTGAAATGCTTACTAACAAGCCCTTAACCAACAATACAACAGGTGTAGACCTTACAGTGAAATGCTTACTAACATGCCCTTAACCAACAATACAACAGGTGTAGACCTTACAGTGAAATGCTTACTAACAAGCCCTTAACCAACAATACAACAGGTGTAGACCTTACAGTGAAATGCTTACTAACAAGCCCTTAACCAACAATACAACAGGTGTAGACCTTACAGTGAAATGCTTACTAACAAGCCCTTAACCAACAATACAACAGGTGTAGACCTTACAGTGAAATGCTTACTTACAAGCCCTTAACCAACAATACAACAGGTGTAGACCTTACAGTGAAATGCTTACTTACAAGCCCTTAACCAACAATACAACAGGTGTAGACCTTACAGTGAAATGCTTACTAACAAGCCCTTAACCAACAATACAACAGGTGTAGACCTTACAGTGAAATGCTTACTAACAAGCCCTTAACCAACAATACAACAGGTGTAGACCTTACAGTGAAATGCTTACTAACAAGCCCTTAACCAACAATACAACAGGTGTAGACCTTACAGTGAAATGCTTACTAACAAGCCCTTAACCAACAATACAACAGGTGTAGACCTTACAGTGAAATGCTTACTAACAAGCCTTAACCAACAATACAACAGGTGTAGACCTTACAGTGAAATGCTTACTAACAAGCCCTTAACCAACAATACAACAGGTGTAGACCTTACAGTGAAATGCTTACTTACAAGCCCTTAACCAACAATACAACAGGTGTAGACCTTACAGTGAAATGCTTACTAACAAGCCCTTAACCAACAATACAACAGGTGTAGACCTTACAGTGAAATGCGTACTAACAAGCCCTTAACCAACAATGCAACAGGTGTAGACCTTACAGTGAAATGCTTACGAACAAGCCCTTAACCAACAATACAACAGGTGTAGACCTTACAGTGAAATGCTTACTAACAAGCCTTAACCAACAATACAACAGGTGTAGACCTTACAGTGAAATGCTTACTAACAAGCCCTTAACCAACAATACAACAGGTGTAGACCTTACAGTGAAATGCGTACTAACAAGCCCTTAACCAACAATACAACAGGTGTAGACCTTACAGTGAAATGCTTACTAACAAGCCCTTAACCAACAATACAACAGGTGTAGACCTTACAGTGAAATGCTTACTAACAAGACCTTAACCAACAATACAACAGGTGTAGACCTTACTAACAAGCCCTTAGGTTTAGCTGGATGTATAGCTAGGTATAGCTGGTATGTATAGCTAGGTTTAGCTGGATGTATAGCTAGGTATAGCTGGTATATATAGCTAGGTTTAGCTGGATGTATAGCTAGGTTTAGCTGGATGTATAGCTAGGTTTAGCTGGATGTATAGCTAGGTATAGCTGGTATGTATAGCTAGGTTTAGCTGGATGTATAGCTAGGTATAGCTGGTATGTATAGCTAGGTTTAGCTGGATGTATAGCTAGGTTTAGCTGGTATGTATAGCTAGGTTTAGCTGGATGTATAGCTAGGTATAGCTGGTATGTATAGCTAGGTATAGCTGGATGTATAGCTAGGTTTAGCTGGTATGTATAGCTAGGTTTAGCTGGATGTATAGCTAGGTTTAGCTGGATGTATAGCTAGGTATAGCTGGTATGTATAGCTAGGTTTAGCTGGATGTATAGCTAGGTTTAGCTGGTATGTATAGCTAGGTTTAGCTGGATGTATAGCTAGGTTTAGCTGGATGTATAGCTAGGTTTAGCTGGATGTATAGCTAGGTTTAGCTGGATGTATAGCTAGGTATAGCTGGTATGTATAGCTAGGTTTAGCTGGATGTATAGCTAGGTATAGCTGGTATGTATAGCTAGGTTTAGCTGGATGTATAGCTAGGTATAGCTGGATGTATAGCTAGGTATAGCTGGTATGTATAGCTAGGTTTAGCTGGATGTATAGCTAGGTATAGCTGGATGTATAGCTAGGTATAGCTGGATGTATAGCTAGGTTTAGCTGGATGTATAGCTAGGTATAGCTGGATGTATAGCTAGGTTTAGCTGGATGTATAGCTAGGTATAGCTGGATGTATAGCTAGGTATAGCTGGTATGTATAGCTAGGTTTAGCTGGATGTATAGCTAGGTATAGCTGGATGTATAGCTAGGTATAGCTGGTATGTATAGCTAGGTTTAGCTGGATGTATAGCTAGGTTTAGCTGGATGTATAGCTAGGTTTAGCTGGATGTATAGCTAGGTATAGCTGGTATGTATAGCTAGGTATAGCTGGTATGTATAGCTAGGTTTAGCTGGTATGTATAGCTAGGTATAGCTGGTATGTATAGCTAGGTTTAGCTGGATGTATAGCTAGGTTTAGCTGGATGTATAGCTAGGTATAGCTGGTATGTATAGCTAGGTATAGCTGGTATGTATAGCTAGGTTTAGCTGGTATGTATAGCTAGGTATAGCTGGTATGTATAGCTAGGTTTAGCTGGTATGTATAGCTAGGTTTAGCTGGTATGTATAGCTAGGTTTAGCTGGATGTATAGCTGGCTGTTCTGCATTAATTGTTGTTTTAGTTCGTTTTTTTTCGTCTCTTTTCTTTATTTTTATTTTTTATTTTGCTACAGTTGAACTATAACAGTTCAGGATTATGGATTTTATGGATTTTATCGCAGCTGAACGTCGACAGGAGTCGTCAACTGTCATTGTTTACAACAGAGCCCAGCTCCTGGATTTAGCCCACGCAGCGCTGCTGCTCCCCAGGGAAAAGTTTGATATTCCGGACGAATTGAAAAGACGACGCCGTGGACGCAGGGCGGGATTGTAAGGCGAAGCGGAGGAAATACAAGCCGTCTATACCGTCTATCATTATGGGCAACGTGAGGTCACTACATAACAAAATGGACGAGCTTGAGGCTCTTGTCCGTGGACAAAGGGATTATCGGGAAACGAGCCTAATGCTTTTCACTGAGACTTGGCTGAACGATAACATCCCCATAGAGAACGTCACTATCAGCGGTTTCCAGACCATCAGAGCGGACAGGGATCGCGTCTCTTCCGGTAAGAGTAAGGGTGGTGGGCTGGCTTTATTAGTTAACAACAGATGGTGTAATCCGAAACATATTACTCTTAAGGAAGAGTTTTGTAGCCCGGACATTGAACTATTAGCTGTTAGCCTGAGACCCTACTATTTGCCGAGGGAATTCACGGCGGCCATTGCTGTTATTGTTTACATCCCGCCCTCCGCGAACGCAAACACAGCGTGTGACGTCATCCACTCTGTTATCGCGAGGTTACAGACAGCGCATCCCAGTGCTTTCTTTGCCATTTCGGGGGATTTTTACCATGTATCTCTCTCTTCAACGCTGCCCACATTCAAACAGTTTGTGAAGTGCCCAACCAGGAATAATAAAACTCTGGACTTGTTATATGCTAATGTGAAGGATGCATACAACTCCACTGCACTCCCTCCCCTCGGTAGATCGGATCACAACCTTGTCCACCTCACTCCACTCTACAGGCCTATGGTCCAACAGCAGCCTGCGACCACCAGGACCATTAGGAGATGGTCCCCGGAGGCGAATGAGGCCCTACAGGACTGCTTTGAAACAACAGACTGGGATGTGCTCTGTGAGGCTCATGGGGAGGACATCGATGGACTTACTGACTGCATAACAGACTATATTAATTTTTGTGTAGACAACACTGTACCCACCAGGAAGGTACGCTGTTTCCCAAACAATAAACCCTGGGTCACCAGCTACCTGAAGGCCCTGCTGAATGAGAAGAAGAGGGCCTTCAAGGAGAGGGACAGGGACAAATTGATATGCGTCCAGAGGGAGCTGAAGTTGCGGATTGCTGAGGGGAAGAGAGGGTATAAGGAGAAGATGGAGGACAAGCTGAGGCAGAGCCAGGTGAGAGAGGTGTGGAAAGGATTGAGAAATATCACTGGCTTCAAAAAGTTTGCATACCAGTGCAACATCAAGTGGATGATGCAATCATCTACCTTCTGCAGAGGGCCTACTCTCACCTGGACAACGCAGGTTGCACTGTGAGAGTTATGTTTTTTTACTTCTCCAGTGCCTTCAATACCATTCAGCCCCTGCTACTGGGTGAGAAGATGAGGAGGATGAAAGTGGAAGCACCCTTAGTCTCCTGGGTCACGGACTACCTGACCGGTAGGCCACAATTTGTGCGACTACAGAGCTGTGTGTCAGAACGGGCAACACAGGGGCCCCACAGGGAACGGTCCTGTCCCCCTTCCTGTTCACCCTCTACACCTCGGACTTCAGATATAACTCTGAAACATGCCACCTACAGAAGTTCTCGGATGACTCCGCAATTGTAGGGTGCATCAGGGGTGGGCAGGAGGATGAGTACAGGAGCACAATCAGTGACTTTGTGTTGTGGTGTGAGCAGAACCACCTTCAGCTCAACATCAGCAAAACAAAGGAGATGGTGGTGGACTTCAGGAGAACCAAGGCACAACTGACTGCAGTCCCTATACAGGGGATGGATGTGGAAATGGTTGGGTCATACAAGTTCCTGGGAGTCCATATGGACAACAGGCTGGAATGGGCTGGTAACACCGGGCCCTGTACAAAAAGGGCCAGAGCCGACTCTACTTTATGAGGAGGAGCATCACCGGCTTTGATGTTTGCTCCCCAGCACACCACTGCAAAAAAGATGGCAGGAAGAGATACTTTAATAGCTAAATGTGTGTATGATATCATTTGGGGTAATAATAGTAATTCCCTTAAAAATACAGTCCTTAGTGCGCAGGGTTTAATTACAGACAACTGCACGTATTGCACATTCGATATACTAAAAGCAATGAGAAAAGGTGCAACTGACAGGATACTAATATGCATTCCTGAGTGAATGCCTACGTAAGTTAGGTCCAAGAATTACTAGCAATATTGCACGTGATATGATATAACAACTGTACATGAGTATGTATATACAGACCTGAATGAATAAATAGGTCCTGAGTGAATGAGTGCTGACGGACCAGAGTTACATAATTGTTAAACTAGGTCCTAGCACCCCAACAGTTCCAGATCTATGTTGCCGACGGCACGGCACCCCGGTGAGGCATTATATAGTCTAATAGCCGCCGGCAGGAAGGACCTCCTGTAGCGCTCTCTGGCACACCGTGCTCCTCTGCGTCATAACCATAGCGTGCAGAGGGTGGGTGACGTTGTCCATGATGGCCAGCAGTTTGGCCAGGATCCGTCTCTCCGCCACCTCCTCTAGAGTGTCAAGACTCATCCCCAGCACAGAGCTAGCCTTCCTGATCAGCTTATTTACCCGAGAAGCATCACCGGCTTTGATGTTTGCTCCCCAGCACACCACTGCAAAAAAGATGGCACTGGCCACCACAGACTGGTAGAAGGTATGCAGTAGTTTACTGCACACGTTGAAGGACCTGAGCCTCCTCAGAAAGTAGAGTCGGCTCTGGCCCTTTTTGTACAGGGCCCCGGTGTTACCAGCCCATTCCAGCCTGTTGTCCATATGGACTCCCAGGAACTTGTATGACCCAACCAGCTGGTATGTATAGCTAGGTATAGCTGGATGTATAGCAAGGTATAGCTGGATGTATAGCAAGGTAAGACTAGATGGTATGTATACCTAGCTATAGCTGGTATGTATAGCTAGGTATTGCTAGTTAGATATAGCTGGTATTTATAGCTGGTAGGCATAGTTGGTATGTATAGCTGGTATGTATAACTACAGTAGGTATGTATAGCTGGTATGTATAGCTGGTATGTATAGCTGGTATGTATAGCTGCAACTCTTATACAAGGTACTAAGCAGAGCAGAGGTTCCTCCCTATGTCCACACTCCAGAGAGCTGGTGAGTCCCAGCCAGAGAGAAGGCTCCAGGACATGTTTATAGTTACTAGGGGAGAGCTGGTGAGTCCCAGCCAGAGAGAAGGCTCCAGGACATGTTTATAGTTACTAGGGGAGAGCTGGTGAGTCCCAGCCAGAGAGAAGGCTCCAGGACATGTTTATAGTTACTAGGGGAGAGCTGGTGAGTCCCACCCAGAGAGAAGGCTCCAGGACATGTTTATAGTTACTAGGGGAGAGCTGGTGAGTCCCAGCCAGAGAGAAGGCTCCAGGACATGTTTATAGTTACTAGGGGAGAGCTGGTGAGTCCCACCCAGAGAGAAGGCTCCAGGACATGTTTATAGTTACTAGGGGAGAGCTGGTGAGTCCCAGCCAGAGAGAAGGCTCCAGGACATGTTTATAGTTACTAGGGGAGAGCTGGTGAGTCCCAGCCAGAGAGAAGGCTCCAGGACATGTTTATAGTTACTAGGGGAGAGCTGGTGAGTCCCAGCCAGAGAGAAGGCTCCAGGACATGTTTATAGTTACTAGGGGAGAGCTGGTGAGTCCCACCCAGAGAGAAGGCTCCAGGACATGTTTATAGTTACTAGGGGAGAGCTGGTGAGTCCCAGCCAGAGAGAAGGCTCCAGGACATGTTTATAGTTACTAGGGGAGAGCTGGTGAGTCCCAGCCAGAGAGAAGGCTCCAGGACATGTTTATAGTTACTAGGGGGAGAGCTGGTGAGTCCCACCCAGAGAGAAGGCTCCAGGACATGTTTATAGTTACTAGGGGAGAGCTGGTGAGTCCCAGCCAGAGAGAAGGCTCCAGGACATGTTTATAGTTACTAGGGGAGAGCTGGTGAGTCCCAGCCAGAGAGAAGGCTCCAGGACATGTTTATAGTTACTAGGGGAGAGCTGGTGAGTCCCAGCCAGAGAGAAGGCTCCAGGACATGTTTATAGTTACTAGGGGAGAGCTGGTGAGTCCCACCCAGAGATATACTGTCTATGGTCCCACCTTCCTCCTCCATGGTCTAATCCCCTGTCTGCATGCTCTCATTGCCAAAAGCCACCTGGTGAAGCTACATGTAAAACACCTTGTTGGTTTATGGACACTGGACAGCTATAAAGGTGTCAAGCTGCCATCTCTAGTCCTACCTTTTCTAGTTCAAATAGCCTTACTGCCATTGTGCCGTTTACCTCAGAGTACAGGCCCGATACTGCAGTTAATTACCCTGTCCAACTGGTCTACTGTACATGCATACAGCAACAGGTATTAGTTATGTCACCAAGCATTTAGCACTAACTCCATTCAATAGGCATTCATAGAACTGTCAAAACATTTGGCTAGAAAACCTCCAGATAGTGTGTACTGTTCATAGCGTACAATTTGGCCAATCAACTGAATGAGCTTGGAAGGTCTTTGGAATCACAGAGCTCTCATTGTTGTAAACATCAACATGCCAACTAAAGGGTAATAATATGAGCTCCTTGTGTAAAGAGAGACAGGGTCAAAGGGTAGGAGGGTCAGAAGCTGAACCCCAGGAGATAGAGGCAATGGGTTGGGGAACTGGGCTTCTATTGAGGGGGTTTAGCTGTGTGGCTGGACCAATGAGGAGAGATGATAGCGGGGGCCATTGGGCTGTGTGGCTGGACCAATGAGGAGAGAGGACAGCAGGCGCTAGCGGGCTGAAGCAGGAACAAAAGGCTGTGGAGAGGGGATGGTGTGTCTGTGTCGGTCTTGCAGGGATAAAGCCCAGTACATAGAGGCAGCACAGGGGCTCATACATTTACCAACCCATCCCGTCTCTAAGCCCATACCTCCTTCCCCACCACCCACCCACCCCACCCTGGCCTTGGACAAAGACAGCTGCCATAAACAGCAGAGGAGAGTAGAGCAGAGTAGACTTCAGACCTCCAGACTTCATGTATTTTCATACTGCCGCTCTATGTATCATGTATCTGTCTTTTGTCTATTTCGTTCTGGCATTTTGCACCTGCCCTGTGTTTTTCATAGCTGCTTCACGAAGACATTTCCCCTCGGGGATCAATAAAGTGTATCTCTCTCTCTCTCTCTCTCTCTCTCTCTCTCTCTCTCTCTCTCTCTCTCTCTCCTCTCTCTCTCTCTCCTCTCTCTCTCTCTCTCTCTCTCTCCTCTCTCCTCTCTCTCTCTCTCTCTCTCTCTCTCCTCTCTCTCTCTCTCTCTCTCTCTCTCTCTCTCTCTCTCTCTCTCTCTCTCTCTCTCTCTCTCTCTCTCTCTCTCTCTCTCTCTCTCTCTCTCTCTCTCTCTCTACAGATTAGCAATGACGGCTCAGTCTCTTGATTTGGAAAGAAAGAATTCATAGAAATGTATAACAAAATGAATTGTCTAATGGAGGATTCTATATTTCAAGCCTGGAGGTGATGGGAAACTTGTGTTAAATATGACACTAACCGTCCTCTCTCCAAATGGCAACTGGTTCCCTATGTAGTGCACTGCTTTTGACCAGGGCCCATAGGGAATAGGGTGCCATTTGGGTCAGAGCCTTAGTGTCCACTCTGCCTGACCCTGTGTTCCAGGGGAATACTGCCCCATACAAGAGCACAGAGCACAGCTACGGACTGTTACCATGGAAGCAGAACAGTCACAGAACACATCCATCCTTTAGTACTGCCAACTAGCCCAACGCTGCCGACTCTAAGGGAAGGAAACAACTATGAATTAGCCAATCACTGTCTGTTTACGAAGCTTAACTGTACTAGTTTTCCAAAATAGCAGTTTGAGCCAGTCACCTGTGTTTGATTACAAAGCAGTTTGAGCCAGTCACCTGTGTTTGATTATAAAGCAGTTTGAGCCAGTCACCTGTGTTTGATTACAAAGCAGTTTGAGCCAGTCACCTGTGTTTGATTACAAAGCAGTTTGAGCCAGTCACCTGTGTTTGATTATAAAGCAGTTTGAGCCAGTCACCTGTGTTTGATTACAAAGCAGTTTGAGCCAGTCACCTGTGTTTGATTACAAAGCAGTTTGAGCCAGTCACCTGTGTTTGATTATAAAGCAGTTTGAGCCAGTCACCTGTGTTTGATTACAAAGCAGTTTGAGCCAGTCACCTGTGTTTGATTACAAAGCAGTTTGAGCCAGTCACCTGTGTTTGATTATAAAGCAGTTTGAGCCAGTCACCTGTGTTTGATTACAAAGCAGTTTGAGCCAGTCACCTGTGTTTGATTACAAAGCAGTTTGAGCCAGTCACCTGTGTTTGATTATAAAGCAGTTTGAGCCAGTCACCTGTGTTTGATTATAAAGCAGTTTGAGCCAGTCACCTGTGTTTGATTATAAAGCAGTTTGAGCCAGTCACCTGTGTTTGATTATAAAGCAGTTTGAGCCAGTCACCTGTGTTTGATTATAAAGAAGCACAAGGAGCAAAATGGAATCTTTGTGAGGTAAGTCACTCCTGCTGTGCAGCTTACATGTAAGTGACTAATGAGGCTAATGTTTGCCAGCTATATAAACTGAACAACAATATAAACGCAACATGTAAAGTGTTCGTCCCATGTTTTATGAGCTGAAATAAGTTATGTTTTGTTTGGGGGGGGTTTGTTCGTGCACTACCTGTAATATTGTAAAAACCACCCAACCATAATGTGTTACTATGAATATACCACTAGACTGTAAACTATGACTGCGTCCCAAATGGCACCCTATTCCTTATATAGTGCACTACATTCACTTTATTTAACTTGGCAAGTCAGGTAAGAACACATTTTTCTTTACAATGACGGCCTACCTACAGGTCTACTGTATAGAGCCTGCATAATAAGTAGTACAGTATTCATTGAAAGTGGCCTGTTGAAATGGGATTACATGTCAACTGAGCAAGTAACAGCCTTTCTAGAATCAGATCAATCACAGTAGGCTGACTGGACCAAACAAAGACTGGGTCCAAATGGCCCCCTATTCCCTATACAGTGCACTACTTTAGATCAGGGCCCATAGGGCTCTATATAGGGAAAAGTGGGCTGACTGGCCCAACCCACGGCTCCATGGTAGTTAACTAATGTGTTTGGTTACATTCATCTTTGTTAGGGACAGATCAAAATTTACTGGGGGGAAGGGGTGGTCCATAACAGGGGAGGGTAGTGTGGTTTACTGGGGGGAAGGGGTGGTCCATAACAGGGGAGGGTAGTGTGGTTTACTGGGGGGAAGGGGTGGTCCATAACAGGGGAGGGTAGTGTGGTTTACTGGGGGGAAGGGGTGGTCCATAACAGGGGAGGGAGTGTGGTTTACTGGGGGGAAGGGGTGGTCCATAACAGGGGAGGGAGTGTGGTTTACTGGGGGGAAGGGGTGGTCCATAACAGGGGAGGGTAGTGTGTTGTTTCCATGGATCTTCTGCTTGTATTTTCTCTATAAACAACTTGCTTTGATATTACCCTAATAAAGTGTTTGTGAAGGTTTGTTATGGAGTGGCTGTCATTAAGCTGTATCTACTGCAGGCCTATGATATGAAGGCAGTGCCCTGGTGCTCCAACTGACTGACAGTTGAACTTGAGGTGAGGAAGACTGTTTCAGGCCTATCAGAGTTTAAACAAAATATTCGGATAGAGTTGAATGAACTACCCTCCTTCTGAATATCTACGTCTGTCTAGCATACTCGCCATCTGTCATAAAGAAATGCGTGTGGGTGTCGTAGCATGCCACTGATATATCTCTATCTCTCTGGGCTAGGCCTCAGCCTCTCCTCCTTCATATATACTGAACAAAAAAATAAACAACAACATGGAAAGTGGAAAAGGAAAGCTGGGATACTAGTTGTGAATACATGAAACTGAAATATGTCTTCCTTATTTAATTTAACTCAACCCCTCTGAATCAGAGAGGTGCGCTAGACTGTCTTAATCCACATCCACGTGTTTCATGATCACAGAAAGGTTCATTTCTCTATTTCTCTCAAATGTTGAGCACAAATTAGTTTCCATCCCTGTTAGAGAACATTTCTTCTTTGCTAAGATATTCCATCCAATGGGCATGCAGACTGCAGGAATGTCCACCAGAGCGGTTGACATGCTGACTGCAGGAATGTCCACCAGAGCGGTTGGCATGCAGACCGCAGGAATGTCCAACAGAGCGGTTGGCATGCTGACTGCAGGAATGTCCACCAGAGCGGTTGACATGCTGACTGCAGGAATGTCCACCAGAGCGGTTGGCATGCAGACCGCAGGAATGTCCACCAGAGCGGTTGGCATGCTGACTGCAGGAATGTCCACCAGAGCGGTTGGCATGCAGACTGCAGGAATGTCCACCAGAGCGGTTGGCATGCTGACTGCAGGAATGTCCACCAGAGCGGTTGGCATGCTGACTGCAGGAATGTCCACCAGAGCGGTTGGCATGCAGACTGCAGGAATGTCCACCAGAGCGGTTGGCATGCTGACTGCAGGAATGTCCACCAGAGCGGTTGGCATGCTGACTGCAGGAATGTCCACCTGAGCGGTTGGCATGCAGACTTCAGGAATGTCCACCAGAGCGGTTGGCATGCAGACTTCAGGAATGTCCACCAGAGCGGTTGGCATGCTGACTGCAGGAATGTCCACCAGAGCGGTTGGCATGCTGACTGCAGGAATGTCCACCAGAGCTGTTGACTTAGTGTATGTAAACTTCTGACCCACTGGAATTGTTATTTAGTGAATTATAAGTGAAATAATTTGTCTGTAAATAATTACTTGTGTCATGCACAAAGTAGATGTCCTAACCGACTTGCCAGCATGAATGGGGAAAATATCATGCTTGATCTAGTGGGAAAGTCATAAAATAGGCCTGCCTGATGACTTCTTATCCCTTGCACAAAAAGCCTACAGCTGTGTCTGTCCCGAGCTCAGTGGCCCAGAATATTTCATACAATGTTTCCAGTTTGTTGCAGACAGGCCATGCATAGCCAATGTGATTTATAGGATATTTATTTGTATCAGAATATTTTCTACCTGCAGGCTGCAATGCTTTATAGGCAGTAGTTTTTAAGTTTTTATCATTTTCATTTAGATTTGGATAGAATTTTGATTAACCACATGACAATGATTTTGAGATATGAAGACGTTTTTATAAATGAAATGAAACTCTTCCACAAAAATGTGCATATGAATATGCATATGAATGAATCGGTAGAACTGGTAAGATAAATTGGCATTCTACATCAGAAAGGTTGCCGACTCCTCGTGTAGCATATTACCAGCAACTTCAGGAGAGTAACCGCAGAATCTGTGAAAGCCATTAGAAGCGGGAGGGGGATGGTCGGGCCAGGTTACGTTTAGTTTATTCTGGTTGTCTTGATCTCGGGATCTCTCTTGAGTCATTTGAGTCTTATTTCGTTAAACAGTGTGCTTAAAGCATCAGACAAGACAATGCATATAAAGTAGATTTTATTAAAACAAATAGGATGTGTCTATATATGGAAAAATATGTTTAAAAATTTCAACCAATGGATTGGTCGAAAAAACAGATGTCTTTCGATGGACAGCCCTAATGTTCTATATACTCCAGTTGTTAAATGAAGACCTTTTCCAACAATTTGCTGTTCATGCACGAAGGGAAATGGAAGTTGGCAGTACTGATGTCCTAAGCCGTCTACACGTACCCAATACTCAGACACCAGCCTGGCAGTACTGATGTCCTAAGCCGTCTACCCATACCCAATATTCAGACACCAGCCTGGCAGTACTGATGTCCTAAGCCGTCTACACTACTGTACTGATGTCCTAAGTAGTACTTACTAAGGAAGCCAGTCTGACAGCCTGTTTGGGTGAGGCAGAGGGAGGGATGGAGAGATGGAGGGATGAAGGAGGAGAGGAGTCTGTCTGTCTTTTGGAGAGAGGTAGAGGGAGGGATAGAGGGATGGCGTGAAGGAGGAGAGGAGTCTGTCTGTTTGGTTGAGCAAGGTAGAGGGATGGATGGATGGATGGATGGATGGATGGATGGATGGATGGATGGATGGATGGATGGATGGATGGATGGATGGATGGATGGATGGATGGATGGATGGATGGATGGATGGATGGATGGATGGAGGGAGAGGAGTGTATGGTTGGGTGAGCATGGTAGAGGTAGGGATGGAGGAATGGATGGATGGAGGAGAGGAGTCTGTGTTTGGATGAGCAGGGTTGAGGGAGGGATGGAGGGATGGATGGATGGAGGAGAGGAGTCTGTGTTTGGATGAGCAGGGTTGAGGGAGGGATGAAGGGATGGATGGAGGAGAGGAGTCTGTGTTTGGATGAGCAGGGTAGAGGGAGGGATGGAGGGATGGGTGGATGGAGGGATGGATGGAGGGGTGGAAGGATGAAGAAGGAGAAGAGCCTGTGTGTTTGGGCGAGGTCAGCTCCATTCCCCTGCTGGTATTCAGCCAGCTATCTCCTAGGCAACTGGCATGAGCCACAAATAGAACACCACCACACTGAATCCCTATGCCGCACCGTGGCCACACCAGACCTACACACTCAGATCCTTCCACCGTGACAGATAACGCCTAGCAACAACACAGAGACCAGTCCACATCCGCCACATCGGCTGTTGAAGCATCCCTAACACATGACATCCTTCTAAAGTCCTTCCTTTACATACAAACACCAACACTCCAAATGAGGGATATGAAATCACCAGTCCTGAATGTGTTGTTTAGCTGTAAGGGCACTCCAGAACACAGGGTGAAGGAAGTGTATCCATGTTAGAAAGTGGGCTCATTACATGTGACTATCCATCCACAGCTGAAGCAGGAAGTTCCTGTCATAGAGCTAATCTGTCTGTAGAGCAGGTGTAGAACCAATGTCCGTACTGTGAGACGCCTAAGATAGCGCTACAGGGAGACAGGATGGACAGCTGATCGTCCTCGCAGTGGCAGACCACGTGTAACAACACCTGCACAGGATCGGTACATCCGAACATCACACCGGTGGGACTGATACAGGATGGCAACAACGACTGCCCGAGTTACACCAGGAACGCACAATCCCTCCATCAGTGCTCACAGCAAGAACAAGCAAATCTGGTGCAGTCCATGAGGAGGAGATGCTCTGCAGTACTTAATACAGCTGGTGGAAACACCAGATACTGACTGGTACTTTTGATTTTGACCCTCCTTTGTTCAGGGACACATTATTCCATTTCTGTTAGTCACATGTCTGTGGAACTTGTTCAGTTTATGTCTCAGTTGTTGAATCTTGTTATGTTCATACAAATATTTACACATGTTAAGTTTGCTGAAAAATAAACGCAGTTGACAGTGAGAGGACGTTTTTTTTTTGCTGAGTATATATAGGCCTAATTCATTCATTGCTTAGATGTGTGTGTTTTGGGTATGTGTTGTGTAGTTGTTAGATATTACTGTTAGATATTACTGTTAGATATTACTGCACTGTCAGAACTAGAAGCACAAGCATTTCGCTACACTCGCAATAACATCTGCTAAACATGTATATGTGACCAATACCATTAGATTTGCTTGTTAAACCTAGCCTATCCAGAGAGGGAACTGAGTACTGACTGTACTGTCATAAACCTAGCCTATCCAGAGAGGGAACTGAGTACTGACTGTACTGTCATAAACCTAGCCTATCCAGAGAGGGAACTGAGTACTGACTGTACTGTCATAAACCTAGCCTATCCAGAGAGGGAACTGAGTACTGACTGTACTGTCATAAACCTAGCCTATCCAGAGAGGGAACTGAGTACTGACTGTACTGTCATAAACCTAGCCTATCCAGAGAGGGAACTGAGTACTGACTGTACTGTCATAAACCTAGCCTATCCAGAGAGGGAACTGAGTACTGACTGTACTGTCATAAACCTAGCCTATCCAGAGAGGGAACTGAGTACTGACTGTACTGTCATAAACCTAGCCTATCCAGAGAGGGAACTGAGTACTGACTGTACTGTCATAAACCTAGCCTATCCAGAGAGGGAACTGAGTACTGACTGTACTGTCATAAACCTAGCCTATCCAGAGAGGGAACTGAGTACTGACTGTACTGTCATAAACCTAGCCTATCCAGAGAGGGAACTGAGTACTGACTGTACTGTCATAAACCTAGCCTATCCAGAGAGGGAACTGAGTACTGACTGTACTGTCATAAACCTAGCCTATCCAGAGAGGGAACTGAGTACTGACTGTACTGTCATAAACCTAGCCTATCCAGAGAGGGAACTGAGTACTGACTGTACTGTCATAAACCTAGCCTATCCAGAGAGGGAACTGAGTACTGACTGTCATATTAGTGAAATGCCGGAGAAGATGAGGGTGTTTCCTTACAGAACATGACTCCTCCTCATTAGGGTTAAATCAACTGTACAGAGTGAAACAGGCACAGGCTGCGTCACAAATGGCTCCCTACTCCCTATATAGTGCATTACGTTTAGACAAGACCCATAGGGAATAGGGTGCCATTTGGGGCGCCAACATAGTGGCAGGAGAACACAAAGCAAGACGAGGGAAGGCGTTCTCATTGTGCTGAAAACAACCAAGTACACACAGCAACACAACACCAGAGGTTGGTAGTTCATCAGTGAACTAGTGCAACTAGCTAACACAGTTCCTTATCATACCAGGACTGATCCCAGGGTTTCTACCAGTCTCAAACTAGGGGTGGACGGTATACCGGTATGAACCTGAATACAGGTATGATGTTGTGCCATGATATCATGATACATTTATAAATGTATGAAATCAGGCCTTTTTGTTCGTTCAGTCGAGTGATACAGCGGGCGAAGCATGGACGTTACACGCAATCTGACAGCCAATCAAAATCAACAAACAAGCAAGCGAACATTTAGAGAAGTGAACTCCTTTCGTTAGCAAACATGTTCTCCATGAAGATCGGATTAACACTATCTGTCCCAACCAGAATCCAGTCCCACAGAGGCCTGTTCTCCATGAAGATCTGATTAACACTGTCTGTCCCAACCAGAATCCAGTCCCACAGAGGCCTGTTCTCCATGAAGATCTGATTAACACTATCTGTCCCAACCAGAATCCAGTCCCACAGAGGCCTGTTCTCCATGAAGATCTGATTAACACTGTCTGTCCCAACCAGAATCCAGTCCCACAGAGGCCTGTTCTCCATGAAGATCTGATTAACACTATCTGTCCCAACCAGAATCCAGTCCCTCAGAGGCCTGTTCTCCATGAAGATCTGATTAACACTATCTGTCCCAACCAGAATCCAGTCCCACAGAGGCCTGTTCTCCATGAAGATCTGATTGACACTATCTGTCCCAACCAGAATCCAGTCCCACAGAGGCCTGTTCTCCATGAAGTTCTGATTGACACTATCTGTCCCAACCAGAATCCAGTCCCACAGAGGCCTGTTCTCCATGAAGATCTGATTGACACTATCTGTCCCAACCAGAATCCAGTCCCACAGAGGCCTGTTCTCCATGAAGATCTGATTAACACTGTCTGTCCCAACCAGAATCCAGTCCCACAGAGGCCTGTTCTCCATGAAGATCTGATTGACACTGTCTGTCCCAACCAGAATCCAGTCCCACAGAGGCCTGTTCTCCATGAAGATCTGATTGACACTGTCTGTCCCAACCAGAATCCAGTCCCACAGAGGCCTGTTCTCCATGAAGATCTGATTAACACTGTCTGTCCCAACCAGAATCCAGTCCCACAGAGGCCTGTTCTCCATGAAGATCTGATTAACACTGTCTGTCCCAACCAGAATCCAGTCCCACAGAGGCCTGTTCTCCATGAAGATCTGATTAACACTGTCTGTCCCAACCAGAATCCAGTCCCACAGAGGCCTGTTCTCCATGAAGATCTGATTAACACTATCTGTCCCAACCAGAATCCAGTCCCACAGAGGCCTGTTCTCCATGAAGATCTGATTAACACTATCTGTCCCAACCAGAATCCAGTCCCACAGAGGCCTGTTCTCCATGAAGATCTGATTAACACTATCTGTCCCAACCAGAATCCAGTCCCACAGAGGCCTGTTCTCCATGAAGATCTGATTAACACTATCTGTCCCAACCAGAATCCAGTCCCACAGAGGCCTGTTCTCCATGAAGATCTGATTAACACTGTCTGTCCCAACCAGAATCCAGTCCCACAGAGGCCTGTTCTCCATGAAGATCTGATTAACACTGTCTGTCCCAACCAGAATCCAGTCCCACAGAGGCCTGTTCTCCATGAAGATCTGATTAACACTATCTGTCCCAACCAGAATCCAGTCCCACAGAGGCCTGTTCTCCATGAAGATCTGATTAACACTATCTGTCCCAACCAGAATCCAGTCCCACAGAGGCCTGTTCTCCATGAAGATCTGATTAACACTATCTGTCCCAACCAGAATCCAGTCCCACAGAGGCCTGTTCTCCATGAAGATCTGATTGACACTATCTGTCCCAACTAGGGTTGCACATTTTGGGGAATATTCAGAGGTGGAAACTTTCCGTGTGAATTAACGAGAATATTTGCACATTAATATTAATACCATTTGAATGTAGATGTTTTTTGCATTGGATATATTTACCATATAATATGGAGACAGAAACATAAACCTTTTACCTTATCATAAGTAGACAGAAACAGAAACCTTTTACCTTATCATAAGTAGACAGAAACATAAACCTTTTACCTTATCATAAGTAGACAGAAACATAAACCTTTTACCTTATCATAAGTAGACAGAAACAGAAACCTTTTACCTTATCATAAGTAGACAGAAACAGAAACCTTTTACCTTATCATAAGTAGACAGAAACATAAACCTTTTACCTTATCATAAGTAGACAGAAACATAAATCTTTTACCTTATCATAAGTAGACAGAAACATAAACCTTTTACCTTATCATAAGTAGACATAAACATAAACCTTTTACCTTATCATAAGTAGACAGAAACATAAACCTTTTACCTTATCATAAGTAGACAGAAACATAAACCTTTTACCTTATCATAAGTAGACAGAAACATAAACCTTTTACCTTATCATAAGTAGACAGAAACATAAACCTTTTACCTTATCATAAGTAGACATAAACATAAACCTTTTACCTTATCATAAGTAGACAGAAACATAAACCTTTTACCTTATCATAAGTAGACAGAAACATAAACCTTTTACCTTATCATAAGTAGACAGAAACATAAACCTTTTACCTTATCATAAGTAGACAGAAACATAAACCTTTTACCTTATCATAAGTAGACATAAACATAAACCTTTTACCTTATCATAAGTAGACAGAAACATAAACCTTTTACCTTATCATAAGTAGACAGAAACATAAACCTTTTACCTTATCATAAGTAGACAGAAACATAAACCTTTTACCTTATCATAAGTAGACAGAAACATAAACCTTTTACCTTATGGGATGATTTCATTGAACAACAAAATAAAGCGAATATTGAATGATCCCCAATGATCCATCACATCTCCCAAAAACGTTTTCAACATACATCTGTAAAATGATAGTCTAGAAACTAAAGCTTTGGTTGTCTTCCTCTCAGTCTTCCATGTCTTCTCCCTGAACCTCCTCAATGTCCACCTCTTGAACATCAGACTCTCGAGGCCTCATCTTCACTGTCACTTTCCAACCCTGTTGAGGATGGCTCGTTGTCAGGCTCAAAAAGCCTCAAATTTGCCCGGATGGCCACCAATTTTTCAACCCTTGTATTGGTCAGCCTGTTGCGTGCTTTGGTGTGTGTGTTCCCTAACAAGGATCAGTTGCGCTCTGAGGCGGCTGATGTTGGTGGGATTTGGAGGATGATGGAGGCAACAGGGGAAAGAGCCTCAGATCCACAAAGTCCCTTCCACCAGGTGGCTGATGAGATATGTTGGCACGACTGCCATATTGCATCTCCATCCCAAAGCCCTTGCTTGTAAATGTACTTCGCCAGACTGCCAAGAACCTTGCCCTCATCCAGGCCAAGGTGGCGAGACACGGTAGTGATGACACCATAAGCCTTGTTGATGTCTGTACCAGACAGGACACTGCCAGCATACTTGGGGTCCAACATGTACGCTGCAGCATGTATGGGCTTCAGGCAGAAGTCTTCATGCTTTTTGATGTATTTCAGAACTGCAGTTTCCTCTGCTTGGAGCAACAGTGAAGTGGGCAGGGCAGTACGGATTTCTTCTCTTACATCTGCAAGCAGAGTCTGAACATCAGACAGGATGGCATTGTCTCCCTCAATCCGTGCAATGGCTACTGTTATAGGTTTCAGGAGTGCTTACCAGGCTGCTTACCACTCTCTCCCAAAATACATAATCCAGGAGGATCCTCTTGATGGGGCTGTCCATATCGGCAGACTGTGATATGGTCATTTCTTGGAGAGACTCCTTCCCCTTCAGGAGACTGTCAAACATGATGACATCAGCACCCCAACGGGTGTTGCTGGGCAGCTTCAATGTGTTGCTCTTATTCTTCTCACTTTGCTTGGTGAGGTAGATTTCTGCTATGACTTGATGACCCTTCACATACCTAACCATTTCATTGGCTCTCTTGTACAGTGTATCCATTGTTTTCAGTGCCATGATGTCCTTGAGGAGCAGATTCAATGCATCAGCAGCACAGCCAATGGGTGTGATGTGAGGGTAGGACTCCTCCACTTTAGACCAAGCAGCCTTCATGTTCGCAGCATTGTCTGTCACCAGTGCAAATACCTTCTGTGGTCCAAGGTCATTGAGGACTGCCTTCAGCTCATCTGCAATGTAGAGACCGGTGTGTCTGTTGTCCCTTGTGTCTGTGCTCTTGTAGAATACTGGTTGAGGGGTGGAGATGATGTAGTTAATTATTCCTTGCCCACGAACATTCGACCACCCATCAGAGATGATTGCAATACAGTCTGCTTTCTCTATGATTTGCTTGACCTTCACTTGAACTCTGTTGAACTCTGCATCCAGCAGATGAGTAGATAAAGCATGTCTGGTTGGAGGGGTGTATGCTGGGAGAAGAACATTCAGAAATCTCTTCCAATACACATTGTGTGAGCATCAGAGGTGAACCAGTTGCATCACAGCTCGAGCAAGACATTCATCAGCATTTCTCTGACTTCGTTCCTCCATTGAGTAAAAAAATCTTCTGATTCCAGGAGGACCACGAGCTGTTGCTATCGATAAGGTGTCTGATTCATCATTTTCACCTCCAATAGAAGTAGAGGGACTTTTGTCAGAGGTTGCTTGTTGTGAGCGCTGAGGGAACTTCATGCACTTGGTGAATTAACACTCCTCAGTTAGCAGGCTCAAGCAAGCTAAAACCCACATGGTAGCAGAAATGGTTAACAAGTTAGAAATGATTTAAACACACTTTGCTGTAGGCTACTATTGACTAGTTAACAAAAAATAATGTATGTCATATAAAATATATTCACCCACCCAGTATTGTAATCAAAACTTACCAGAAAGCATGTAGTCCTTGGCTCAGACAGTAGAATTGCCTTATGTGTATGCCACTGTTATAAGCACATTTCTTTGATGAATTTAAGCAAAATTCCCAAAATTCGAGGCTTAACTTCCCATGGAGAATTTCCGTAAAAATTCTAGACATTTACCGGAAAGTTTCCGACCCTTTGCAACCACTGAAGACAAGGAAAATAACGCTACTGAGGTTGATTTACAGGACGACTAAGAATTGGTTGGAAAATAGGGGGATGACATAACGAGTGCAATTAATTACGTATCACATAGAGAAAGACATGGAACCAATTCAAACTGTGGAGAAAGACAGTTTCAGGAAGTTGATTCGAACTCTAGATCCAAGATACGAGATCCCGAGCCGTAAAAACTTCAGCAAAACATGTCTGCCAGAACTCTACACAGAATGTCGGGACACAGTTGCCAAAGAAATCTGTAACGACACATTCTTCTCTACCACTCCATCCTTGGGCATGGAAGAGTCACGTCAAGTATGTATGACTACCGACAGCAGACAGCAGATGGAACATGGTCAAAGGTTTGGAGCTGAACGAATGGACAAGACTAGGGGGTTTGGAGCTGAACGAATGGACAAGACTAGGGGGTTTGGAGCTGAACGAAGAATTCAGAACATATTTACTCTCACTGTTTACCGCTGTCCTAGAGAGAACATGTTTACTCCTACAGACCAGTCTAACTGTTTACCGCTGTCCTAGAGAGAACATGTTTACTCCTACAGACCAGTCTAACTGTTTACCGCTGTCCTAGAGAGAACATGTTTACTCCTACAGACCAGTCTAACTGTTTACCGCTGTCCTAGAGAGAACATGTTTACTCCTACAGACCAGTCTCACTGTTTACCGCTGTCCTAGAGAGAACATGTTTACTCCTACAGACCAGTCTAACTGTTTACTGCTGTCCTAGAGAGAACATGTTTACTCTCACTGTTTACTGCTGTCCTAGAGAGAACATGTTTACTCCTACAGACCAGTCTCACTGTTTACTGCTGTCCTAGAGAGAACATGTTTACTCCTACAGACCAGTCTCACTGTTTACCGCTGTCCTAGAGAGAACATGTTTACTCCTACAGACCAGTCTAACTGTTTACCGCTGTCCTAGAGAGAACATGTTTACTCCTACAGACCAGTCTCACTGTTTACTGCTGTCCTAGAGAGAACATGTTTACTCCTACAGACCAGTCTCACTGTTTACCGCTGTCCTAGAGAGAACATGTTTACTCCTACAGACCAGTCTAACTGTTTACCGCTGTCCTAGAGAGAACATGTTTACTCCTACAGACCAGTCTAACTGTTTACCGCTGTCCTAGAGAGAACATGTTTACTCCTACAGACCAGTCTCACTGTTTACCGCTGTCCTAGAGAGAACATGTTTACTCCTACAGACCAGTCTAACTGTTTACCGCTGTCCTAGAGAGAACATGTTTACTCTCACTGTTTACTGCTGTCCTAGAGAGAACATGTTTTTACCTTCTTTCCTTTCTTTTTATGGAGAGCAGCCGTCTTCCCAGAGCCCTTCTCCTTGACTTCCTCACTCATGTTTCTGGCTGATCTCCTCCGTTAGTTAATCCAACATGAAGACTAGAGCAGGGCTACTGTCAGACTGGCAGCACAGCACTCAAAGTCCATCCGGAGAGGAGAGGAGAGGAGAGGAGCTCTATCACTCAATCACACATCTCTCTTTCTCTCTCTCTCTCTCTCTCTCTCTCTCTCTCTCAGCTCCACTTCTTCTGTTATCTCTCTGTATACCTCTACCTCTATCTCCCACACAATCCACAAGTTAGTGTCAGAGAATCAAATAAATTAAAATTCTTGAGAATCAATAATCTGTGGGCTCAGTATCTCTCTCTCAGTGTGGTGGTTGGTTTCGTTGTTGGCTGCTGTTGCCTTCCTGCCCACAGATGTATAGACAACACTGTGGCTCCACTCTGTCTGTCTGTCTGTCTGTCTGTCTGTCTGTCTGTCTGTCTGTCTGTCTGTCTGTCTGTCTGTCTGTCTGTCTGTCGACCAACACTGTTGAGAGGCTGAGAGGTCTTTACTAGTGAATGGTAGATAGCTGAGAGGTCTTAGAAATGTCTCTCTGCCCTGCTGTCTGACTGTCACGACTTCCGCCGAAGTTGCTCCCTCCCCCGGGGCGGGCTGCCGGAATAGGTCGACGTCGCCCGAGTACTAGCCATCACCGATCCACTACTCAGTGTCTGTTTGTCCTGTTCCCGTCACACCGGTTGTCCATTTTGTCACTAATTGTTGGTGCGTCTTATTCCCTCTGCTCCCCCGGGTCTCTGCCGGTGATTGTCTTTATTCTGAGTGTGTTACGTGATTGGAGTTCCATTGTGTTACGGAACTATTATAGAGAGTTGTCAGTAAAGTTATTTTCCCGCCTGCCTTTCGCGCAGGAAAATATTCACACTGACTGGGTCTGTCTGTCTGTCTGTCCGTCTGCCTGCCCTGGCTGTTTAAGAAGCATCAGGTCCTTCCAGAACAGAGAAGCTCTGCTAAGATAAGTGGAGGGTCTCTCTCTGGTGGCAGATCAGTTGTGGATGGATTATCACCACTGTGAACCAACTACAGCCCAGTACAATTATACCAACTAGTTAATACCAGTTAGTACAATTCAAACTGGGGCCCTGGTTTCTCTCTCTCTCTAAGTGTTAGTGCTCTGGCAGTCTGGCCCTGGTAACAGATATTCCTCCTGTGTGATTTATCAGTAGACAACTTAATGGAAGGATGAGAGCAGACTGATAGTGCTGCTGTAGGACGGGACAGGACCGGACGGACGGACGGACGGACAGACAGAGAGAGAGGACCCACCCTGACAGAGGCTGTGGCCCAAATAGCAGCCTATTCCCATAAGGCTCTGGTCAAAAGTAGTGCACTATATAGGGTATAGAGTGCAATTTGGGCCACACCCAGAGACTCATCACATTATGTTGTATTATTAGGTGATGGTTTGATTTTACTGTTTGAATTAAATGAAGCTGTTGTCCTACCCTGTCCCTGTGTTTCAACAGGAGCCTCACCAGCCTGCCCTCTGCTGGCGGATAGAAGTAATGATATACAACCATGTTGAAATTCTTTTCACATTCAGAACAAGGGAAGATGGAGGTAAACTGAGGCCGTTGTGGTGATGTTGTGTTGTGTTAAACAAAACCTATACTAATGAAGCATGGTGATGGACAGGACTACTGATAACAAGCTGCTCTGAGGTCTCCAAAACACTGCTGTGGTCTGATGGGTGTGTATGTTTTAAGGAGAACTGTCAGTTTCTCATCCTCACTCTGAAAATAACACCCATTCTGTCGCCCAAGAGTGTCTGCGCTCCTGTTGGCCTCAATATGTTGTGACAGGGGTGTAGAAGCAGTGTAGCTTGGTGGACAAGTTGTGTCATACCCAGACTGACAGCCCAGCCAGACCAGTGGACCTCCTGTCCATGGCTGTGTCCCAAATGGAGCCTGATCCTTTGGTCAAAAGAAACACACTATGTAGGGAAAGTGAAAAGGAAAGCTGGGATACTAGTTATGTACAACTGAATACATTCAACTGAAATGTGTCTTACACATTTAACCCAACCTCTGAATCAGAGAGGAGCGGGGGGGCTGCCTTAATCCACATCCACGTCTTCGGCGCTCAGGGAACAGTGGAATAACTGCCTTGTTCAGGAACAGTGGAATAACTGCCTTGTTCAGGAACAGTGGAATAACTGCCTTGTTCAGGAACAGTGGAATAACTGCCTTGTTCAGGGGCAGAACGACATATTTTTACCTTGTCAGCTCGGGGATTCGATCCAGCAACCTTTCGGGTCTAATTTGGAATGCAGTTTACATCCCCATGAATTCTGCCTCCAAACCCTCTTGCCAGGATGCACCAGGAGCCACCAGTAACATGATCTGACTAGTCCACCATGTCTGTATTGTAGACTCTGAACATGGATCTGACTAGTCCACCATGTCTGTATTGTAGACTCTGAACATGGATCTGACTAGTCCACCATGTCTGTGTTGTAGACTCTGAACATGGATCTGACTAGTCCACCATGTCTGTGTTGTAGACTCTGAACATGGATCTGACTAGTCCACCATGTCTGTGTTGTAGACTCTGAACATGGATCTGACTAGTCCACCATGTCTGTGTTGTAGACTCTGAACATGGATCTGACTAGTCCACCATGTCTGTGTTGTAGACTCTGAACATGGATCTGACTAGTCCACCATGTCTGTGTTGTAGACTCTGAACATGGATCTGACTAGTCCACCATGTCTGTGTTGTAGACTCTGAACATGGATCTGACTAGTCCACCATGTCTGTGTTGTAGACTCTGAACATGGATCTGACTAGTCCACCATGTCTGTGTTGTAGACTCTGAACATGGATCTGACTAGTCCACCATGTCTGTGTTGTAGACTCTGAACATGGATCTGACTAGTCCACCATGTCTGTGTTGTAGACTCTGAACATGGATCTGACTAGTCCACCATGTCTGTGTTGTAGACTCTGAACATGGATCTGACTAGTCCACCATGTCTGTATTGTAGACTCTGAACATGGATCTGACTAGTCCACCATGTCTGTGTTGTAGACTCTGAACATGGATCTGACTAGTCCACCATGTCTGTATTGTAGACTCTGAACATGGATCTGACTAGTCCACCATGTCTGTGTTGTAGACTCTGAACATGGATCTGACTAGTCCACCATGTCTGTGTTGTAGACTCTGAACATGGATCTGACTAGTCCACCATGTCTGTATTGTAGACTCTGAACATGGATCTGACTAGTCCACCAGGTTTAGACTCCTCCCTCTGCTTAGAGAGACACAGCTATGTAAGCTCTCACATTTTTCAACATGTTTTTTACAATAAGATAGTTTTGGAGTTAGATAAACTAGGATTTATCAGCAGGGACAGATACAGGATGGTTCCCTCCACATCTTAACCTTCACTACAGATCAACACTTCAAACCTACAACCTAATTTTTTGACAATATTTACCTGGAAATAATAACTCTCTCAAGGATTCCCTTTTACCAAGCAATACAGGGGCTCTGGCAAATAAAGACCTGAGATCCTGGAACTGAGACCTGATACAACTTCAACTAGCACTGAGGTGTGAAGTGTGAAGAGAGATGTCGAAGCCTTTGAAGCTGTTCAGAGACCATCCACTGACATTTTCTACAAGAAATCATCTCCAGAAATAAAAGCTTTTTTAATTTTTTTAATTTAACCTTTATTTAACTAGGCAAGTCAGTTAAGAACACATTCTTATTTACAATAACCTCCTGTGGGGACGGGGGCTGGGATTAACAATATAAATAAATAAAATATAAATATAGGACCAAACACACATCACGACAAGAGAGACAAAACAACACTACATAAAGAGACAAAACAACACTACATACAGAGAGACAAAACAACACTACATACAGAGAGACAAAACAACACTACATACAGAGAGACCTAACAACATAGCAAGGCAGCAACACATGACAACACAGCAAGGCAGCAACATAACATGACAACACAGCAAGGCAGCAACACATGACAACACAGCATGGTAGCAACACAACATGACAACACAGCATGGCAGCAACATAACATGACAACACAGCAAGGCAGCAACATAACATGACAACACAGCATGGTAGCAACATAACATGACAACAACATGGTAGCAACACATGACAACACAGCATGGTAGCAACACAACATGACAACACAGCATGGTAGCAACACAACATGACAACAACATGGTAGCAACACATGACAACACAGCATGGCTGCAACACATGACAACACAGCATGGTAACAACACATGACAACACAGCATGGTAGCAACACATGACAACACAGCATGGCAGCAACACATGACAACACAGCAAGGCAGCAACACAACATGACAACAACATGGTAGCAACACATGACAACACAGCATGGCTGCAACACATGACAACACAGCATGGTAACAACACATGACAACACAGCATGGTAGCAACACATGACAACACAGCATGGCAGCAACACATGACAACACAGCATGGTAGCAACACATGACAACACAGCATGGTAGCAACACATGACAACACAGCATGGTAGCAACACATGACAACACAGCATGGCAGCAACACATGACAACACAGCATGGTAGCAACACATGACAACACAGCATGGTAGCAACACATGACAACACAGCATGGCAGCAACACATTACAACACAGCATGGTAGCAACACAACAAGACAACACAGCAAGGCAGCAACACATGACAACAAAGCATGGTAGCAACATAACATGACAACACAGCATGGTAGCAACACAACATGACAACACAGCAAGGCAGCAACACATGACAACAAAGCATGGTAGCAACATAACATGACAACACAGCATGGTAGCAACACAACATGACAACACAGCAAGGCAGCAAAACATTACAACAAAGCATGGTAGCAACATAACATGACAACACAGCATGGTAGCAACACAACATGACAACACAGCAAGGCAGCAACACATGACAACACAGCATGGTAGCAACACAACATGACAACACAACATGGTAGCAACACAAAACATGGTACAAACATTATTGGGCTCAGACAACAGCACAAAGGACAAGAAGGTAGAGATGACAATACATCACACAAAGCAGCCACAACTGTCAGTAAGAGTGTCCATGATTGAGTCTTTGAATGAAGAGATTGAGATAAAACTGTCCAGTTTGAGTGTTTGTTGCAGCTCGTTCCAGTCGCTAGCTGCAGCCAACTGAAAAGACGAGCGACCCAGGGATGTGTGTGCTTTGGGGACCTTTAACAGAATGTGACTGGCAGAACGAGTGTTGTATGTGGAGGATGAGGGCTGCAGTAGATATCTCAGATAGGGGGGAGTGAGGCCTAAGATAGATAGATAGATAGATAGATAGATAGATAGATAGATAGATAGATAGATAGATAGATAGATAGATAGATAGATAGATAGATAGATAGATAGATAGATAGATAGATAGATAGATAGGTACTTTATTGATCCCCGAGGGCAGGTGCAGAATTGATAAAGAAATGTGTTTAATGTTAATGACTAAGATGTTTCACCCTGGAACTGTGTAATGTTTATCTCTAACGACACCAGAGCTTTTGCAGAATCGACAGCTCTAAGTGGAGGATGGGCTGAGAACTCAGGAGTGAATACATATGTGACAGAATGGTTTGATGAAATATTTGGGAAATGGAAAACAATAGTAGCCACCATCTCGGGTGCTGCTATTGCTTGTATTCTTATTTCCCTGTGTCAGAAGATAGGTGAGAAAGGCGTTGGAAAATGCAGGCGTCCAAGCAGATGGTGAGACATGGACCAGTGAAAATCTTGAATAAAGGTTGTAACTGGAAGGGAAATGGAACTTTGTTCAGGCTAACAGATGTTGTATACATTTATTGGAATGATGAAGATACTCCTCCAAGCCTAGTAGATGATTGAGATCCTTTCCATTCCAAGGAGCCCATGCTGAACGAGACTATCTTTAATGTTTAGAAAAGACTGATTCTTTATATGAAGGTCATGACGAAGATCCTAACCGGAAGAGTTATGACTGAATAGGCCTAGAACAGTCGTTGATGAGTTTGGAATATAAATACATGTATTGGTTTTGTATGACATTTAGGAATCCTATGAGGATAGATGTGTAATGATCAGTGTGAAAATTTAGTCAAAGGGTGGATTGATAAAGAAATGTGTATGTTTAATGTTTATGACTAAGATGTTTCACCCTGAAACTGTGTAATGTGTGAGATGTATTAGAAATTACATAGACAATGTTTAGACTAGGTTAGGATGTTACCATTTGGTGAATGAGTCAGGATGTGGTTAAAGAAAAATAAAGGCGGAGACAGACCATTTATGAAGGCTGTTAGTCCTGCAGGAGATTATGCGGCCATAAAGGTTCACAGGGCCCCGTCCATCAGAATTGGGTCTGGTCTTCGAGGTGTGAGTAAACATTAGCAACTGAGGGATGTCTTTGAGGGGGGTGACCTGAGATAACAGGACAGGGTCTTTGAAGGCAGACCCTGAGAACTTGCAGGCCATAAAACAGGGTGGAGGCTTTGCTGACTGGATATTATAAAAGGCTTTGTATTATTTCTTTCTGCAGAACGTTCTCTGAATAAAACCTGACCATTGTAAAGCTGGAGCTCTCTCTGTATTATTAAAACAAATTGAAGAATTTACAACCTTCAGGATACAGATAGAGTTAAAAAGTTAATTTAGAACATTGGAATAGAAATTATCATGACAAAAATACCACAACGAAAATACACAAAAGACAGATACACGGTACATGATACATAGAGCGGCAGTATGAACAAGTATAGAAATACAAGATATCTGGAGTGCAAAAAAAAGCTATAAAAAGACATTGCATAGTATGGGTGGTTGGCTGAATATGTACACTATACATTGGTGGATGTTGGATGGTTAACTATACTATACAGGTCGATGGCAGAGAAATACTTCAGTAGCTAAAAATGCGTATGATATGAGCGAGGGTAATAATAGTTTACTTAATAGACAGACTGGGTAAATGAACAGGTAAGTGAATATTTTGCATGGTTAAATTAGCTGTACAGTTAGGTATACAGTTATATTTACAGATAAGTGAATACTTGCATGTTAAAGAGGGTTTTATAAGTAAGCATCAAGAGGGTGTGACACCTTCTCCCGTTGCCTGCTGCACTGCTGCTTGGATCCCACCTGGTGATCTGATCACCGTCTGCCCTGACTGGTCTCCCCCTGTCTGGTACAGACACACCCCCCGCCCCCCGCAAGCTTTCACTGGCTTCCAGAACACAGGTACTGTTGGGGCGAGTGACTCTGAACTTACAATGGCTAGCCCCAAGTCTCGTGCATTTTACTATTTGCCTCATGACTCCTGCATGCTTTGCTGACTATGGACTTTCTTGTTACAACCGTGGGACAGACTGTCTGTTCCCACACTCAGGACTCTGTATCTTTATTGGTTACACAGACTCTTGGCCTCCCATCCCATTCTAACCACCTCCCGCCGGCTTTGTATTCATGTTACCTGATGAAATTGCTGTACAATATGATCTTGTTGCCATCTGATGTACATTCAGATGTCATACATCAGCACTGCAGAGCTCTCCCTGTCCTCTGCCGTGCCTTGATTGTATTACTGCTGATGATATCTGGTAATGTGCATGTACACCCTGGCCCATCTACTGTTGCTAGCCCCAATTCTGACTTGTGCTCTGATATCTGCTTCCCTGATTTCTGCTCTTGTTAAAGCCTGGGTTTTCTGCACGTTAACACTAGAAGCTTATTACCTAAAATGGATCAATTGAAAGTATGGGTTCACAGCTCCAATCCAGATATGTGTTTTGAATACTGATGTTAACCTTTCTGGTAGAAACCTTTTTCGGCAGACAGATCTTCCAAAGGTGGTGGAGTGGCAATTTTTACCAAGGATCACCTTCAGTGCTCAGTTGTCTCCACCAAGTCTGTCCCCAAACTATTTGGTTTGCTGGTTTTAAGTATTAAACTTTCAAATAACTCTTTGTTGACTGTTGCTGGGTGTTATCGTCCTCCATCAGCACCGGCCTGTACCCTACCTGCCCTAAGCTCTCTCTTGGCCCCTTACACTAAGTCTGAATTTGTCCTGCTAGGTGACCTAAACTGGGACATGCTTAAACCACCTGACCAAGTCCTAAAGCAATGGGACTCCCTAAATATTTCTCAGATTATTAGCAATCCCACAAGGTATGACTTCAAACACTCAGAAAAGGCTACTCTTCTTGATGTTATCCTCACAAATAATCCTGATAGTCTGGTGTTTCTGTAATGACCTTAGTGATCACTGTTTTACAGCCTGTGTTCGTTATGACTGCTCAGTGAAACGACCTGTCCTGATCTGTCATAGACGCTTGGTAAAACACTTCAATGAGCAAGCCTTCCTTCATGAGCTGGCTTCTGTAAAATGGAATAGAATCAGCTTGATCCCCTCTGTCGAAGACGCTTGGAGCTTTTAAAAAAAATATTTTCAGTGGTATTGTTAACAAACACGCCCCCATAAAGAAAGAAAATGAGAATTAAATACAGGTTCAGCCCCTGGTTCGACCGTGATCTTGCAGAGTTACTCCACCTCAAGGCCCGGCACACGCTGACTGGCTCATCGTTCAGGCAAATGAGAAATAAGTGCACTCAGGCTATCCGGAAGGCCAACGTTAGTTACTTTAAGGAAAAGTTCTCTCTCTGTGGGTCTAAACCCAAGAAGTTCTGGAAAACGGTTAAAGACCTGGAGAATAAACCCTCCTCCTCCTCACAGCTGCCCAACTGTCCCCATGTCCCTTAATGTTGATGTGGTTGTCACTGACAAGAAGCACATGGCTGAGCTCTTTAATCAAGACTTCATTAAGTCAGGATCCCTAGTTGACTCAGCCACGCCTCCTTGTCCGTCCAACATTTCCTCATCTGCCACATTGGGACTCCCAATCACCGGCAGTTGTGATACAGTCTGGATTCTAACCAGGTTGTCTGTAGTGACTCCTCTAGCACTGAGATGCAGTATCTTAGACCACTGAACCACTTGTGAGGCCATTAAAATGGACAAAAACAACAAGCAACAATTTAGCCAGGACTGTCTGAGTGGGGAGGGAAAAAGAACACTAGCTGTTATTGGCAGAGAGGTTTGGAACTCTGTTTGTTATTGGTCTGGTGATGTCACCATAGAAAGCCAAAGCTCCTGCCAATGTAAACCTGCTGATTAGAAGGACCTGTGTAGATTGTATTTCAAACCAGGAAATAAGTGTTGGTTTCATCGTCTGTTGTACAATGTGATACAAAACACAGAAAAAAGTGAATTTTTCCTTCACTGGAACTTTAAAGTTTAGCTAAAGCCCTCCGAACAGAGATGTGGAAACATTTACATCATCCAGAAACAAAGTTCTTTATTTTTTTAAAGTGAACGAACTCACAACAGGTCTATTCAAACTCATCTTCACCAGGAACTCTTTTCAAGCTGTATTTGTTTTAGGGCAGGGCAGAGAGATCTGCAAACAGATACACACACACCAAACAGATACACACACACCAGATACACACACACCAAACAGATACACACACACCAAACAGATACACACACACCAAACAGATACACACACACCAAACAGATACACACACACCAAACAGATACACACACACCAAACAGATACACACACACACCAAACAGATACACACACACCAAACAGATACACACACACCAGATACACACACACCAAACAGATACACACACACCAGATACACACACACCAAACAGATACACACACACCAAACAGATACACACACACCAAACAGATACACACACACCAAACAGATACACACACACCAAACAGATACACACACACCAAACAGATACACACACACCAAACAGATACACACACACACCAAACAGATACACACACACCAAACAGATACACACACACACCAAACAGATACACACACACCAAACAGATACACACACACCATCATCATCCTTTAGATTAGCATTGAAGGGTTAAGATCCATCCTTTAGATTAGCATTGAAGGGTTAAGAAGATCAACTCTAGATGCAAAATGAGATGATAATGCAATTTCACTTTAGAGTTAAGGAACTGGAAAGAGTTTGCTTGTACAAACCAGCAATGAGAACAATCATATCTCATGACAAGACATGATAATATACCTTACATAAAACAAGGCCTGCTTGCCTTTGGCCATTTGGCCAGACTCTCAACAGTGAGAAGAGTCATTCTACAACATGACAAAACCACATACTAGTAAAAACAGCACAAAAACAACACAGAAAGTGACCAGACGGACTTCTTCCAGAGCAACAGAGAGGACAGGACGTCTAGTATCACTAAACATGGTGAGATACAGAGAGGACGTCTAGTATCACTAAACATGGTGAGATACAGAGAGGACTTCTAGTATCACTAAACATGGTGAGATACAGAGAGGACGTCTAGTATCACTAAACATGGTGAGATACAGAGAGGACTTCTAGTATCACTAAACATGGTGAGATACAGAGAGGACGTCTAGTATCACTAAACATGGTGAGATACAGAGAGGACGTCTAGTATCACTAAACATGGTGAGATACAGAGAGGACGTCTAGTATCACTAAACATGGTGAGATACAGAGAGGACGTCTAGTATCACTAAACATGGTGAGATACAGAGAGGACGTCTAGTATCACTAAACATGGTGAGATACAGAGAGGACGTCTAGTATCACTAAACATGGTGAGATACAGAGAGGACTTCTAGTATCACTAAACATGGTGAGATACAGAGAGGACAGGACGTCTAGTATGTGAGACAGTATACCATGACTATGACTTTTAGCCTTTTCACCTTGATATCATTGCACCTTTTCACCTTGATAAAATGGCTACATCAACAATAGTTTGACAACATGGGCAAGCCAACACCCAACGACAACATGGGCAAGCCAACACCCAACGACAACATGGGCAAGCCAACAACCAACAACAACATGGGCAAGCCAACAACCAACAACAACATGGGCAAGCCAACAACCTACTGACCTCTCTCCTCTCTGGCCTACTGTAGACCTCTCTCCTCTCTGGCCTACTGTAGACCTCTCTCCTCTCTGGCCTACTGTAGACCTCTCTCCTCTCTGGCCTACTGTAGACCTCTCTCCTCTCTGGCCTACTGTAGACCTCTCTCCTCTCTGGCCTACTGTAGACCTCTCTCCTCTCTGGCCTACTGTAGACCTCTCTCCTCTCTGGCCTACTGTAGACCTCTCTCCTCTCTGGCCTACTGTAGACCTCTCTCCTCTCTGGCCTACTGTAGACCTCTCTCCTCTCTGGCCTACTGTAGACCTCTCTCCTCTCTGGCCGAGTCATACTCTACTCTGATCCATCTCAGTGCACGGCCTGGTCTATGGATTTTATTTATCTCATTACAATGAATCATCATTCCTGTCAGAGGTGCTGCTCCTAGTCAATGGGTTCCAAAACCTCTGCTCTCCCCTCAGAAATCTCTGCCCTCCTCCCTCCTCCTCAACCTTCCTCCTCCTCCTCCAAACCCCTTCCCTCCCTCCTCCCTCCTCCTCCTCCCCCCTCCTCCTCCAAACTCCTTCCCTCCCTCCTCCCTCCTCCCTCCCTACCTCCTCCTCCTCTCAGACTCTCCCTCCACAGCCCTGTTTTCTCTCTCTCCTGGGACGAGACAGGACCAGACAGCTGCATGGATTATCTCACTGTTAGAGCATTGTATTGTATCAGAGGCAATAACTCCCAGTAAATATCTAGTGACTGCTCTACATATAATACTATAGATCTGGATCTCTAATAATATGAACATTCTGAACATGTAGCTTCTCCTCTTAGATTAAGAAAATATAAACATGTTTCCAATATAATAGTTCAGAAACCAACCAGTCAGAGTGATCAGGGGAAACCAGCTCATTCCAGTAGAACACGTGTAAAACTGCCATCCATGCTGGCAGATAGATGTGTTGACATTAAAGTTATAACGCCTAGCTATGAGCCTCCAGAAATACACACTGCCTCCTTCTATAGGATTGGTCCAACTCACTAAGTACATCCCACATGACCCCCTATTCCCTATATAGTGCACTACTTTTGACCAGGTGCCTTTGCACTCCAGAGAGAGAGAGACACTGCTTCTACAGGTCTGAACAGAAACCTCTGATGGACTGATAACACTGTGTTAACAGGAAAGAGGGCTCTGACAAACAACAAGGACTGTGTCCCAAATGACACCCTATTCCCTATATTTAATGGGAACAGTGATATTTGTGACCTGAGTCAGTAACAGGTCTTGAATTAGATTATCCGTTAATAAAGGCAGGTTTATTCTTCTAGTTACAGTAAAGTGTACTGATATGATTTATTTGTTCATTCCATGGTAATCTAAATAAAGCTAGTCCACGTTTATGGATCAAATAACAATGCCTGGATAGGGAGAGACAGCGAAGGAGAGTGGTATGGAGAAGGACTGTAGCCTAGTGGTTAAGAGAGATGGGCCAGTAACCAAAAGGTCTGAATCCCTGAGCCAACTAGGTGAAACATCTGTTGATGTGTCCTTGAGCAAGGCACCTAACCCTAAGTGTGCCTGTAAGTTGCTCTGGGTAAGAGCATCTGCTGAATGATAAGAGTGAGGATATTAGAGTTGGACAAACTGGAACTTATACAGGATGATAGATAGATAGATAGATAGATAGATAGATAGATAGATAGATAGATAGATAGATAGATAGATAGATAGATAGATAGATAGATAGATAGATAGATAGATAGATAGATAGATAGATAGATAGATAGATAGATAGATAGATAGATAGATAGATAGATAGATAGATAGATAGATAGATAGATAGATAGATAGATAGATAGATAGATAGATAGATAGATAGATAGATAGATAGATTGATAGATTGATAGATTGATAGATAGATACAGTGGGGAGAACAAGTATTTGATACACTGCCGATTTTGCAGGTTTCCCTACTTACAAAGCATGTAGAGGTCTGTAATTTTTATCATAGGTACACTTCAACTGTGAGAGACGGAATCTAAAACAAAAATTCAGAAAATCACATTGTATGATATTTAAATAATTAATTAGCATTTTATTGCATGACATAAGTATTTGATCACCTACCAACCAGTAAGAATTCCGGCTCTCACAGACCTGTTAGTTTTTCTTTAAGGAGCCCTCCTGTTCTCCACTCATTACCTGTATTAACTGCACCTGTTTGAACTCATTACTTGTATAAAAGACACCTGTCCACACACTCAATCAAACAGACTCCAACCTCTCCACAATGGCCAAGACCAGAGAGCTGTGTAAGGACATCAGGGATAAAATTGTAGACCTGCACAAGGCTGGGATGGGCTACAGGACAATAGGCAAGCAGCTTGGTGAGAAGGCAACAACTGTTGGCGCAATTATTAGAAAATGGAAGAAGTTCAAGATGACGGTCAATCTCCCTCGGTCTGGGGCACCATGCAAGATCTCACCTCGTGGGGCATCAATGATCATGAGGAAGGTGAGGGATCAGCCCAGAACTACACGGCAGGACCTGGTCAATGACCTGAAGAGAGCTGGGACCACAGTCTCAAAGAAAACCATTAGTAACACAATACGCCGTCATGGATTAAAATCCTGCAGCGCACGCAAGGTCCCCCTGCTCAAGCCAGCGCATGTCCAGGCCCGTCTGAAGTTTGCCAATGACCATCTGGATGATCCAGAGGAGGAATGGGAGAAGGTCAAGTGGTCTAATGAGACAAAAATAGAGCTTTTAGGTCTAGACGCCACTCGCCGTGTTTGGAGGAAGAAGAAGGATGAGTACAACCCCAAGAACACCATCTCAACCGTGAAGCATGGAGGTGGAAACATCATTCTTTGGGGATGCTTTTCTGCAAAGGGGACAGGACGACTGCACCGTATTGAGGGGAGGATGGATGGGGCCATGTATCGCGAGATCTTGGCCAACAACCTCCTTCCCTCAGTAAGAGCATTGAAGATGGGTCGTGGCTGTGTCTTCCAGCAAGAAGCATCTCAAGGTCCTGGAGTGGCCTAGCCAGTCTCCAGACCTGAACCCAATAGAAAATCTTTGGAGGGAGCTGAAAGTCTGTAATGCCCAGCGACAGCCCCGAAACCTGAAGGATCTGGAGAAGGTCTGTATGGAGGAGTGGGCCAAAATCCCTGCTGCAGTGTGTGCAAACCTGGTCAAGAACTACAGGAAACATATGATCTCTGTAATTGCAAACAAAGGTTTCTGTACCAAATATTAAGTTCTGCTTTTCTGATGTATCAAATACTTCTGTCATGCAATAAAATGCAAATGAATTACTTAAAAATCATACAATGTGATTTTCTGGATTTTTTTTTTAGATTCCGTCACTCACAGTTGAAGAGTACCTATGATAAAAATTACAGACTTCTACATGCTTTGTAAGTGGGAAAACCTGCAAAATCGGCAGTGTATCAAATACTTGTTCTCCCCACTGTAGATAGATAGATAGATAGAAACTCTGTCTAGTGTCGATTGAAACACAGCGGAAACCTGGAAATACCATCCAACCAGAACCTGAAACACAGCCTGGAAATACCATCCAACCAAAACCTGAAACACAGCCTGGAAATACCATCCAACAAAAACCTGAAACACAGCGGAAACCTGGAAATACCATCCAACCAAAACCTGAAACACAGCCTGGAAATACCATCCAACCGAAACCTGCAACACAGCCTGGAAATACCATCCATCCAAAACCTTAAAAACAGCCTGGAAATACCATCCATCCAAAACCTTAAAAACAACCTGGAAATACCATCCAACCGAAACCTGAAACACAGCAGAAACCTGGAAATACCATCCAACCAAAACCTGAAACACAGCAGAAACCTGGAAATACCATCCAACCAAAACCTGAAACACAGCAGAAACCTGGAAATACCATCCAACCAAAACCTGAAACACAGCAGAAACCTGGAAATACCATCCAACCAAAACCTGAAACACAGCAGAAACCTGGAAATAACATCCAACACAAAACTGAGTTAGTAATGTTCAGTCTGAACCTACTTCTGAAGCCATGAAGTAAAAGACAATAACCTCTTGGTAATGTTGTTATATAAAGCTTAATAAGGCTACTAAGCTACCAAGCTGCTAGGACAGAACAGACCTGGCTACAAATTCAATTAGCACGGAAGTAGAAGTGAGATCTGTGAAAACTCTTGAGCCCAACAATGGCAGCAGAGTTTCACAGCCTCCCCCACACAAATGCAGAGGCCTTTGAAGCCCCCTGCTCCATGTCTTCCCTCTCTTCAGAGGTTATCACAGTACAGTATCCCTCGGATATAAAAAATAACACTGCATGGAATAAGTACAAAAATAAGCTCTTCAAGGACAATCCAGAGACACTATTTGCTGACTGCTACAAAGAGGGGAATGTAAGTAACTTACCCCTATGTCAAGAGAGAGGGTGTTGGCCCAGGGTGGAAACTCAATATTAGACATTGAGGACATTTAAACAACCTTTTTCAACGTGTACAAGTCTGGGACAGTAATGGTGCAGGACATCCTCATGCAGTACCAGCAGGACTTTTATGGGATCAAAGAGAGAGCACAGCAGGAAAAGCTCTCTCTCTGTGACGACTACTATCCTGAGCGAAACTGCCCTGCAGACAAGCAGCCCCAAGAGGAGAGTCACAGCAAAGAATATGATCTACATGATCAGTCTCTGTGTGTAAAATAACGTGGTTCATGTGAATCTAACTCACAGCTAAAACATGTAAAGAAAGCAATCCGGTATCCACAACGGGGGGGCTGATCTGGCTAAAGACACGCCCATCATACCTCCATTCTGCACCGTCTCCTGGGACATTGATGTGGAAATTCAGCGGGCGGGGAGACGGGATCCCACCCCAGCTACATGCCCTCCGGGGAAGACATATGTACCCTGGAGAGTGCGGGGAAGGTTGGTGACCTGGGCTCACACTATACCGGCCACTGGCCACCCAGGCATCAGCCGGAACCTGGGATGGGGAGGACTGCGTGGCACTATGTACTGTCCTGTGTTGTGTGCGCACAGTCCAAGGCGCCGAGAACGGCTCCTACGGACATACTCCACCCCCTTCCAGTACCTCAGCGGCCTTGGTCCCACATCGCGGTTGACTTAATCACGGATCTACCGCAAGCAGAGGGGAAAACGACGATCGCCGTAGTAGTGGACAGGTTCTCGAAGATGGTGCGATTCCTGCCACTGCCCGGCCTCAGCTGTTACAGCAGCTCTTCAGACTGTATGGACTTCCGGAGGACATAGTGTCTGACCGGGGCCCCAATTTACATCACTAGTCTGGAAGGCGTTCATGCCACTCAACTACAGATTAAGATTAACCCCACTTTACACTAATCTCTCTCCATCAGACCGGTGGTTCCTGGTCCGCTGGGAGGATCCGGCCCGGTGCCTCCACCAATGAGGTGCTGTATTACCTTTTTGCTCATTAAAGAAGCCTTTAGTTTATTTCACTTCGCTATTTTTTGCCTCTTTTTCGCCATCACCTCTCACACCGTCAAAGTAACGTTACCAGTTACTACTATAGCGAATTGGTTAGATTACTAACGTTAGCTCATCTGATGTGGTAATGTTAGCTAGCTAATGTTAGCTGTCTGACTTTATTAGCCAGCTGTCTGACTTTATTAACCAGCTAATTTTCACACCATAAACTTATTTGATCCGTTAAATTGGCTAACGTTGTTCAACATTTCTCTGGCTAGCTAACGGAGAACTCGATCCAGCTAGTAAGATACTTAACAATGATAATAACACTTTCTCCCTCACTTCAAACTTTCCAAATGCCAGTTGTTAACAGCTCGTTAAGTACACTTCATCACCTTCTCACCCCCGTCTCCATGGTCAGGCTTCTCACCTACACTACCGTTCAAAGGTTTGGGGTCACTTAGAAATGTCCTTGTTTTTGAAAGAAAAGCGCATTTTTTGTCCATTAAAATAACATCAAATTGATCAGAAATACAGTGTAGACTTTGTTAATGTTGTAAATGACTATTGTAGCTGGAAACGGCTGATTTTTATGGAATATCTACATAGTCGTACAGAGGCCCATTATCAGCAACCATCACTCCTGTGGTCCAATGGCACGTTGTGTTAGCTAATCCAATTTTATCATTTTTAAAAGGTTAATTGATCATTAGAAAACCCTTTTGAAATTGTGTTAGCACAGCTGAAAACTGTTGTGCTGATTAAAGAAGCAATAAAACTGGCCTTCTTTAGACTAGTTGAGTATCTGGAGCATCAGCATTTGTGGGTTTGATTACAGGCTCAAAATGGCCAGAAACAAAGAACTTTCTTCTGAAACTCATCAGTCTATTCTTGTTCTGAGAAATGAAGGCTATTCCATGCAAGAAATTGCCAAGAAACTGAAGATCTCGTACAAACAATAAACCCTGGGTCACCAGCGACCTGAAGGCCCTGCTGAATGAGAAGAAGAGGGCCTTCAAGGAGAGGGACAAGGACAAGGACAAATTGAAATGCGTCCAGAGGGAGCTAAAGTTGCGGATTGCTGAGGGGAAGAGAGTGTATAAGGAGAAGATGGAGGACAAGCTGAGGCAGAGCCAGGTGAGAGAGGTGTGGAAGGGTATGAGAAATATCACTGGCTTCAAAAAGTCAAACAGTGGGCAGACGTAGGGGACCCAGGACAGAGCCAATGAGCTGAACCAATTTTTTAACAGGTTTGATACTGGCCCTGTCCACCTCCCCTCCAGCTCCCCAGACCACACACCCTCACGGCTGTCCCACCCCCACTTTGCTCACAGCACCTCTGCTGAGACAATCAGTGACCCCACCTCCGCCCCTGCCCCCCCTGGACTGATCCTCAACACCCCCCTTCCCCCCACCTCCCCACCTGGGCTGGCTTTCACCACCAACCAAGTGAAGAGAGAGCTGGAGAGACTACACCAGTGGAAAGCGGCGGGCCCTGATGGCATCAGCCCAAGGGTGCTGAGGGTCTGTGCTGACCAACTGTGTGGAATACTCCAGCGTGTCTTCAACCTTAGCCTGAGCCTAGAAAGGGTCCCTGTGCTGTGGAAAACATCCTGCCTCGTCCCAGTGCCCAAGAAGGCACACCCCACTGTCCTGAATGACTTCAGACCTGTAGCGCTAACATCCCACATCATGAAGACCCTGGAAAGGTTAGTCCTCGCTCACCTCAGACCCCTGGTGTGTTCATCAATGGACCCCCTGCAGTTTGCATACCAGCGCAACATCTGGGTGGATGACGCAATCATCTACCTTCTGCAGAGGGCCTACTCTCACCTGGACAACGCAGGTTGCACTGTGAGGGTTATGTTTTTTGACTTCTCCAGTGCCTTCAATACCATTCAGCCCCTGCTACTGGGTGAGAAGATGAGGAGGATGAAAGTGGAAGCACCCTTAGTCTCCTGGGTCACGGACTACCTGAGCGGTAGGCCACAATTTGTGCGACTACAGAGCTGTGTGTCAGAACGGGCAGTTAGCAACACAGGGGCCCCCCAGGGTACGGTCCTGTCCCCCTTCCTGTTCACCCTCTACACCTCAGACTTCAGATATAACTCTGAAACATGCCACCTACAGAAGTTCTCGGATGACTCTGCTATTGTAGGGTGCATCAGGGGTGGGCAGGAGGAGGAGTACAGGAGCACAATCAGTGACTTTGTGTTGTGGTGTGAGCAGAACCACCTTCAGCTCAACATCAGCAAAACAAGGGAGATGGTGGTGGACTTCAGGAGAGCCAAGGCACAACTGACTGCAGTCCCTATAAACGGGATGGATGTGGAAATGGTTGAGTCATACAAGTTCCTGGGAGTCCATATGGACAACAGGCTGGAGTGGGCCGGTAACACCGGGGCCCTGTACAAAAAGGGCCAGAGCCGACTCTACTTTCTGAGGAGGCTCAGGTCCTTCAACGTGTGCAGTAAACTACTGCATACCTTCTACCAGTCTGTGGTGGCCAGTGCCATCTTTTTTGCAGTGGTGTGCTGGGGAGCAAACATCAAAGCCGGTGATGCTTCTCGGGTAAATAAGCTGATCAGGAAGGCTAGCTCTGTCCTGGGGATGAGCCTTGACACTCTAGAGGAGGTGGCGGAGAGACGGATCCTGGCCAAACTGCTGGCCATTATGGACAACGTCACCCACCCTCTGCACGCTATGGTTATGACGCAGAGGAGCACTTTCAGTCACAGACTGATCCCACCACGGTGTGCCAGAGAGCGCTACAGGAGGTCCTTCCTGCCGGCGGCTATTAGACTATATAATGCCTCACCGGGGTGCCGTGCCGTCGGCAACATAGATCTGGAACTGTTGGGGTGCTAGGACCTAGTTTAACAATTATGCATCCATCCGTGAGTAACTCTGGTCCGTCAGCACTCATCCACTCAGGACCTATTTATTCATACAGGTCTGTATATACATACTTATGTACAGTTGTTATATTATATCACATGCAATATTGTAAGTAATTATTGGACTTAACCTACGTAGGCATTCACTCAGGAATGCATATTAGTATCCTGCCAGTTGCACCTTTTCTCATTGCTTTTAGTATATCGAATGTGCAATACGTGCAGTTGTCTGTAATTAAACCCTGCGCACTAAGGACTGTATTTTAAGGGAATTACTATTATTACCCCAAATGATATCTTACACACATTTAGCTATTAAAGTATCTCTTCCTGTCATTTACCTGTACAGTTTGTGTAAACATGCAAGTATTCACTTATCTGTAAATATAACTGTATACCTAACTGTACAGCTAATTTAACCATGCAAATTTTTCACTTACCTGTTCATTTACCCAGTCTGTCTATTAAGTAAACTATTATTACCCTCGCTCATATCATACGCATTTTTAGCTACTGAAGTATTTCTCTGCCATCGACCTGTATAGTATAGTTAACCATCCAACATCCACCAATGTATAGTGTACATATTCAGCCAACCACCCATACTATGCTATGTCTTTTTATAGCTTTTTTTTGCACTCCAGATATCTTGTATTTCTATACTTTTTCATACTGCCGCTCTATGTATCATGTACCGGGTATCTGTCTTTTGTGTACTTTCGTTGTGGCATTTTGCACCTGTCCTGTGTTTTGTTGTAGCTGCTTGACAATGAAATTTCCCCCTCGGGGGATCAATAAAGTATCTATCTATCTATCTATCTATCTATCTATCTATCTATCTATCTATCTATCTATCTATCTATCTATCTATCTATCTATCTATCTATCTATCTATCTATCTATCTATCTATCTATCTATCTATCTATCTATCTATCTATCTATCTATCTAACACTGTGTACTACTCCCTTCACAGAACAGCGCAAACTGGCTCTAACCAGAATAGAAAGAGGAGTGGGAGGCCCCGGTGCACAACTGAGCAAGAGGACAAGTACATTAGAGTGTCTAGTTTGAGAAACAGACGCCTCACAAGTCCTCAACTGGCAGCTTCATTAAATAGTACCCGCAAAACACCAGTCTCAACGTCAACAGTGAAGAGGCGACTCCGGGATGCCGGCCTTCTAGGCAGAGTTGCAAAGAAAAAGCCATATCTCAGACTGGCCAATAAAAAGAAAAGATTAAGAAGGGAAAAGAGCACAGACACTAGACAGAGGAAGATATGGCTTTTTCTATTTCTGATCAATTTGATGTTATTTTAATGGACAAAACATTTGCTTTTCTTTCAAAAACAAGGACATTTCTAAGTGACCCCAAACTTTTGAACGGTAGTATACCTCTTCGTTATCGTTCAGGGGACGCGCTGATGTAACTGACAAACTGCCTTTCTACTCTCTGCTGTCTCACTAAGTGTGAGCTGTTTCCAGAGAGACAGCTGTATGCTGTAAGTAGGAAATTGGTTGTAACTTCTCTCTTCAGTCGCGTGCTGCATTCTGTTGTTATGTGAACGATTGGCTGAGCCTTGGATACAGACAGTACTGCTCCAAACACGCATCACTCATTCGCTTACAGACAGTAGTGATCCAAACTTTTCTCATCGAATCTACACGAATCACGTAGGTCACCAATTTTGGATTCAAAACGACAACTTTCGCTGAAAGGTGACTAGTTTGCATCCCTGAACAGTGTGTTTGCTCTGCCAGTATCCTACAGTAGATAGGTTCAACGTAAAGGCCGTTCTGTGGCTGAGCTGAATAGAACCCCATCACTAAGGTCAACAGCATTATGTCATTAGGGTCTGACTGCTGGAGAGTAATCACTAACAGCTGGCAGTAAGGACCTGAGATGACTGGAGAGAGGTGACACAATGACTCAACAACACATGACACCATGGCATTATGCAGGACATGTGCAGGACAAGCACCAAGTCAGGCAGGCACCAAGTCAGGCAGGCACCAAGTCAGAGAGGCACCAAGTCAGGCAGGCACCAAGTCAGAGAGGCACCAAGTCAGGCAGGCAACAAGTCAGGCAGGCACCAAGTCAGGCAGGCACCAAGTCAGGCAGGCAACAAGTCAGGCAGGCACCAAGTCAGAGAGGCAGCAAGTCAGGCAGGCAGCAAGTCAGAGAGGCAGCAAGTCAGAGAGGCAGCAAGTCAGGCAGGCAGCAAGTCAGAGAGGCAGCAAGTCAGGCAGGCACCAAGTCAGGCAGGCAGCAATTCGGACAGGCAGAAAGCAAGTCAGGCAGGCAGCAAGTCAGGCAGGCAGGCAGAAAGGCAGACAGGCAGAAAGAAAGTCAGGAAGCAAGTCAGGCAGGCATGCAGGCAGCAAGTCAGGCAGGCAGCAAGTCAGACAGGCAGGCAGCAAGTCAGGCAGCAAGTCTATCTCATTGTTTGGCCTTGGAGGAGTGATAATACTGAACTAGTCAGGGAAACCCTGCCTGCCTCTCAAATCACACTGTATTCCCTAAACAATGCATAAGGCAATAGGCTAAAGTAGTGCACTATATAGGGAATAGGGGGCCATTTGGGACACAGGCCCTGTCTCTCCACTCTGCGACTCTAAGTCAGCATGTCTGATAGAGGGATCTTTCATTCCTCTTCCATTGTCTCCAGAGCTGTATCAGTCTCTGTCCGTCACCAGCAGCACATGAGGCTCAGGCATCAGAGCAACACTGCATCATCTGTTTATCTCATGATGAGGACAAGTTACAACACTATCACTAGGGTCACTACAATGCTACGACACATGACTGGCCTACCAGCCTTCTCCTTAATGCACCACTTCTAGTTAGTGTGTTGTCATGGTTTCTAAAGCAATAAGAGATCCAGAGAATGAGACTGTTTGTCTCCAGAATGGAATGGCCTTAGAATGAGGACGTTACCACACTAGGGTCACTAACATGCTACACCTACCAGCCTTCTCCTTAATGCACCACTGATGTCATGCTCTAACCCATTCAGGGTTTCACTCCTCCCTGGTAACTAATTACTCCCCTCACCTGGTTGTCAAGGTCTTTGACCTGCAGACACTAAGCCTCCATGGATTGAGATTGACCCCGTGCTCTGACCCTGCAGACACTAAGCCTCCATGGATTGAGACTGACCCCGTGCTCTGACCCTGCAGACACTAAGCCTCCATGGATTGAGACTGACCCCGTGCTCTGACCCTGCAGACACTAAGCCTCCATGGATTGAGTTTGACCCCGTGCTCTGACCCTGCAGACACTAAACCTCCATGGATTGAGATTGACCCCGTGCTCTGACCCTGCAGACACTAAACCTCCATGGATTGAGATTGACCCCGTGCTCTGACCCTGCAGACACTAAGCCTCCATGGATTGAGATTGACCCCGTGCTCTGACTCTGCAGACACTAAGCCTCCATGGATTGAGACTGACCCCGTGCTCTGACCCTGCAGACACTAAGCCTCCATGGATTGAGACTGACCCCCTGCGTTGCCATTGTTTCTAAAGCACTAAGAGAATGAGAGACAGTGATATTAAACACAGGACTTTAGAAGAACATTAGTAAACATCACTAAAGAGGCCATGAAGATGCACTCAGTGGGCGTCTACAAGTCTCCACAGGCCAAACCACAAGTCCCTTTTAACAGGTTATGTTCCAAATGGCACCATTTCCACTAAATAGTGCACTACATTTGACCAGGGCCACTATATATGGAATAGGGTGCTATTTGATACACAGCCATAGTGATTCCCAGGAACTTGTTAATCAGCTACACCGTTACCTCAGAACAGTTTCATGTTTCTCCAGAATATTGAGTCCACTAGATCTAAACTGCATCCCAAATGGCAGCCTATTCCCTATACAGTGCACTACTTCATATCAAATAGGGTGCTATTTGGGACTGTACCCTAGAGCAGGGCTTTTCGTGTGTTTGTTCTTTCACAAAAGCACTCCTTGACATGCTTGAGATTACTGGGGTTGAGGTTGCTCCACAGAATAGATCAACCATTAACTCAGGCTGAAGTCTAGACAAACACTTCAGATGTTGGTAGACTGGTTATGAGTGATCAGTTAGCCTCTGCGCTTTACATATGAACAACTAAGAACATTCTACAATAGAAAAACCCTACACTTTATTTGTCACTTTTTCGTATCAAATTCACTATGTGACTCCAATGTAATGTAATTGCATTATAACCCTTTAAAACGGTATAACTGTACAGTAAGCTAAATGTGCAACTAACCGATTTGCATAACTTGGATAATAATGCAACGTCAAGAAAAGTCTGCAGAAAATGTTTGTTCTATTTTTGTCTTCATCAATCACTACCATTTAAAACATGATATGCTGCCAAAATAGCCTAGACGCGCAGGGGCTTCGCTACTGTAACCAGTATACGAACTGCATAAACAATGAATGAGCTTCAATGTAGGCTAACAGAGGAAAAACGAGTAGGGAAAACGAGTAAACATGTCAATGTACTATTACAATTTGTAGTTATATGTTTTCTAAAGCTCTCCTTCGTTACTAACAGAATAAGTGAAACCAAAACTTCCACTCCAACTTCTGAAGTTCTTGCGACACCATACAGTAGACCAGTTACAAAATAACACAACACAAAGTCTGTGGAATTTCCCAAAGCATGATTATGTTCAAGCATTAGGTTTCTAGTTTAAAAGTCAAATGGAAGTGTTTTCCACCAGCAGTGTAGTGATCCTCACCTGAGAGTCCCGGCGGTCACCTGTGGAGGAAGCCATGATCAAGCTGCTCAGATTCTCAGTCGCTCTGAAGTCTTAACTATATTCCGCTAAATCCAGAAACGTACATAAAATAGGTATAATCACAAAGCTACAATACTGTAATAATCGCTACATCAAGTCCTTCGTCTTCAACAAGTCTCACGCTGGAAGGTCCTAATATTTCCCGGGCATAACGTCTGTGTGACGCGACATAGTGTAGCATGTAGATGAAGCGGGCAGGTCTATAGTTATTACATACTGGTTATTACCACGACTGCTCTGTCTCTATCAGATAACTGGTTATTACCACGACTGCTCTGTCTCTATCAGATAACTGGTTATTACCACGACTGCTCTGTCTCTATCAGATAACTGGTTATTACCACGACTGCTCTGTCTCTATCAGATAACTGGTTATTACCACGACTGCTCTGTCTCTATCAGATAACTGGTTATTACCACGACACGACTGCTCTGTCTCTATCAGATAACTGGTTATTACCACGACTGCTCTGTCTCTATCAGATAACTGGTTATTACCACGACTGCTCTGTCTCTATCAGATAACTGGTTATTACCACGACTGCTCTGTCTCTATCAGATAACTGGTTATTATCACGACACGACTGCTCTGTCTCTATCAGATAACTGGTTATTATCACGACACGACTGCTCTGTCTCTATCAGATAACTGGTTATTATCACGACTGCTCTGTCTCTACCAGATAACTGGTTATTACCACGACTGCTCTGCCTCTATCAGATAACTGGTTATTATCACGACTGCTCTGTCTCTATCAGATAACTGGTTATTACCACGACTGCTCTGTCTCTATCAGATAACTGGTTATTACCACGACTGCTCTGTCTCTATCAGATAACTGGTTATTACCACGACTGCTCTGTCTCTATCAGATAACTGGTTATTATCACGACTGCTCTGTCTCTATCAGATAACTGGTTATTATCACGACTGCTCTGTCTCTATCAGATAACTGGTTATTATCACGACACGACTGCTCTGTCTCTATAAGATAACTGGTTATTACCACGACTGCTCTGTCTCTATCAGATAACTGGTTATTACCACGACTGCTCTGTCTCTATCAGATAACTGGTTATTACCACGACTGCTCTGTCTCTATCAGATAACTGGTTATTACCACGACACGACTGCTCTGTCTCTATCAGATAACTGGTTATTACCACGACTGCTCTGTCGCTATAAAATAGCTATATACAAAAACAAAAACATTTTAACCCAGGCAGCCATTATAATATTTCACTCACAGTAATCGAATTTATATTTTTAGAAAACATTAAGTAAAAACATGTTCAGAAAATAATCCTAGCAAAAATAGTGAATTAGCTAAGGGGTTCTGGACATAGGCCTACCTGTTTGCTGAATATCTGTCAAATAGCCTAATTATTTCAATTTGTATTAAGAATAATTAGAACGTTATTTCTCATGAAAAAATATGATACATTTTGTACATTAACAAATGGCTGTGATATAAGGGTCTGTTGTCCTAAAAATCTCCCAAAGTACGTGACAGTATTGTAATTATGTTTCTGAACCACTAGAGGGAGCCAGAATACAGACGTTGGGCCGGTCCATTCCAACTTATATCAACACAGAGAGGACTCATACTATGGTTTCCCTAGCTCTACATTTCTGAACACTGGGGAGGGAACTATGCTGTTGTAATACTTGATAGGATTTGATATTCGATATGCTACATGTTACACAGAAACCATAGCTTCAATTAGCTGATATTTTGTCAAATCAAATCAAACTGTATTGGTCACATACATGTGTTTAGCAGATGTTATTGCGGGTGTATCAAAATGCTTGTGTTTCTAGCTCCAACAGTGCAGTAATATCTAACAGTTTGAAAACATATACCCAAATACACATACATCTAAGTAAGGAATGAATTAAGAATATATACGTATATATATGGATGAACGATGTCAGAGAGGCATGGACTAAGATACAGTAGAATAGTATAGAATACAGTATATACATATGAGATGAGTAATGTCAGATATATAAACATTATTAAAGTGACTAAGATACAGTAGAATAGTATAGAATACAGTATATACATATGAGATGAGTAATGTCAGATATATAAACATTATTAAAGTGACTAAGATACAGTAGAATAGTATAGAATACAGTATATACATATGAGATGAGTAATGTCAGATATATAAACATTATTAAAGTGACTAAGATACAGTAGAATAGTATAGAATACAGTATATACATATGAGATGAGTAATGTCAGATATATAAACATTATTAAAGTGACTAAGATACAGTAGAATAGTATAGAATACAGTATATACATATGAGATGAGTAATGTCAGATATATAAACATTATTAAAGTGACTAAGATACAGTAGAATAGTATAGAATACAGTATATACATATGAGATGAGTAATGTCAGATATATAAACATTATTAAAGTGACTAAGATACAGTAGAATAGTATAGAATACAGTATATACATATGAGATGAGTAATGTCAGATATATAAACATTATTAAAGTGACTAAGATACAGTAGAATAGTATAGAATACAGTATATACATATGAGATGAGTAATGTCAGATATATAAACATTATTAAAGTGACTAAGATACAGTAGAATAGTATAGAATACAGTATATACATATGAGATGAGTAATGTCAGATATATAAACATTATTAAAGTGACTAAGATACAGTAGAATAGTATAGAATACAGTATATACATATGAGATGAGTAATGTCAGATATATAAACATTATTAAAGTGACTAAGATACAGTAGAATAGTATAGAATACAGTATATACATATGAGATGAGTAATGTCAGATATATAAACATTATTAAAGTGACTAAGATACAGTAGAATAGTATAGAATACAGTATATACATATGAGATGAGTAATGTCAGATATATAAACATTATTAAAGTGACTAAGATACAGTAGAATAGTATAGAATACAGTATATACATATGAGATGAGTAATGTCAGATATATAAACATTATTAAAGTGACTAAGATACAGTAGAATAGTATAGAATACAGTATATACATATGAGATGAGTAATGTCAGATATATAAACATTATTAAAGTGACTAAGATACAGTAGAATAGTATAGAATACAGTATATACATATGAGATGAGTAATGTCAGATATATAAACATTATTAAAGTGACTAAGATACAGTAGAATAGTATAGAATGCAGTATATACATATGAGATGAGTAATGTCAGATATATAAACATTATTAAAGTGACTAAGATACAGTAGAATAGTATAGAATGCAGTATATACATATGAGATGAGTAATGTCAGATATATAAACATTATTAAAGTGACTAAGATACAGTAGAATAGTATAGAATGCAGTATATACATATGAGATGAGTAATGTCAGATATATAAACATTATTAAAGTGACTAAGATACAGTAGAATAGTATAGAATGCAGTATATACATATGAGATGAGTAATGTCAGATATATAAACATTATTAAAGTGACTAAGATACAGTAGAATAGTATAGAATGCAGTATATACATATGAGATGAGTAATGTCAGATATATAAACATTATTAAAGTGACTAAGATACAGTAGAATAGTATAGAATGCAGTATATACATATGAGATGAGTAATGTCAGATATATAAACATTATTAAAGTGACTAAGATACAGTAGAATAGTATAGAATACAGTATATACATATGAGATGAGTAATGTCAGATATATAAACATTATTAAAGTGACTAAGATACAGTAGAATAGTATAGAATACAGTATATACATTATTAAAGTGACTAAGATACAGTAGAATAGTGTAGAATACAGTATATATACATATTAAAGTGACTAAGATACAGTAGAATAGTGTAGAATACAGTATATACATATTAAAGTCTCACATGGATAGGCAGACCATTCCATACAAATGTAGCTCTATAGGAGAAAGCCCTGCCTCCAGCTGTTTGCTTAGAGGGACAATAAGGAGGCCTGTGTCTTGTGACCGTAGGGTACGTGTAGGTACAGTTGAAGTCGGAAGTTTACATACACTTAGGTTGAAGTCATTAAAACTCATTTCAACCACTCCACAGATTTCATGTTAACAAACTATAGTTTTGGCAAGTCGGTTAGGACATCTACTTTGTGCATGACACAAGTAATTCTTCCAACAATTGTTTCCTGACAGATTATTTCACTTATAATTCACTATATCACAATTCCAGTGGGTCAGAAGTTAACATACACTAAGTTGACTGAGCCTTTAAACAGCTTGGAAAATTCCAGAAAATGATGTCATGGCTTTAGAAGCTTCTGATAGGCTAATTTACATAATTTGAGTCAATTGAAGGTGTACCTGTGGATGTATTTCAAGGCCTACCTTCAAACTCAGTGCCTCTTTGCTTGACATCATGGGAAAATCAAAAGAAATCAGACCTCAGAAAAAAATGTGTAGACCTCCACAAGTCTGGTTCATCCTTGGGAGCAATTTCCAAACGCCTGAAGGTACCACGTTTATCTGTACAAACAATAGTACGCAAGTATAAACACCATGTGACCACACAGCCGTCATACCGCTCAGGAAGGAGATGCGCTCTGTCTCCTAGAGATGAGCGTACTTTGGTGCGAAAAGTGCAAATCAATGCCAGAACAACAGCAAAGGACCTTGTGAAGATGCTGGAGGAAACAGGTACAAAAGTATCTATATAAGCATACTTCCAAAGTTGTGGCAAAATGGCTTAAGGACAACAAAGTCAAGGTATTGGAGTGGCCATCACAAAGCCCTGACCTCAATCCTATAGAACATTTGTGGGCAGAACTGAAAAAGCGTGTGCGAGCAAGGAGGCCTACAAACCTGACTCAGTTACACCAGTTCTGTCAGGAGGAATGGGCCAAAATTCACCCAACTTGCAGAGAAAAAGCCATATCTCAGACTGGATAATAAAAATAAAAAACTAAGGGCAAAAGAACACATACACTGGACAGAGGAAGATAGTATATCTTAGATAGATACTCAGACAGTATATCCCGAGAGAGCCATGTTTCCGTGAAACAGAGTATGTTAAATTCCTGGTGTCTCTCTGGAAAGCAACCCTTGCCTTGAGCTCGTCAACTTTATTATGCAGAAACTTTAGCGAGTAATATTCTCGGAAGCGGTGGGTGGTGTGCAAGCCTCCTAAATCAGACCAGAAAACCGTTCAGAGGACCTCTAACTCTCTTCAGCCGGCATTGTTTTGGGTCAGCCTCTGGAATAAGTTCAATTGTTCTGGGGAGAGAGAACAAAGGATCTGCTCCAGGGAAGTCTTATTCCTGGTCGTAATGCTGGTAGTTCTGGTGAGTTACCGCCGCTCTCATATACAGTCGTGGCGAAAGGTTTAGAGAATGACACAAGTATTGGTCTCCACAAAGTTTGCTGCTTCAGTGTTCTTAGATCTTTATGTCAGTAGTTACTATGGTACACTGAAGTATAATTACAAGTATTCCATAAGTGTCAAAGGCTTTCATTGACAATGACATTCAGTTTATGCAAAGAGTCAATATTTGCAGTGTTGACCCTTCTTTTTCAAGACCTCTGCAATCCACCCTGGCATGCTGTCAATTAACTTCTGGGCCACATCCTGACTGATGGCAGGCCATTCTTGCATAATCAATGCATGGAGTTTGTCAGAAGTTGTGGGTTTTTGTTTGTCCACCTGCCTCTTGAGGATCGACCACAAGTTCTCAATGGGATTAAGGTCTGGGAAGTTTCCTGGCCATGGACCCAAAATGTCGATGTTTTGTTCCCCGAGCCACTTAGTTATCACTTTTGCCTTATGGCAAGGTGCTCCATCATGCTGGAAAAGGCATTGGTCGTCACCAAACTGTTCTTGGATGGTTGGGAGAAGTTGCTCTCGGTGGATGTGTTGGTACCATTCTTTACACCAGGCCATCCTCAACAAGTTTTTGCCTCACTGTGCGTGCAGATGCACTCACACCTGCCTGCTGCCATTCCTGAGCAAGTTCTGCACTGGTGGTGCCCCGATCCCACAGCTGAATCAACTTTAGGAGACGGTCCTGGCGCTTGCTGGACTTTCTTGGGCGCCCTGACGCCTTCTTCACAACAATTGAACTTCTCTCCTTGAAGTTCTTGATGATCCGATAAATGGTTGATTTAGGTGCAATCTTACCAGCAGCAATATCCTTGCCTGGGAAGCCCTTTTTGTGCAAAGCAATGATGACGACACGTGTTTCCTTGCAGGTAACCATAGTTGACAGAGGAAGAACAATGATTTCAAGCACCACCCTCCTTTTAAAGCTTCCAGCCTGTTATTCTGACTCAATCAGCATGACAGAGTGATCTCCAGCCTTGTCCTCGTCAACACTCTCACCTGTGTTAACGAGACAATCACTGACATGATGGCAGCTGGTCCTTTTGTGGCAGGGCTGAAATGCAGTGGAAATGTTTTTTTTGGAATTAAGTTCATTTTCATGGCAAAGAGGGACTTTGCAATTAATTGCAATTCATCTGATCACTCTTCATGACATTCTGGAGTATATGCAAATTGCCATCATCAACACTGAGGCAGCAAACTTTGTGGAGACCAATACTCTCAAAACGTTTGGCCACGACTGTACAATAGTTCTTCCCGGCTGTAATGTAATGACAATTAATGAGCTAATAATGTAAAAAATACATAAACAAACAAAATACTTCAAAGTTTCCTAAGAGCTAGTCGCGATGATGCCGTCTCCGTCATCGTCATCTTCACTTCTAATAACTTAATTGCACTTTGAGTGATCAATATGCTGCTGTTAGTTCTACATAGCTCTAGTCTCAGGTACAGTGCACCTTGGTTCAGCAAGCTAGACTGACTGCTACTGTGAATGTTACTGCTTCCTGTCCCATCCTAACACCACCCACCCTACTCCGTCCCACCCTGCTCCCTGTCCCACCCAGCTCCCTGTCCCACCTTGCTTCCTGTCCCATCCTGCTCGTTGTCCCAGCAGCTCAGAATGTGATGACCACTTCCTGCGGTTTATCCCGGCAGCGTCCTGCCGTAACTCCTCTCACCCTGCCAAACCTGGTACTTAGTGCAATGTTCAGCTGACACAGTCCTGCACCATTCCTCTTATGTAACAGGATGACTGGGATGTGCAAAGCAAAGATCAAAATGGCCAACGTTCTATAACAATGCACATAACATTGTAGAATGTCATCAAAGTTCTAGAATGTTAACAAGGTTCTGGAATGCAGACCTAGAAGGTTAACATGAATAACAACTGTTATAATAGGTTGGGACTTAAGACAGGAAAGCAATGACAACACTCTTACAGCCCATACAGTACATATACTGTAACTTACTTTTATTGCAAGTTGATTATATTGCACTCATGTTGACATTGGTTCTGGAATCACCAGGCATGAATAATAATAGAATGTGACATTGTGTTCCAGGACTGTTATGTATACGGTGTTGGTCTGGCTCCACTGGACAGCTCTGAGTGACAGCTTGGGCACAGGCTGCTCTGCTCCCCTCCTGACAGAGTGAGGCTGCGTGGTTGATGCCAATCCTCTCTCACTCCCTCGGTCTCTGCTGTTTACACGGAAGCCTTCATAACGTCAACAGATCCTTCTGTATAACACTGTTGTACTGAACTCTGATCAGTTTAATAACTTGTTCTACATGACAGGTTCAGCTGATGATGCTCCACTCAAAAGCATAAACCCATGATGAAAATAGTATTATTAATAGGTATGTGAAACCAACATTACATCTGAATTTGATGAAAATAGTATTATTAATAGGTATGTGAAACCAACATTACATCTGAATTTGATTAAAATAGTATTATTAATAGGTATGTGAAACAAACATTACATCTGAATTTGATTAAAATAGTATTATTAATAGGTATGTGAAACAAACATTACATCTGAATGTGTTGTTTTGTAGTCAAAGAGCTCAAACAGTGTCTATGTATCTATTTTTCAGCCCCAGTCTGGACAAAGTGGACATAGAGAAACCAGCCTGGACAGATAAATGACTGTTCTCTGTTCAGTTAGTCTATACTGTAGTCTATATGTTACAGTACAGACTCTGTTCAGTTAGTCTATACTGTAATCTATATGTTACAGTACAGACTCTGTTCAGTTTGTCTATACTGTAATCTATCTGTTACAGTACAGACTCTGTTCAGTTAGTCTATACTGTAATCTATGTTACAGTACAGACTCTGTTCAGTTAGTCTATACTGTAGTCTATCTGTTACAGTACAGACTCTGCTCACTGTTCAGTTAGTCTATACTGTAGTCTATCTGTTACAGTACAGACTCTGCTCTCTGTTCAGTTAGTCTATACTGTAGTCTATCTGTTACAGTAAAGACTGCTCTCTGTTCAATTAGTCTATACTGTAGTCTATCTGTTACAGTACAGACTGCTCTCTGTTCAATTAGTCTATACTGTAGTCTATCTGTTACAGTACAGACTCTGTTCAGTTAGTCTATACTGTAGTCTATCTGTTACAGTACAGACTGCTCTCTGTTCAGTTAGTCTATACTGTAGTCTATCTGTTACAGTACAGACTCTGTTCAGTTAGTCTATACTGTAATCTATATGTTACAGTACAGACTATGTTCAGTTAGTCTATACTGTAATCTATATGTTACAGTACAGACTCTGTTCAGTTAGTCTATACTGTAATCTATATGTTACAGTACAGACTCTGTTCAGTTAGTCTATACTGTAATCTATATGTTACAGTACAGACTCTGTTCAGTTAGTCTATACTGTAATCTATATGTTACAGTACAGACTCTGTTCAGTTAGTCTATACTGTAATCTATATGTTACAGTACAGACTCTGTTCAGTTAGTCTATACTGTAATCTATATGTTACAGTACAGACTCTGTTCAGTTAGTCTATACTGTAGTCTATATGTTACAGTACAGACTCTGTTCAGTTAGTCTATACGTTACAGTACAGACTCTGTTCAGTTAGTCTATACTGTAGTCTATATGTTACAGTACAGACTCTGCTCTCTGTTCAGCTGCATCTCGGTGTTGCCGTGATAACGGTAGCTTTCAACACCATGTAAAGATAGAGACAGACAGTTGTAACATGACATATAGGTCCTTTCTGTGGACGACGGTACTTGGTCCCCTCCAGTGTAACAACATTGTGTTGGGATAGGTGTCAGTCTAGCCCGTGGGTTCCTGCTCTCTGGACAGCTCCTTAGGGAACTGCCATGCCAAACACAGTGGCAGAAACAGACCGGCACTCAGGCTCGTCTCAGTCTGACCATTCAAACATGACATCACTTTAGACCAACATTCCAGACTGGAGGAAATACACAGGTCAGTTCAAAGGAAAAGTAGAGGGAGACAATGAATTAAAATCCTTCATTTAATCAACAACATTAACTTTAAAAAGAAATGAAGAACATGAAGGATGATGAGCAGCTATAGATTAAAGACCTTTGACAGCAGGAACCAAGAGAACCAGCCACTTGGTTTATATAGTAAATATCACCAACAAATAAATCATCACATGGTATATCTATTCAAATGTGATAACCACAGCCATAGAGAACTAGTCAGTTGAACTAAAGGAAGCCTACTGTACAGCTAATGAAGAAAACACATTGATTTCAAGTATAGAGTTTCCCCTTTACCATCACCAGGTGGGTTAAAGGAACCGGTGTTTAAGAACACAGAGAAACACCTCCAGCTGGGTTAAATATACCGACCTAGGGATCGATTCAATCCAGATCGTGGACGCTCAGAGCTAAAATTATAAAATTATACTCCCTCCCCTCCCTCCCTCCCTCCCCTCCCCCTAGAAGCTGGAGCACGGGTCAGGAGGCAGAGGCAGTTTGGGGCTGGGCAGACCCTCCTCAGACCTCAGGCCACGGCAGGGGAGGTGCTCCAGAAGCACCAACGTCGTCTGCTGTGGTGTTTGTTGAGAACCACGTCCTCTTTCTCCCTCTCCTTCTTCACGCGCTGGTAGTGGTCCTCCTCCTTCAGGTACCATACAGGGGGCCAGCGGTGCTTCTCAAAATACTCCTGGTTCTCTGGGAGGGAAACACAACACAGACAGACCATCAGACAACGTAGTGTAGTTCCCACAGACTGGGTACTATAGAACACAGGTGGCAAACTCTGTCCATAGAAGAAGTGTCTGCAGGTGGACTGGACTGATCCATTAAGGTCACTGCTTAGTTAGGAACTCCTCTCACCTTGTTTTCTAGGTCTTCATTGATCACAAAATGAAAGGAAATAACAAAACCCCAGCAGACAGTCTGGATGATGCCAGAAAACAGATGAATAGAAGTTTAAAACCCAAACCATTATTGTTCAGTAGCTGCTCTGACAGGCCTGCGTGTGTGAGTGGTGTGTTCCCCTTTCATTGGTTGTGATGGCTGGTTGTGTGCTGATCAGAACCAGAGGAAGAATAACTCACCTGCAGATTTGGCCTTGATCTCTTTGCGGTAGTTGGCACAGACATTGTTGTAGTGAGTGCAGACGTGATGTAAGCACCAAGCTGCTAACTGGTTAGCATTATGGAACTGGAAGAAAATAAAACAAAGAAATACATTTCAACTGTAGAACAATCCCTCCCAAATTAAACTGTAGAACAATCCCCCCCCCCCCAAATTAAACTGTAGAACAATCCCCCCCCCCAAATTAAACTGTAGAACAATCCCCCCCCCCAAATTAAACTGTAGAACAATCCCCCCCCCAAAATTAAACTGTAGAACAATCCCCCCCCCCCCAAATTAAACTGTAGAACAACCCCCCCCCAAATTAAACTGTAGAACAATCCCCCCCAAATTAAACTGTAGAACAATCCCCCCCAAATTAAACTGTAGAACAATCCCCCCCAAATTAAACTGTAGAACAATCCCCCCCAAATCCCAAATTAAACTGTAGAACAATCCCCCCCAAATTAAACTGTAGAACAATCCCTCCCAAATTAAACTGTAGAACAATCCCCCCCAAATTAAACTGTAGAACAATCCCTCCCAAATTAAACTGTAGAACAATCCCCCCCAAATTAAACTGTAGAACAATCCCCCCCAAATTAAACTGTAGAACAATCCCCCCCAAATTAAACTGTAGAACAATCCCCCCCAAATTAAACTGTAGAACAATCCCCCCCCCAAATTAAACTGTAGAACAATCCCCCCCCAAATTAAACTGTAGAACAATCCCCCCCCCAAATTAAACTGTAGAACAATCCCTCCCAAATTAAACTGTAGAACAATCCCCCCCAAATTAAACTGTAGAACAATCCCCCCCAAATTAAACTGTAGAACAATCCCCCCCCCAAATTAAACTGTAGAACAATCCCTCCCAAATTAAACTGTAGAACAATCCCTCCCAAATTAAACTGTAGAACAATCCCTCCCAAATTAAACTGTAGAACAATCCCCCCAAATTAAACTGTAGAACAATCCCCCCCAAATTAAACTGTAGAACAATCCCCCCCCCAAATTAAACTGTAGAACAATCCCTCCCAAATTAAACTGTAGAACAATCCCCCCCCCCAAATTAAACTGTAGAACAATCCCCCCCAAATTAAACTGTAGAACAATCCCTCCCAAATTAAAATGTAGAACAATCCCTCCCCCCCAAATTAAACTGTAGAACAATCCCCCCCAAATTAAACTGTAGAACAATCCCTCCCAAATTAAACTGTAGAACAATCCCTCCCAAATTAAACTGTAGAACAATCCCCCCCAAATCCCAAATTAAACTGTAGAACAATCCCCCCCAAATTAAACTGTAGAACAATCCCTCCCAAATTAAACTGTAGAACAATCCCCCCCAAATTAAACTGTAGAACAATCCCCCCCAAATCCCAAATTAAACTGTAGAACAATCCCCCCCAAATTAAACTGTAGAACAATCCCCCCCAAATTAAACTGTAGAACAATCCCTCCCCCCCAAATTAAACTGTAGAACAATCCCCCCCAAATTAAACTGTAGAACAATCCCCCCCCCCCAAATTAAACTGTAGAACAATCCTCCCCAAATTAAACTGTAGAACAATCCCCCTATATTTGAACTGAAGAACAATCCTATGACAGATGCTAAAATACAGTATATATAATATGTTCCGGGATTCTTCCGATGGCATTGAGGAGTACACCATCAGTCATTGGCATCATCAATAAGTGCATTGATGACGTCATCCCCACAGTGACGGTACGTACATACCCGAACCAGAAACCATGGATTACAAGCAACATCAGCACTGAGCTAAAGGGTAGAGCTGCCACCTTCAAGGAGCGGGACTCTAACCTGGACGCTTATAAGAAGTCCCGCTACGCCCTCAGACAAACCATCAAACAGGCAAAGTGCCAATACAGGACTAAGATTGAATCGTACTACACCGGCTCCGACACTCGTCGGATGTGGCAGGGTCTGCAAAATATTACAGACTACAAAAGGAAGCACAGCCGAAAGCTGCCCAGTGACACGAGGGTACCAGACGAGCTAAATCACTTCTATGCTCGCTTCGAGGCAAGCAACACTGAGGCATGCATGAGAGCATAAGCTATTACGGACGACTGTGTGATCACGCTCTCCGTAGACGATGTGAGTAAGAGCTTAAAACAGGTCAACATTCACAAGGCTGCTGGGCCAGACGGATTACCAGGACGTGTACTCAGAGCATGCGCTGACCAACTGGCAAGTGTCTTCACTGATATTTTTAACAAGTCCTTGATTGAGTCTGTAATACCAACATGTTTCAAGCAGACCACCATAGTCCCTGTGCCCAAGAACACTAAGGTAACCTGCCTAAATGACTACAGACCCGTAGCACTCACGTCTGTAGCCATGAAGTGCTTTGAAAGGCTGGTCATGGCTCACATTAACACCATTATCCCAGAAACCCTAGACCCACTCCAATTTACATACTGCTCAAACAGATCCACAGATGATGCAATCTCTATTGCACTCCACACTGTCCTTTCCCACCTGGACAAAAGGAACACCTTGAGAGAATGCTGTTCATTGACTACAGCTCAGCCTTCAACACTATAGTGCCCTCAAAGTTAATCACTAAACTAAGGTCCCTGGGACTGAACAACTGGATCCTGGACTTGCTGACGGGCCGCACCTAGGTGGTAAGGGTAGGTAACAACACATCTGCCACGCTGATCCTCAACACTGGGGCCCCTCAGGGGTGCGTGCTCAGGTCCCTAATGTACTCCCTGTTCACCCATGACTGTATGGCCAGGCACGACTCCATCATTAAGTTTGCAGATGACACAACAGTGGTAGGCCTGATCACTGACAACGATGAGACAGCCTATAGGGAGATCAGAGACCTGGCCGTGTGGTGCCAGGATATCATCCTCTCCCTCAACGTAATCACGACAAAGGAGATGATTGTGGACTACAGGAAAAGGAGGACTGAACATTCTAATCGACGGGCTGCAGTGGAGCAGGTTGAGAGCTTCAAGTTCCTTGGTGTCCACATCACCAACAAACTAGAATGGTCCAAACACACCAAGACAGTCGTAAAGAGGGCATGACAAAGCCTATACTCCCTCAGGAGACTGAAAAGATTTGGCATGGGTCCTCAGATGCTCAAAAGGTTCTACAGCTGCAACATCGAGATCATCCTGACTGGTTGCATCACTGCCTGGTACAGCAACTGCTCGGCCTCCAACCGCAAGGCACTACAGAGGGTAGTGCGTACGGTCCAGTACATCACTGGGGCCAAGCTCCCTGCCATCCAGGACCTCTATACCAGGCGGTGTCAGAGGAAGGCCCTAAATATAGTCAAAGACTCCAGTCACCCCAGTCATAGACTGTTCTCTCTGCTACCGCATGGCAAGCGGTACCGGAGCGCCAAGTCTAGGTCCAAAAGGCTTCTCAACAGCTTCTACCCCCAAGCCATAAGACTCCTGAACAGCTAATCAAATGGCTACCTGGACTATTTGCATTGTGTCCAGCATTCCTCCCCAGACAAACCCCTCTTTTACACTGCTGCTACTCTCTGTTTACCATCTATGCATAGTCACTTTAACTATACCTACATGTACATATTACCTAAATTAGCTCGACTAACCGGTGCCTCCTCACATTGACTCTGTACTGGTACCACCTGTATATAGCCTCGCTACTGTTATTTTTTACAGTCATTTTAAATTTTTTTATTTCTTTACCTAATACTTGTTTTTTACTTAAACTGCACTGTTGGTTAGGGCTTGTTAGTAAGCATTTCACTGTAAGGTCTACACCTGTTGTATTGTTGGTTAAGGCTTGTTAGTAAGAATTTCACTGTAAGGTCTACACCTGTTGTATTGTTGGTTAAGGGCTTGTTAGTAAGCATTTCACTGTAAGGTCTACACCTGTTGTATTGTTGGTTAAGGCTTGTTAGTAAGAATTTCACTGTAAGGTCTACATCTGTTGTATTGTTGGTTAAGGGCTTGTTAGTAAGCATTTCACTGTAAGGTCTACACCTGTTGTATTGTTGGTTAAGGCTTGTTAGTAAGAATTTCACTGTAAGGTCTACACCTGTTGTATTGTTGGTTAAGGGCTTGTTAGTAAGTATTTCACTGTAAGGTCTACACCTGTTGTATTGTTGGTTAAGGGCTTGTTAGTAAGCATTTCACTGTAAGGTCTACACCTGTTGTATTGTTGGTTAAGGCTTGTTAGTAAGAATTTCACTGTAAGGTCTACATCTGTTGTATTGTTGGTTAAGGGCTTGTTAGTAAGCATTTCACTGTAAGGTCTACACCTGTTGTATTGTTGGTTAAGGCTTGTTAGTAAGAATTTCACTGTAAGGTCTACACCTGTTGTATTGTTGGTTAAGGGCTTGTTAGTAAGTATTTCACTGTAAGGTCTACACCTGTTGTATTGTTGGTTAAGGGCTTGTTAGTAAGCATTTCACTGTAAGGTCTACACCTGTTGTATTGTTGGTTAAGGGCTTGTTAGTAAGCATTTCACTGTAAGGTCTACACCTGTTGTATTGTTGGTTAAGGGCTTGTTAGTAAGCATTTCACTGTAAGGTCTACACCTGTTGTATTGTTGGTTAAGGGCTTGTTAGTAAGCATTTCACTGTAAGGTCTACACCTGTTGTATTGTTGGTTAAGGGCTTGTTAGTAAGCATTTCACTGTAAGGTCTACACCTGTTGTATTGTTGGTTAAGGGCTTGTTAGTAAGCATTTCACTGTACGGTCTACACCTGTTGTATTGTTGGTTAAGGGCTTGCTAGTAAGCATTTCACTGTACGGTCTACACCTGTTGTATTGTTGGTTAAGGGCTTGTTAGTAAGCATTTCACTGTAAGGTCTACACCTGTTGTATTGTTGGTTAAGGGCTTGTTAGTAAGCATTTCACTGTAAGGTCTACACCTGTTGTATTGTTGGTTAAGGGCTTGTTAGTAAGCATTTCACTGTAAGGTCTACACCTGTTGTATTGTTGGTTAAGGGCTTGTTAGTAAGCATTTCACTGTAAGGTCTACACCTGTTGTATTGTTGGTTAAGGGCTTGTTAGTAAGCATTTCACTGTACGGTCTACACCTGTTGTATTGTTGGTTAAGGGCTTGCTAGTAAGCATTTCACTGTACGGTCTACACCTTTTGTATTCGGCGAAACCGGAGAACAATCCCCTACAGTATATTTCCAATGTGTGACACAAGATAGCAGTTATGCTGTTATTGTGGTACCTCTCCATCTATATCCTGTTCTAGTAAACCTACCTGAGCCAGTTCCAGATAGGTGAGTACCTCTCCATCTATATCCTGTCCGTCTTTGGAGGCTTTCACCAGTTCACTCACAGCATAGTGTTCTGTGGAACAGACAGAGGAAACATCTTCAGACAACCTATATAATAAAGCATACAGAGTTTCAGAACCCGAGTTGAAAGCAATATTCTATAGATGATGCTTCACGGTCACAAAGCATCCAAGAAAAACAATATGGAAGGGGTTGAAAAGGGTTCAGTCCAGCAGTATGCAGTCCCAGGTAAAGCAGTACCGTAGTAGTACTGCATCTACAATAAGACAGCTACAAATACAGTAGTGAATCTCCCATCTGGTGCAGAGTGAGAGTACACAAAGCTGTCTGCTGTCCTGAAGACCTGCAGTCTACCGTCTGCTGTACAGAGCAGATACCACAGGCTGAGGCTGTCTGCTGTCCTGAAGACCTGCCAGTCTACCGTCTGCTGTACAGAGCAGATACCACAGGCTGAGGCTGTCTGCTGTCCTGAAGACCTGCCAGTCTACGGTCTGCTGTACAGAGCAGATACCACAGGCTGAGGCTGTCTGCTGTCCTGAAGACCTGCCAGTCTACGGTCTGCTGTACAGAGCAGATACCACAGGCTGAGGCTGTCTGCTGTCCTGAAGACCTGCCAGTCTACAGTCTGCTGTACAGAGCAGATACCACAGGCTGAGGCTGTCTGCTGTCCTGAAGACCTGCAGTCTACCGTCTGCTGTACAGAGCAGATACCACAGGCTGAGGCTGTCTGCTGTCCTGAAGACCTGCCAGTCTACAGTCTGCTGTACAGAGCAGATACCACAGGCTGAGGCTGTCTGCTGTCCTGAAGACCTGCCAGTCTACCGTCTGCTGTACAGAGCAGATACCACAGGCTGAGGCTGTCTGCTGTCCTGAAGACCTGCCAGTCTACCGTCTGCTGTACAGAGCAGATACCACAGGCTGAGGCTGTCTGCTGTCCTGAAGACCTGCCAGTCTACCGTCTGCTGTACAGAGCAGATACCACAGGCTGAGGCTGTCTGCTGTCCTGAAGACCTGCCAGTCTACGGTCTGCTGTACAGAGCAGATACCACAGGCTGAGGCTGTCTGCTGTCCTGAAGACCTGCCAGTCTACGGTCTGCTGTACAGAGCAGATACCACAGGCTGAGGCTGTCTGCTGTCCTGAAGACCTGCCAGTCTACAGTCTGCTGTACAGAGCAGATACCACAGGCTGAGGCTGTCTGCTGTCCTGAAGACCTGCCAGTCTACAGTCTGCTGTACAGAGCAGATACCACAGGCTGAGGCTGTCTGCTGTCCTGAAGACCTGCCAGTCTACAGTCTGCTGTACAGAGCAGATACCACAGGCTGAGGCTGTCTGCTGTCCTGAAGACCTGCCAGTCTACAGTCTGCTGTACAGAGCAGATACCACAGGCTGAGGCTGTCTGCTGTCCTGAAGACCTGCCAGTCTACAGTCTGCTGTACAGAGCAGATACCACAGGCTGAGGCTGTCTGCTGTCCTGAAGACCTGCCAGTCTACAGTCTGCTGTACAGAGCAGATACCACAGGCTGAGGCTGTCTGCTGTCCTGAAGACCTGCCAGTCTACCGTCTGCTGTACAGAGCAGATACCACAGGCTGAGGCTGTCTGCTGTCCTGAAGACCTGCCAGTCTACAGTCTGCTGTACAGAGCAGATACCACAGGCTGAGGCTGTCTGCTGTCCTGAAGACCTGCCAGTCTACAGTCTGCTGTACAGAGCAGATACCACAGGCTGAGGCTGTCTGCTGTCCTGAAGACCTGCCAGTCTACAGTCTGCTGTACAGAGCAGATTCCACAGGCTGAGGCTGTCTGCTGTCCTGAAGACCTGCCAGTCTACCGTCTGCTGTACAGAGCAGATACCACAGGCTGAGGCTGTCTGCTGTCCTGAAGACCTGCCAGTCTACCGTCTGCTGTACAGAGCAGATACCACAGGCTGAGGCTGTCTGCTGTCCTGAAGACCTGCCAGTCTACCGTCTGCTGTACAGAGCAGATACCACAGGCTGAGGCTGTCTGCTGTCCTGAAGACCTGCCAGTCTACGGTCTGCTGTACAGAGCAGATACCACAGGCTGAGGCTGTCTGCTGTCCTGAAGACCTGCCAGTCTACAGTCTGCTGTACAGAGCAGATACCACAGGCTGAGGCTGTCTGCTGTCCTGAAGACCTGCCAGTCTACAGTCTGCTGTACAGAGCAGATACCACAGGCTGAGGCTGTATCCACAATGGCATCCTATTCCCTTTATAAAGCACTTCTTTTGACCAGAGCCTGTCTAGTGCACTATAAAGGGAATAGGGTACCATTTAACATGGTATTGGTCTCACACACGTGTTTAGCAGATGTTAATGCAGGTGTAGTGAAATACTTGTGCTTCTAGTTCCACAGTGCAGTAATATCTAACAGTAATATCTAACAGTTTCACAACATATACCCAAATACACACAAATCTATGTAAGGATGGAATTAAGAATGTATACATACAGTGGGGCAAAAAGGTATTTAGTCAGCCACCAATTGTGCAAGTTCTCCAACTTAAAAAGATGAGAGGCCTGTAATTTTCATCATAGGTACACTTCAACTATGAGAGACAAAATCCAGAAGATCACATTGTAGGATATTTAACGCACATTATGGTGGAAAATAAGTATTTGGTCACCTACAAACAAGCAAGATTTCTGGCTCTCACAGACCTGTAACTTCTTCTTTAAGAGGCTCCTCTGTCCTCCACTCGTTACCTGTATTAATGGCACCTGTTTGAACTTGTTATCAGTATAAAAGACACCTGTCCACAACCTCAAACAGTCACACTCCAAACTCCACTATGGCCAAGACCAAAGAGCTGTCAAAGGACACCAGCAACAAAATTGTAGACCTGCACCAGGCTGGGAAGACTGAATCTGCAATAGGTAAGCAGCTTGGTGTGAAGAAATCAACTGTGGGAGCAATTATTAGGAAATGGAAGACATACAAGACCACTGATAATCTCCCTCGATCTGGGGCTCCACGCAAGATCTCACCCCGTGGGTTCAAAATGATCACAAGAACGGTGAGCAAAAATCCCAGAACCACACGGGGGGACCTAGTGAATGACCTGCAGAGAGCTGGGACCAAAGTAACAAAGGCTACCATCAGTAACACACTACGCCGCCAGGGACTCAAATCCTGCAGTGCCAGACGTGTCCCCCTGCTTAAGCCAGTACATGTCCAGGCCCGTCTGAAGGTTGCTAGAGAGAATTTGGATGATCCAGAAGAGGATTGGGAGAATGTCATATGGTCAGATGAAACCAAAATATAACTTTTTGGTCAAAACTCAACTCGTCGTGTTTGGAGGAAAAAGAGTTGCATCCAAAGAACACCATACCTACTGTGAAGCATGGGGGTGGAAACATCATTCTTTGGGGCTGTTTTTCTGCAAAGGGACCAGGACGACTGATCCGTGTGAAGGAAAGAATGAATGGGGCCATGTATCGTGAGATTTTGAGTGAAAACCTCCTTCCATCAGCAAGGGCATTGAAGATGAAACGTGGCTGGGTCTTTCAGCATGACAATGATCCCAAACACACTGCCCAGGCAACGAAGGAGTGGCTTCGTAAAAAGCATTTCAAGGTCCTGGAGTGGCCTAGCCAGTCTCCAGATCTCAACCCCATAGAAAATCTTTGGAGGGAGTTGAAAGTCTGTGTTGCCCAGAGACAGCCCCGAAACATCACTGCTCTAGAGGAGATCTGCATGGAGGAATGGGCTTTCAACTCCCAAAATACCAGCAACAGTGTGTGAAAACCTTGTGAAGACTTACAGAAAACGTTTGACCTCTGTCATTGCCAACAAAGGGTATATAACAAAGTATTGAGATAAACTTTTGTTATTGACCAAATACTTATTTTCCACCATAATTTGCAAATAAATTCATTAAAAATCCTACAATGTGATTTTCTGGATTTTCTTTTCTCATTTTGTCTCTCATAGTTGAAGTGTACCTATGATGAAAATTACAGGCCTCTCTCATCTTTTTAAGTGGGAGAACTTGCACAATTGGTGGCTTACTAAATACTTTTTTGCCCCACTGTATATGGACGAGCGATGTCAGAGCGGCATGGACTAAGATACAGTAGAATAGTATAGAATACAGTATATACATATATGAGACATATGTAATGTATACATATAATTAAAGTCACTAAGAAACCGGAGAATAGTAGAGTACAGTTTGTATATACAGTGGGGAGAACAAGTATTTGATACACTGCCGATTTTGCAGGTTTTCCCACTTACAAAGCATGTAGAGGTCTGTAATTTTTATCATAGGTACTCTTCAACTGTGAGAGACGGAATCTAAAACAAAAATTTTAAGTAATTAATTTGCATTTTATTGCATGACATAAGTATTTGATACATCAGAAAAGCAGTACTTAATATTTGGTACAGAAACCTTTGTTTGCAATTACAGAGATCATATGTTTCCTGTAGTTCTTGACCAGGTTTGCACACACTGCAGCAGGGATTTTGGCCCACTCCTCCATACAGATCCTTCAGGTTTCGGGGCTGTCGCTGGGCAATACGGACTTTCAGCTCCCTCCAAAGATTTTCTATTGGGTTCAGGTCTGGAGACTGGCTAGGCCACTCCAGGACCTTGAGATGCTTCTTACGGAGCCACTCCTTAGTTGCCCTGGCTGTGTGTTTCGGGTCGTTGTCATGCTGGAAGACCCAGCCACGACCCATCTTCAATGCTCTTACTGAGGGAAGGAGGTTGTTGGCCAAGATCTTGCGATACATGGCCCCATCCATCCTCCCCTCAATACGGTGCAGTCGTCCTGTCCCCTTTGCAGAAAAGCATCCCCAAAGAATGATGTTTTCACCTCCATGCTTCACGGTTGGGATGGTGTTCTTGGGGTTGTACTCATCCTTCTTCTTCCTCCAAACACGGCGAGTGGAGTTTAGACCAAAAAGCTCTATTTTTGTCTCATCAGACCACATGACCTTCTCCCATTCCTCCTCTGGATCATCCAGATGGTCATTGGCAAACTTCAGACGGGCCTGGACATGCGCTGGCTTGAGCAGGGGGACCTTGCGTGCGCTGCAGGATTTTAATCCATGACGGCGTAGTGTGTTACTAATAGTTTTCTTTGAGACTGTGGTCCTGTCACGGTGCGTAGTATTAATGGGACGGTATACGGAGCGCTGGTGCAGTGTCATCCTTTTTATTGAAAATGAGATGTCCTCACGAAGCATTTACAATCAAAAAGGAGAGTGAAAACAAGAACACGATAACAAACAAAAACACGGTGACTTACTTTGTGTTGCAGGCAGTGCAGACAAACACAACAGACAATGATCCACACACAGGTGGAAATGTGTGGAGCTTATATATTATCCCCAATCAGAGACAACGCTAGACAGCTGTCTCTGATTGGGGATGATAATCTCCCTAGTTAGGGTGTGATGACTTGGTTGTGTGCCTCTCTCCTCCCCTAGGTGGGAGTAAGAGGCCTTACCACAACCAAGCCATCACAGTACCCCCCCCCCCAAGGTGCGGACTCCCGATCGCACAAAAATCCCCCCTCTCCTGAAAGAAAAAAATTGTCCAAAAAACTAGGGGGGACATGGCGGGGTACTGAGATGGTTGCTGGTGGAGGCTCCGGTTCTGGTTCCGGGCGTGGCGCAAGCTCTGAGAGTAGCTTCTCTCTTACCTCTCTGTTGCACGCCCGGTCCAGTCCGGACCCCAGCGCGATGGTTCCCCTCTCAGTACTCCCGCCATTTACCAAGTCCTGTCTGGACCCTGGTGTGGGAGCCCTCGACCCTGGAGAGGGGCTGACCACCGGCCCCGGACTGGGCACCGGTGGAGCGGACTGCTCCGGCACTGGAGCGACGCATACGACCGGCCCCGGACTGGGCACCGGTGGAGCGGACTGCTCCGTCATTGGAGCGACGTAGACGACCGGCCCCGGACTGGGCACCGGTGGAGCGGACTGCTCCGGCACTGGAGCGACGTAGATGACCGGCCCCGGACTGGGCACCGGTGGAGCGGGCTGCTCCGGCACTGGAGCGACGCAGATGACCGGCCCCGGACTAGGCACCGGTGGAGCGGACTGCTCCGGCACTGGAGCGACGCAGATGACCGGCCCCGGACTGGGCACCGGTGGAGCGGACTGCTCTGGCACTGGAGCGACGCAGACGACCGGCCCCGGACTGGGCACCGGTGGAGCGGACTGCTCCAGCACTGGAGTGACGCAGACGGCCGGACCCGGATGGGGCTCCGGTGGAGGTTCAGGTCTGCTCACCTTCCCCGGAGCTCTCGGGCTGCTGACCCTCCCCGGGGACCTCGGGCTGCTGACCTTCGCCGGGGACCTCGGGCTACTGACCGTCACCGGGGACCTCGGGCTGCTGACCGTCACCGGGGACCTCGGGCTGCTGACCGTCACCGGGGACCTCGGGCTGCTGACAGTCACCGGGGACCTCGGGCTGCTGACCGTCACCGGGGACCTCGGGCTGCTGACCGTCACCGGGGACCTCGGGCTGCTGACCGTCACCGGGGACCTCGGGCTGCTGACCTTCACAGGAGGCCTCGGGGTGCTGACCTTCACAGGAGACCTCAGGCTGCTGACCGTCACAGGAGGCCTCGGGCTGCTGACCTTCTCCGGAGACCTCAGGCTGGATGCCGTGCCCACCCTGGGCACCGACGCAGAGGTGGTCTTCAGCCCTGCAGCTGGTCTGGCTGTCGGCCCCAGACTGGGCACCGACACGCTATGGAGCTCCTGCTCCACAGCGGGACTGAACGTCGTGCCCACCCTGGGCACCGACGCAGAGATGGTTCCCAGCCCTCTGGTGGGGCTGGCTGTCGGCCCCAGACTGGGCACCGACACGCTATGGAGCTCCTGCTCCACAGCGGGGCTGAACGTCGTGCCCACCCTGGGCACCGACGCAGAGATGGTTTCCAGCCCTCTGGTGGGGCTGGCTGTCGGCCCCAGACTGGGCACCGACGCGCTATGGAGCTCCTGCTCCACAGCGGGGCTGAACGTCGTGCCCACCCTGGACACCGACGCAGAGATGGTTTCCAGCCCTGTGGTTGGGCTGGCTGTCGGCCCCAGACTGGGCACCGACACGCTATGGAGCTCCTGCTCCACAGCGGGACTGAACGTCGTGCCCACTCTGGGCACCGACGCGGAGATGGTTTCCAGCCCTGTGGTTGGGCTGGCTGTCGGCCCCAGACTGGGCACCGACACGCTATGGAGCTCCTGCTCCACAGCGGGGCTGAACGTCGTGCCCACCCTGGGCACCGACGCAGAGAGGGTTTCCAGCCCTGTGGTGGCGACCGTCGCGGTAGCCTCCGTGTGAGGGGTAGGCACGGGGCGTACTGGACTGGGGACACGCACCATAGGTCTGGTGCGAGGAGATGGCACGGGTCGCACCGGGCTGGAGAAACGCACCATATGTTGGGTGCGAGGAGCAGGCACAGACCGTACCGGGCTGGGGGCACGCACCACTGGTCTGGTGCGGGTAGCTGGAACGGGCTGTACCTGGCTGGGGAAACGCACCGTTGGGTCGGTGCGTTGAGCTGGCACGGGTCGCGCCGGGCTGGGGAAACGCACCATATGTTGGGTGCGAGGAGCAGGCACAGACCGTACCGGGCTGGGGGCACGCACCACTGGTCTGGTGCGGGTAGCTGGAACGGGCTGTACCTGGCTGGGGAAACGCACCGTTGGGTCGGTGCGTTGAGCTGGCACGGGTCGCGCCGGGCTGTGGAAACGCACCATAGAGCTGGTGCGCGGAGCAGGCGCGAGCCGTACCGGGCTATTGTTGCGCACCGATGGTTTGGTGCGCTGAGTCGGTCTCCTCCTCCTCCGACTCTGGACCGGCGCTGGAGGCACCGGACTGGGAACTGACGCTGGAGCACGACTGTGCCTGTCGTCCCTACTCCAACGCCAATCCCCATCCTGTGAGGGCTCCTCCGGGAACCCCCACGAGTGAGGGAACAGAAGCACATCGCTGTCGTCTTCCTCCGACTCCTCTCTGTACTCCTGCTCCCACGGCTGTAGGGGCTCCTCCTGGAACCCCCACGAGTGCAGTGGTCGGGGCTCTTCTCCCTCGATCCCCGACCACCCCCATAGCCCCCCCCCAAAATCAGTTTGAGGGGTTTTCTGGGCTCCAGGCTGGTCCTCAACTCTAGCCTGGTGACGTGTCCTCCGTCTCCGGCGCCTCGGCTGCTCCGGACCCCAGCCTTCCTCCACCGAGCGATAATAGGAGTGTTCCTCCTCGGTAATTTTCCCCATACCGAGGAGGATATCTCCTAATGTTATTCCCCGTTGCGTCCCAGGGTGGTGGATCATTCTGTCACGGTGCGTAGTATTAATGGGACGGTATACGGAGCGCTGGTGCAGTGTCATCCTTTTTATTGAAAATGAGATGTCCTCACGAAGCATTTACAATCAAAAAGGAGAGTGAAAACAAAAACACGATAACAAACAAAAACACGGTGACTTACTTTGTGTTGCAGGCAGTGCAGACAAACACAACAGACAATGATCCACACACAGGTGGAAATGTGTGGAGCTTATATATTATCCCCAATCAGAGACAACGCTAGACAGCTGTCTCTGATTGGGGATGATAATCTCCCTAGTTAGGGTGTGATGACTTGGTTGTGTGCCTCTCTCCTCCCCTAGGTGGGAGTAAGAGGCCTTACCACAACCAAGCCATCACAGGTCCCAGCTCTCTTCAGGTCATTGACCAGGTCCTGCCGTGTAGTTCTGGGCTGATCCCTCACCTTCCTCATGATCATTGATGCCCCACGAGGTGAGATCTTGCATGGTGCCCCAGACCGAGGGAGATTGACCGTCATCTTGAATTTTCTAATAATTGCGCCAACAGTTGTTGCCTTCTCACCAAGCTGCTTGCCTATTGTCCTGTAGCCCATCCCAGCCTTGTGCAGGTCTACAATTTTATCCCTGATGTCCTTACACAGCTCTCTGGCCTTGGCCATTGTGGAGAGGTTGGAGTCTGTTTGATTGAGTGTGTGGACAGGTGTCTTTTATACAGGTAACGAGTTCAAACAGGTGCAGTTAATACAGGTAATGTGTGGAGAACAGGAGGGCTTCTTAAAGAAAAACTAACAGGTCTGTGAGAGCCGGAATTCTTACTGGTTGGTAGGTGATCAAATACTTATGTCATGCAATAAAATGCAAATTAATTATTTAAAAATCATACAAATGAGTTGAAGTGTACCTATGATAAAAATTACAGACCTCTACATGCTTTGTAAGTAGGAAAAAATCGGCAGTGTATCAAATACTTGTTCTCCCCACTGTATGAGATGAGTAATGCAGGATACGGAAACAAAGTGGCTAGTGTTCCATTTCTTAAAGTGGGGGCACAGTGTAAATAGTCCAGGTAGCCATTTGATTAGCTGTTCAGGAGTCTTATGGCTTGGGGGTAAAAGCTGTTGAGAAGCCTTTTGGACCTAGACTTGGTGCTCCGGTACCGTTTTCAATGTGGTAGCAGAGAGAACAGTCTATGACTGGGGTGGCTGGAGTCTTTGACTATATCTAGGGCCTTCCTCTGACACCGCCTGGTATAGAGGTCCTGGATGGCAGGAAGCTTGGCCCCAGTGATGTAGTGGGCACTACCCTCTGTAGTGCCTTGCGGTCGGAGGCCGAGCAGTTGCCGTACCAGGCAGTGATGCAGCCAGTCAGGATGATCTCGATGTTGCAGCTGTAGAACCTTTTGAGCATCTGAGGACCCATGACAAATCTTTTCAGTCTCCTGAGATGGAATAGGCTTTGTCGTGCCCTCTTCACGACTGTCTTGGTGTGTTTAGACCATTCTAGTTTGTTGGTGATGTGGACACCAAGGAACTTGAAGCTCTCAACCTGTTCCACTGCAGCCCCGTCGATGAGAATGGGGGCGTGCTCGGTCCTCCTGTAGTCCACAATCATCTCCTTTGTCTTGATTACGTTGAGGGAGAGGTTGATATCCTGGCACCACACGGCCAGGTCTCTGACCTCCACCCTATAGGCTGTCTCATCGTTGTCAGTGATCAGGCCTACCACTGTTGTGTCATCTGCAAACTTAATGATGGTGTTGGAGTCGTGCCTGGCCGTGCAGTCATGGGTGAACAGGAAGTACAGGAGGAGACTGAGCACGCAACCCTGAGGGGCCCCAGTGTTGAGGATCAGCATGGCAGATGTGTTGTGACCCACCCTTACCACCTGGGGGCGGCCCGTCAGGAAGTTCAGGATCCAGTGGCAGAGGGAGGTCATCCATTTTATTGTCCAATGACAACGTTAGCAGCACGGAGGGAAGTGGAGGTTTATTAGATCGCCTACGAATGCTCAGAAGAAGCCCGACCTGCGCTGCCTTTTTTGGCGTCTTCTCTTCACGCAAATGGCGGGGATCTGGGCCTGTTCCTTGGGAAAGCAATATGTCCTTCACGAGCTTCCTGCTCGTGGTAGTGAGTAATCAATATTCTGATGTCCAGAAGTTGTTTTCAGTCATAAGAGATGGTAGCAGCAACATTATGTACAAAATAAGTAAATAAATAAGTTACAAACAATGCAAAAAAGCACAATTAGTCAGGAGCAAGTAAAACGTCAGCCATCTTCTTCGGCGCTGTCTTGATGGAGGGCCTGAGTAGTGGAGTCTGCAGAGATGGCTGTCCTTCTGGAAGGTTCACCCATCACCACAGCGGAACTCTGGAGCTCTGTCATTGTGACCATCAGGTTCTTGGTCACCTCCCTGACCAAGGCCCTTCTCCCCCGATTGCTCAGTGTGGCCGGGCGGCCAGCTATAGGAAGAGTCTTGGTGGTTCAAAACTTCTTTCATTTAAGAATGATGGAGGCCACTGTGTTCATAGTGACCTTCAATGCTGCAGACATGTTTTAGTATCCTTCCCCAGATCTGTGCCTCGACACAATACCCCATACAGAAGTCGAAGGAATTATCCGTAGAGCTCCGACACAGGATTGCGTCGAGGCACAGATCTGGGGAAGGGTACCAAAACATTTCTGCAGCATTGAAGGTCCCCAAGAATGGTAGAGTGGCCAGACAGAAGACACTCCTCAGTAAAAGGCACATGACAGTCCGCTTGGAGTTTGCCAAAAGGCACCTAAAGGACTCTCAGACCATGAGAAACAAGATTGAACTCTTGGCCTGAATCCAAGCGTCACGTCTGGAGGAAACCTGGCACCATCCCTACGGTGAAGCATGGTGGTGGCAGCATCATGCTGTGGTGATGTTTTTCAGCTGCAGGGACTGGGAGTCAGGATTGAGGTAAAGATGAAAGGAGCAAAGTACAGAGAGATCCTTGATGAAAACCTGCTCCAGAGCACTCAGGACCTCAGACTGAGGCTATGGTTCACCTTCCAACAGGACAACAAACCTAAGCACACAGCCAAGACAATGCAGGAGTGGCTTCGGGACAAGTCTCAGAACGTCCTTGAGTTGCTCAACCAGAGCCCAGACTTGAACCCGATCGAACATCTCTGGAGAGACCTGAAAATAGCTGTGCAGCAACGCTCCCCATCCAACCTGACAGAGCTTGAGAGGATCTGCAGAGAATAATGGGAGAAACTCCCCAAATACAGGTGTGCCAAGCTTGTAGCGTCAAACCCAAGAAGACTCAAGGCTGTAATCGCTGCCAAAGTACTGAGTAAATTATGTAAATGTGATAGTTTTTTTTGTAATTAACATTTGCAAAAATACTATTTCTGAGTAGTCATTATGAGGTATTGTGTGTAGATTGATGAGGAAAAAAAACATTTTAATCCATTTTGGAATAAGGCTGTAACGTAACAAAATGTGGAAAAAGTCAAGGGGTCTGAATACTTTCCCAATGCACTGTATATGACCATAACTGTAAGTACATGGAAAATGACGCAGACAGATATGGCAGCTCTGCTTCCTCCAACTTTGCAGTATTTAGTTTTTTCTACCATTATTAGCCCAGAAAAGTTTGTGTTATTACTTTTGGATATCAACCCACCAGCTAATATTTATATACTTCTTAATTCTATTTGTTTACTTTTAGATATGTGTATTGTTGTGAATTGTTAGATACAACAACACTGTTGGATCTAGAAACACAAGCATTTCTCTACACATGCAATAACATCTGTTAAATATGTGTATGTGACCAATGGAATTATCATTAGACCGGTCTAATGATAATAAGGGATTTATGGTGAAGGTTTAAATGTACTCCTCAGCCAGTGTGTCCTGAGTGTGTTTTGAACTCTCTGAGAGCAAAGTGCTCTGGATTCAGAACAGACAATCTGACAGCACTCTGAATTTATCAATGAACCTGATGCACGGAGCGCATTCACACACTGGAGTCACTTTATGGAACACACCCTTAGAGAGTAGGCCATCATGATGCATGGCAGCCATGTTAGCTGCCCATTAACATTACATGGGGGATATCGAATGCTATACAACTGAATGTCTAGAATTAGAACAATATTCAGAATTCTAAAAGTTGGCCCATTCTCTAAACATATGGTTCTGGGCAGAGCAGAGTGCTGATGGATCAAGCACCTGTTAGGGCGGTCAGTCTGGGGAGACAGAGTCTGTTAGCCAGGGCCGTCAGCTCCATAGGGTCCAGCTCTGCCAATGGACACAGCTGATTGGTGTAGAGATACTCTAGAACAGCCTGCATACACACCTTGCTGGTCCCCGGGAACGAGACCTAAACACACACACACACACACACACACACAGGCAGACACACACCCACACACAGATACACATGCAGGAAAGAACAGAGACAAATCATTTGACAACATCCAATTGTCAGTATGTCTGTCTGTCTGTCTGTCTGTCTGTCTGTCTGTCTGTCTGTCTGTCTGTCTGTCTGTCTGTCTGTCTGTCTGTCTGTCTGTCTGTCTGTCTGTCTGTCTGTCTGTCTGTCTGTCTGTCTGTCTGTCTGTCTGTCTGTCTGTCAGTCTGTCTGTCAGTCTGTCTGTCAGTCTGTCTGTTCTCTCTACTGTCAGTCTGTCTGTCTGTCTGTCCTCTCTACTGTCTGTCCTCTCTACTATCTGTCTGTCTGTCTGTCTGTCCTCTCTACTGTCTGTCCTCTCTACTGTCTGTCTGTCTGTCTGTCTGTCTGTCTGTCTGTTCTCTCTACTGTCTGTCTGTCTGTCTGTCTGTTCTCTCTACTGTCTGTCTGTCTGTCTGTCTGTCTGTTCTCTCTACTGTCTGTCTGTCTGTTCTCTCTACTGTCTGTCTGTCTGTTCTCTCTACTGGCTGTCTGTTCTCTCTGTCTGTCTGTCTGTCTGTCTGTCTGTCTGTCTGTCTGTCTGTCTGTCTGTCTGTCTGTCTGTCAGTCTGTCTGTCAGTCTGTCAGTCTGTCTGTTCTCTCTACTGTCAGTCTGTCTGTCTGTCTGTCCTCTCTACTGTCTGTCCTCTCTACTATCTGTCTGTCTGTCTGTCTGTCTGTCCTCTCTACTGTCTGTCCTCTCTACTGTCTGTCTGTCTGTTCTCTCTACTGTCAGTATGTCTGTCTGTTCTCTACTGTCAGTATGTCTGTCTGTTCTCTCTACTGTCAGTATGTCTGTCTGTTCTCTCTACTGTCTGTATGTCTGTCTGTCTCACTGTCTGTCTCACTGTGTGTCTGTCTCACTGTGTGTCTCACTGTGTGTCTCACTGTGTGTCTGTCTGTCTCACTGTGTGTCTGTCTGTCTGTCTGTCTGTCTCACTGCGTGTCTGTCTGTCTCACTGTGTGTCTGTCTCAGTCTGTCTCACTGTGTGTCTGTCTGTCTGTCTCACTGTGTGTCTGTCTCACTGTGTGTCTGTCTCACTGTGTGTCTGTCTCACTGTGTGTCTGTCTGTCTGTCTCACTGTGTGTCTGTCTGTCTGTCTCACTGTGTGTCTGTCTGTCTGTCTCACTGTGTGTCTGTCTCACTGTGTGTCTGTCTCACTGTGTGTCTGTCTCACTGTGTGTCTGTCTCACTGTGTGTCTATCTTGTCTTTTTCCTTGTAGGTCTGTCTGTCTGTCTGTCTGAGTCTCGGTCTGTCTCTGTGTGTATATGTATGTGTGTGTGTGCGTCTCAATCTTGTCTGTGTGTGCGCGCGTCTCAGTCAGTGTCTGTGTGTGTGCTCGTCTCAGTCTGTGTGTGTGCGTGCGTGTGTCTGGGTGTGTGTGTGTGTGTGTGTCTGGGTGTGTGTCTGGGTGTGTGTCTGGGTGTGTGTGTGTGTGACGTGACGCTTGGATTCAAATGGCAGACAGACAGACAGACAGAGAGATAGTATGAATGACTGAATATGTACACTATACATTGTTACAGAGAGTTAGGTGAAAAAATGATACAAATATTGCAAGTTGATATAGATAAATAAGGAGTATTTGCATGGTTAACTATACTATACTATACAGGTCGATGGCAGAGAAATACTTAAATAGCTAAATGTGTGTATGATATAATTTGGGGTAATAATAATAATAATTCCCTTGAAATACAGTCCTTAGCGCAGGGTTTAATTACAGATAAATGCACGTATTGCACATTCGATATACTAAAAGCAATGAAAAAAGATATCAACTGACAGGATACTAATACGCATTCCTGAGTGAATGACTACGTAAGTTCAGTCCAAGAATTACTTGCAATATTGCATGTGATATGATATAACAACTGTACATGAATATGTATATACAGACCTGAATGAATAAATAGGTCCTGAGTGAATGAGTGATTACAGACCAGAGTTACTCACGGATGGATGCATAATTGTTAAACTAGGTCCTAGCACCCCAACAGTTCCAGGTCTATGTTGCCGACGGCACGGCACCCCGGTGAGGCATTATATAGTCTAACAGCTGCCGGCAGGAAGGACCTCCTGTAGCGCTCTCTGGCACACCGTGGTGGGATCAGTCTGTGACTGAAGGTGCTCCTCTGCTTCATAACCATGGTATGCAGAGGGTGGGTGACGTTGTCCATGATGGCCAGCAGTTTGGCCAGGATCCGTCTCTCCACCACCTCCTCTAGAGTGTCAAGGCTCATCCCCAGGACAGAGCTAGCCTTCCTGATCAGCTTATTTACCCGAGAAGCATCACCGTCCATTATGTTGGCGCCCCAGCACACCAATGCAAAAAAGATGGCACAGACTGGTAGAAGGTATGCAGTAGTTTACTGCACACGTTGAAGGACCTGAGCCTCCTCAGAAAGTAGAGTCGGCTCTGGCCCTTTTTGTACAGAGCCCCGGTGTTACCAGCCCATTCCAGTCTGTTGTCCTTATGGACTCCCAGGAACTTGTATGACCCAACCATTTCCACATCCATCTCCTTTGTTTTGCTGATGTTGAGCTGAAGGTGGTTCTGCTCACACCACACCACAAAGTCATTGATTGTGCTCCTGTACTCCTCCTCCTGCCCACCCCTGATGCACCCTACAATTGCGGAGTCATCCGAGAACTTCTGTAGGTGGCATGTTTCAGAGTTATATCTGAAGTCCGAGGTGTAGAGGGTGAACAGGAAGGGGGACAGGACCGTTCCCTGGGGGGCCCCTGTGTTGCTCACTGCCCGTTCTGACACACAGCTCTGTAGTCTCACAAATTGTGGCCTACCGGTCAGGTAGTCCGTAACCCAGGAGACTAAGGGTGCTTCCACTTTCATCCTCTTCATCTTCTCACCCAGTAGCAGGGGCGAATGGCGTTGAAGGCACTGGAGAAGACAACCTGCGTTGTCCAGGTGAGAGTAGGCCCTCTGCTGATGATTGCATCATCCACCCCGATGTTGCGCTGATATGCGAACTGCAGGGGGTCCAGTGATGTACACACCAGGGGTCTAAGGTGAGCGAGGACTAACCTTTCCAGGGTCTTCATGATGTGGGATGTTAGCTCTACAGGTCTGAAGTCATTCAGGACAGTGGGGTGTGCCTTTTTGGGCACTGGGACCAGGCAGGATGTTTCCACAGCACAGGGACCCTTTCCAGGCTCAGGCTAAGGTTGAAGTGTCGCTGGAGTATGGTCAGCACAGACCCTAAGCACCCTTGGGCTGATGCCATCAGGGCCCCCCACTTTCCACTGATGTAGACTCTCCAGCTCTCTCTAAAAACTTTAAAAGTTCAGCTCATTGACTCTGTCCTGGGTCCCCTCCGTCTGCCCACTGTTTGACTTTTTGAAGCCAGTGATATTTCTCATACCCTTCCACACCTCTCTCACCTGGCTCTGCCTCAGCTTGTCCTCCATCTTCTCCTTATACCCTCTCTTCCCCTCAGCAATCCGCAACTTCAGCTCCCTCTGGACGAATCTCAATTTGTCCCTGTCCCCCTCCTTGAAGGCCCTCTTCTTCTCATTCAGCAGGGCCTTCAGGTCGCTGGTGACCCAGGGTTTATTATTTGGAAAACAGCGTACCTTCCTGGTGGGTACGGTGTTGTCTAAACAAAAATGTATATAGTCTGTTATGCAGTCAGTAAGTCCATCAATGTCCTCCCCATGAGCCTCACAGAGCACATCCCAGTTTGTTGTTTCAAAGCAGTCCTGTAGGGCCTCATTTGCCTCCGGGGACCATCTCCTAATGGTCCTAGTGGTCACAGGCTGCTGTTGGACCATAGGCCTGTAGAGTGGAGTGAGGTGGACAAGGTTGTGATCCGATCTACCGAGGGGAGGGAGTGCAGTGGAGTTGTATGCATCCTTCACATTAGCATATAACAAGTCCAGAGTTTTATTATTCCTGGTTGGGCACTTCACAAACTGTTTGAACGTGGGCAGCGTTGAAGAGAGAGATGCGTGGTTAAAATCCCCAGAAATGGCAAAGAAGGCACTGGGATGCGCTGTCTGTAACCTCGCGATAACAGAGTGGATGACGTCACACGCTGTGTTTGCGTCCGCGGAGGGCGGGATGTAAACAATAACAGCAATGGCCGCAGAGGAATGAACTGTAATGACGGCAGGTATTTATTCCCAATGAAGGTGTCTGGGGAGATTATGGTCTTTAAAGTCCAGGAGGTGTAGCTCATGTCTCCAATAATCACCAACACAGTAAACAGAAAGCTTTATTCAATGTGTGTGTGTGTGTGTGTGTCACTAGTGCATGGTTCCCAAGTGATTTTATCTGGCCCCTCATGTTGAGCAAAACATTTAAAAAATAATAATGCAGCTGACCCCTTACCATACAACACAAACGATATACAGAGCATTCAGAAAGTATTCAGACCCCTTGACTTTTTTCACGTTGTTACGTTACAGCCTTATTCTAAAATGGATTAAATAATTTTTTTCCCCCGCATCAATTGACACAAAATAACCCAGAATAACCCAGAATAACAGTGAAATAATTTTCTTTTAACATTTTTGCACATTTAAAAAAAAAATGGAAATACCTTCAGACCCCACTTTGACATTAGGGGGTAAAATCTACATTTAATTCAGGCTGTAACACAACAAACTGTGGAAAATGTCAAGGCTTGTGAAGACTTTCTGAAGGCACTGTAGGTATTACAGACTAGGTCTGGGAGAGGTTGAAAATATCAGTGAAGACACTTGTAGCTGGTCAGCGCATGCTCTGATTACACATCCTGGTAATCCGTCTAATTGTTAACCTGTTAAAAAGGTCTTACTCACATCGGCTACGGAGAGAGTGATCACACAGACGTCTGGAACAGCTGGTGCTCTCATGCACGGTTCAGTGTTGCTTTCCTGAAAGCGAGCATAGAAGGTAACTAGATGGTAACTTCACAAGTAAAGTTTGGTGGGGCAGCTAATGCTCTTTAAATGTTTGTTTGTGGTAGGAAGTTGTTTGGTTGTTTGCAGAAGTTGTGCGGTTCAGGTCAAAAGTAGTACGGTTGAGCTCAGAAGTTGAGGTATGTAATTGTGTGGTTGAGCTCAGAAGTTGAGGTATGTAATTGTGTGGTTGCAGTCAGAAGTTGAGGTATGTAATTGTGTGGTTGCGGTCAGAAGTTGTAGTCACTCTTCTCTCTCATCATTTAGCCCTCAGAGTCGGTGTCTGTGTCTGTCTGTGTAAACGGTTCCTTTTTGGAATGTCAACAATGACGGGTGTTTTTGGAAGAAATCAGGTGATGGGTTACTTCAACTGCTCTAGCCAGAGATTGGTGTGTCTGGTTTCTAAACCGTTTTCTATTTTTGACAAGCAGGGGAAGATTTCAATCAAAAGTATTTTTGTCTTGTTGGGTTGGTGGTCAAAACGGATGTTGTTTGGAAAGGTGTGAATCTGCTCCCTTCTAACATGAGTTACAGAGGGTCAGACGTTTTGTCTAACTTGGGTCAAAACAGTTGTTTGCCAAAATGTTACAGAAAATGATGTAGATTCAGTTATTTAAACTGCTGTAACGTTTGATGCGAATAATCTATGTCTTCTGGTTGGATATGTACATACGGTCACTGTGGGGATGACGTCGTCGATGCAGCCGGTGACTGATGTGTCAAACTCCTCACTGGTACTTCCTGTTTTAGTTTTTGCTTGTAAGCAAAAGACCCTGGTCAAAAGTATTTTACTACATAGGGAATAGGGTGCCATTTGGGACACAGATAACCTTAACCCAGACTGTGCTGTAGACTCACCTCGTTGTTAACTCTCCATGAAGGACCCACCCAACACAGCAGACTAACCTGAACACTAGATGTTACTCTGGTGTTAACTCACCATGAAGGACCCACCCAACACAGCAGACTAACCTGAACACTAGATGTTACTCTGGTGTTAACTCTCCATGAAGGACCCACCCAACACAGCAGACTAACCTGAACACTAGATGTTACTCTGGTGTTAACTCACCATGAAGGACCCACCCAACACAGCAGACTAACCTGAACACTAGATGTTACTCTGGTGTTAACTCTCCATGAAGGACCCACCCAACACAGCAGACTAACCTGAACACTAGATGTTACTCTGGTGTTAACTCTCCATGAAGGACCCACCCAACACAGCAGACTAACCTGAACACTAGATGTTACTCTGGTGTTAACTCACCATGAAGGACCCACCCAACACAGCAGACTAACCTGAACACTAGATGTTACTCTGGTGTTAACTCTCCATGAAGGACCCACCCAACACAGCAGACTAACCTGAACACTAGATGTTACTCTGGTGTTAACTCACCATGAAGGACCCACCCAACACAGCAGACTAACCTGAACACTAGATGTTACTCTGGTGTTAACTCACCTCATTGTTAACACTCTCCATGAAGGATCCTCCGAACACAGCAGCCATCCAATCACAGGAGGAGATGAGCAGAGGTCTGTGAGCATTGATGGTTCCATCCTCCAACCTGAAGGTCACGTCTGAGACAGAGATATTATAACAACAACCTGAATGTGACATCAGCCCCCGAGAAACACATTAAACAGAACACAACATAAACACCATCCATTATAACAACAACCTGAATGTGACATCAGCCCCCGAGAAACACATTAAACAGAACACAACATAAACACCATCCATTATAACAACAACCTGAATGTGACATCAGCCCCCGAGAAACACATTAAACAGAACACAACATAAACACCATCCATTATAACAACAACCTGAATGTGACATCAGCCCCCGAGAAACACATTAAACAGAACACAACATAAACACCATCCAAAGTTACAAATGCATGATAAGTTACTAGTCAATACATTTCAAAAGCTACAGATTCATTCTCTCGCATCAACCACAGAAAACAGAGCTGTTGCACTTTGATCTGTGATGCAGCATGGTTCACCTGTGAAGGTGTTGAAGCATGGTTCACCTGTGAAGGTGTTGAAGCATGGTTCACCTGTGAAGGTGTTAAAGCATGGTTCACCTGTGAAGGTGTTGAAGCATGGTTCACCTGTGAAGGTGTTAAAGCATGGTTCACCTGTGAAGGTGTTAAAGCATGGTTCACCTGTGAAGGTGTTGAAGCATGGTTCACCTGTGAAGGTGTTAAAGCATGGTTTACCTGTGAAGGTGTTAAAGCATGGTTCACATGTGAAGGTGTTGAAGCATGGTTCACCTGTGAAGGTGTTGAAGCATGGTTCACCTGTGAAGGTGTTGAAGCATGGTTCACCTGTGAAGGTGTTAAAGCATGGTTTACCTGTGAAGGTGTTCTTGTTGAGACACTCCTTGATGCGGTTGGCTTTCCTGACGTGGAAGGCCTTGGTGATCTCCTGGTTCATGAAGCCCTCATGGTTCATGATGTTCTCCACCATCATCCTCAGGTCAAACACCTCCAGGACCTCTGCTATCTGGGCGATCTTCATCAGATCCTGTTCCTCTTCATCCAGCTCCCCAGTGTAGAGGAACCTCAACACGGCAGTGAACGGACCCAGCTGGATGGAGTAGTCCATCTTCACCACAGTCATGTGGGCCGGGGAGCCCGTCACAGGGTTGGTCACGCTGTCCTTGTGGATGCTGTAGAAGGCCTTGCTCCAGGAGGCCAAGGACAGCTTGGTGCGCCGGTGCTTACCAGAGAAGCTCATAATCTTCAGGGTGCCGTCGCTCTTAGAGGCCCGAAGGGAGCAGGGGGAGAGGTTGGGGAGCACAGCCACGTCCTCCTCTGTGTCCAGACTAAGGGTCCTGAGGAGAGAGTCCCGGGCATGCCGCTCCGTCACCACCAGGCACTGGGACTCGTCACTGAAGTCCATCTGGAAACAATCAATCACATTTATTACGTTTTTTATATCTAAAAACATCAGCAGATGTCACAAAGTGCTCTACAAATAGCCAGCCTAAAACCACAGAGCAAGCAATGCAGAGGCAGAAGCACAGTGGTTAGGGGGAAAACCTAGAAGGCAGGAACCTAGGAAGAAACCTAGAGAGGAACCAGGCAGAGACACTACCTGGAACAGGTCGTAAAACTTGGAGGAGGAGGTGGAGAGGTAGATCTTGTGGGCGAAGACGTGGATGTGGTCCTGGAGGATGAACATGACGTCAGCACACAGAGGACTGTCCAATAGGAGGCCAGGACCCTCCCTGTTGTTGATGACACACTCTGGAATCTTGATGAGAGGGGGCGGTGCTTTGGGCGGAAGGAAGGGCGCCTGGAGGAGGGGCTTCTGGACCTTCCGGAGGTGGGACTTCCAGAACTGCAGGTGTCGGCGGGAGATGAGTGCGGCTCGAATGGCGTTGTCAAAGATGTCCTTGATGCCAAACTGGTCGAACACACTGGTCTCATAGTAGGAGATGCCTAGCTCCTTGGCCACCTCCCGGCCACTCTCTGGAGGAAGGATGTCTCCTGGCTTTATAGGCCTGGAGGAAATAACAGCTATTCTCAATACGGAGGAATACAAAGTCATTATTTATTGAAACGGTTTGCTTAGTAGAATAAAATGCCAGTAGTTACTGTACATAGAGCTTCAACTAACAATGTACAGATCTAGTCAATCAGAACCAGCACCATGATGATGAAGTCTGTCCCCAAACTATTTGGTTTGCTGGTTTTAAGTATTAAACTTCCAAATAACTCTTTGTTGATTGTTCTGGGTGTTATCGTCCTCCATCAGCACCGGCCTGTACCCTACCTGCCCTAAACTCTCTCCTGGCCCCTTACACTAAGTCTGAATTTGTCCTGTTAGGTGACCTAAACTGGGACATGCTTAAACCACCTGACCAAGTCCTAAAGCAATGGGACTCCCTAAATATTTCTCAGATTATTAGCAATCCCACAAGGTATGACTTCAAACACCCAGAAAAGGCTACTCTTCTTGATGTTATCCTCACAAATAATCCTGATAGGTATCAGTCTGGTGTTTCTGTAATGACCTTAGTGATCACTGTTTTACAGCCTGTGTTCGTTATGGCTGCTCAGTGAAACGACCTGTCCTGATTTGTCAAAGACGCTTGCTAAAAACCTTTAATGAGCAAGCCTTCCTTCATGAGCTGGCTTCTGTAAAATGGAATAGAATCAGCTTGATCCCCTCTGTCGAAGACGCTTGGAGCTTATTTTTTTGATATTTTCAGTGGTATCCCTTAAAGTTGATTATGTGTTTGTTACTGACAAGAAGCACATGGCTGAGCTCTTTAATCAACACTTCATTAAGTCAGGATCCCTAGTTGACTCAGCCATGCCTCCTTGTCCGTCCAACATTTCCTCATCTGCCACCCCTTCTAATGGAACTATCCAGATGCTCCTCCCTCTTTTTCCCCTGCCCCGCTACAAAGTTTCTCCCTGGAGGCAGTTACTGAGTCCGAGGTGCTAAAGGAGCTCCTGAAACTTGACCCCAAAAAAACATGGGTCAGATGGTTTAGACCCTTTCTTCTTTAAGGTTGCTGTCCCTATCAGCACCAAGCCTATCTCTGACCTTTTTAACCTGTCTCTCCGTTCTGGGGAGGTTCCCATTGGTTGGAAGGCAGCCACGGTTAGTCCTATATTTAAAGGGGAGATCAAGCTGATCCTAACTGTTACAGGCCTATTTCTATTTTGCCCTGTTTATCAAAAGTGTTGGAAAAACATGTCAATAATCAACTGACTGCCTTTCTTGATGTCTATAGTATTCTCTTTGGTATGTAATCTGGTTTCCTCTCAGGTTATGGATGTGTCACTGCAACCTTAAAGGTCCTCAATGATGTTACCATTGCCCTTGATTCTAAGCAATGTTGTGCTGCTATTTTTATTGACTTGGCCAAAGGTTTTGATACGGTAGACCATTCCATTCTTGTGGGCCGGCTAAGGAGTATTGAGGTCTCTTTGGTCTGGTTTGCTAACTACCTCTCTCAAAGAGTGCAGTGTATAAATTCAGAACATCTGCTGTCTCAGCCACTGCCTGTCACCAAGGCAGTACCCCAAGGCTCAATCCTAGGCCCCACACTTTTCTCAATTTACATCAACAACATAGCTCAGGCAGCAGGAAGCTCTCTCATCCATTTATATGCAGATGATACAGTCTTATATTCAGCTGGCCCCTCCCCGGATTTTGTTAAATGCTCTACAACAAAGCTTTCTTAGTGTCCAACAAGATTTCTCTACCCTTAACCTTGTTCTGAACACCTCCAAAACAAAAGTCATGTGGTTTGGTAAGAAGAATGCCCCTCTCCCCACAGGTGTGATTACTACCTCTGAGGGTTTAGGGCTTGAGGTAGTCACCTCATACAAGTACTTGGGAGTATGTCTACACAGTACACTGTCCTTCTCTCAGCACATATCAAAGCTGCAGGCTAAAGTTAAATCTAGACTTGGTTTCCTCTATCGTAATCACTCCTCTTTCACCCCAGCTGCCAAACTAACCCTGATTCAGATGACCATCCTACCCATGCTAGATTACAGAGACATCATGTATAGATCGGCAGGTAAGGATGTTCTCGAGCGGCTAGATGTTCTTTACCATTCGGCCATCAGATTTGCCACCAATGTTCCTTATAGGACACATCACTGCACTCTATACTCCTCTGTAAACTGGTCATCTCTGTATACCTGTCACAAGACCCACTGGTTGATGCTTATTTATAAAACCCTCTTAGGCCTCACTCCCCCCTATCTGAGATATCTACTGCACCCTCATCCTCCACATACAACACCCGTTCTGCCAGTCACATTCTGTTAAAGGTCCCCAAAGCACACACATCCCTGGGTCTCTCGTCTTTTCAGTTCACTGCAGCTAGCGACTGGAACGAGCTGCAACAAACACTCAAACTGGACAGTTTTATCTCAATCTCTTCATTCAAAGACTCAATCATGGACACTCTTACTGACAGTTGTGGCTGCTTTGTGTGATGTATTGTCATCTCTACCTTCTTGTCCTTTGTGATGTTGTCTGTGCCCAGTAATGTTTGTACCATGTTGTGCTGCTACCATGTTGTTGTCATGTTGTGTTGCTACCATGCTGTGTTGTCATGTGTTGCTGCCTTGCTATGTTGTTGTCTTAGGTCTCTCTTTGGACTGATCCTCAACACCCCCCTTCCCCCCACCTCCCCACCTGCTTTCACCACCAACCAAGTGAAGAGAGAGCTGGAGAGACTACATCAGTGGAAAGCGACGGGCCATGATGGCATCAGCCCAAGGGTGCTTAGGGTCTGTGCTGACCAACTGTGTGGAATACTCCAGCGTCTCTTCAACCTTAGCCTGAGCCTAGAAAGGGTCCCTGTGCTGTGGAAAACATCCTGCCTCGTCCCAGTGTCCAAGAAGGCACACCCCACTAGTTTAGCTATTTAAGTATTTCTCTGCCATCGACCTGTATAGTATAGTTAACCATGCAAATACTCCTTATTTATCTATATCAACTTGCAATATTTGTATAAAAAAAGCTTTTTGCACTCTATCTATCTATCTATCTTTCGTTCGTGTTGTCGTGATGTGTGTTTGGTCCTATATTTATATTGAATTAATTTTTATTTTTAATCCCAGCCCCCGTCCCCGCAGGAGGTCTTCTGCCTTTTGGTAGCCCGTCATTGTAAACCAGAATGTGTTCTTAACTGACTTGCCTGGTTAAATAGTTAAATAAAATAAAAATAAATAAAAAGTAATACTGATTCTATACCTGGCTAGTGGCCTCCTGGCCCGGTTGACAGCCTCCAGATCAGCGTAGCGCAGGTCCAGCTGACAGCCCACCAGGATGACAGGCGTCCTGGGACAGAAGTGCTTGATCTCCATGTGCCACATGGTCTTGACATGATGCAGAGAGTTGGGGTTTGCGATGGAGAAACACAGCACCACCACGTCTGACCTGGAGAGAACAGACAGGAGACAGAAAGACACACCAGATATCAGAGAGAGACACACCAGATATCAGAGAGAGACAGAAAGACACACCAGATATCAGAGACAGAAAGACACACCAGATATCAGAGAGAGACAGAAAGACACACCAGACATCAGAGAGAGACAGAAAGACACACCAGATATCAGAGAGACACACACCAGATATCAGAGAGAGACAGAAAGACACAGCAGATAGAGAGACAGAAAGACACAGCAGATAGAGAGACAGAAAGACACAGCAGATAGAGAGACAGAAAGACACAGCAGATAGAGAGACAGAAAGACACAGCAGATAGAGAGACAGAACGACACAGCAGATAGAGAGACAGAACGACACAGCAGATAGAGAGACAGAACGACACACCAGATAGAGAGACAGAACGACACACCAGATAGAGAGACAGAACGACACACCAGATAGAGAGACAGAACGACACACCAGATAGAGAGACAGAACGACACACCAGATAGAGAGACAGAAAGACACACCAGATAGAGAGACAGAACGACACACCAGATAGAGACAGAACGACACAGCAGATAGAGAGACAGAACGACACAGCAGATAGAGAGACAGAACGACACAGCAGATAGAGACAGAACGACACAGCAGATAGAGACAGAAAGACACACCAGTTAGAGAGAGAGAAAGACACAGCAGATAGAGAGACAGAACGACACAGCAGATAGAGAGACAGAATGACACAGCAGATAGAGACAGAAAGACACACCAGTTAGAGAGAGAGAAAGACACACCAGATAGAGAGACAGAACGACACACCAGATAGAGAGACAGAATGACACAGCAGATAGAGAGACAGAACGACACAGCAGATAGAGAGACAGAACGACACAGCAGATAGAGAGACAGAACGACACAGCAGATAGAGACAGAAAGACACACCAGTTAGAGAGAGAGAAAGACACACCAGATATCAAAGACAGAACGACACACCAGATATCAGAGACAGAACGACACACCAGATATCAGAGACAGAACGACACACTAGATATCAGAGACACAACGACACACCATTTAAATCAGAACTCTGCATTTAACACATTTACCAACATCTTAGTTTTCCTTGCTCTACTTTTTTTTTTTCCATTCTACTTTGTCACAACGGACTCTTTATCTGGTCATGGTTCTACAGGACATCCACCAGTCGAATCTAAGTAGTACCATTAACACTATGCTATCTAATTGCAGTGCCTGTACTCATAATATACCAAAGAACTATCGCCTTAAGGTGAGGATAGCCGTGTTGCAAGCCCAACTTCAGGCAAGGACAATTTAAGTGTAGGAAAGGATGAAACAGCATCTGTGCATCAGGTCTCTCCTCCACCCGTTACGGGTCTGAGCCAGAGGCTTCTCAGGTCTCTCCTCCACCCGTTACGGGTCTGAGCCAGAGGCTTCTCAGGTCTCTCCTCCACCCGTTACGGGTCTGAGCCAGAGGCTTCTCAGGTCTCTCCTCCACCCGTTACGGGTCTGAGCCAGAGGCTTCTCAGGTCTCTCCTCCACCCGTTACGGGTCTGAGCCAGAGGCTTCTCAGGTCTCTCCTCCACCCGTTACGGGTCTGAGCCAGAGGCTTCTCAGGTCTCTCCTCCACCCGTTACGGGTCTGAGCCAGAGGCTTCTCAGGTCTCTCCTCCACCCGTTACGGGTCTGAGCCAGAGGCTTCTCAGGTCTCTCCTCCACCCGTTACGGGGTCTGAGCCACCGAAGCCTCCCACCATTAGCTCTGACTAATTGAAAACCCTAGTCGTTGGCGACTCCATTACCCGCAATATTAGACTTAATAAGAATCATCCAGGATCATACAGTGTTTACCAGGGGGCAGGGTACTGACGTAAAGGCTCATCTGAAGATGGTGCTGGCTAAAACAACATCTGGTGAGTGTAGAGAGTATAGAGATATTGTTATCCACGTCGACACCAACGATGTTAGGATGAAACAGTCAAAGTTCACCAAGAGCAAAATAGCTTCAGTGTGTAAATTGGCTAGAAAGATGTGTCGGTATCGAGTAACTGTCTCTGGCCCCTCCCAGTTAGGGGGAGTGATGAGCTCTACAGTAGAGTCTCACAACTCAATCGCTGGTTGAAAACTGTTTTCTGACCCTCCCAAAATAATACTTCTCCCGAGTGGCGCAGCGGTCTAAGGCACTGCCTTTTTATAGCTACTGTTTACAGGTCTCCTGGGACATTTATGAGAATAGTCATGGCCTCTAAACCTTCCAGCTGCATACTGGACCCTATTCCAACTACACTACTGAAATAACTACTTCCTGTGCTTGGCCCTCATATGTTGAACATAATAAACGGCTCCCTATCTTCCGGATGTGTTCCAAACTCATTAAAAGTGGCAGTAATAAAGCCTCTATCGAATCTCCCATTCCTCTCAAACATTTTAGTAAAAGCTGTCGCGTATCAACTCACTGCCTTCCTGAACACAAATAATGTATATTAAACGCTTCAGTCTGGTTTTAGACCACATCATAGTACTGAGACGGCACTCGTGAAGGTGGTAAATTACTTTTTAATGGCGTCCGACCAAGGCTCTGTGTCTGTCCTCGTGCTCCTAGAACTTAGTGCCGCTTTTGACACCATCGATCACCAGAGATTGGAAACCCTAATTGGTCTACATGGACAAGTTCTTGCCTGGTTTAGATTTTATCTGTCAGAAAGATATCAGTTCGTCTCTGTGGATGGTGCATGTCTGAAGTTCGCAAAAGAGTACCTGGATGTTCCACAACGCTACTGGCTAAATATTCTGTGGACAGATGAAACTAAAGTTGAGTTGTTTGGAAGGAACACAACACTGTGTGGAGAAAAAAAGGCACAGCACACCAACATCAAAACCTCATCCCAACTGTAAAGTATGGTGGAGGGAGAATCATGGTTTGGAGCTGCTTTGCTGCCTCAGGGCCTGGACAGCTTGCTATAATCGACGGAAAAATGAATTCCCAAATTTATCAAGACATTTTGCAGGAGAATGTAAGGCTATCTGTCCACCAATTGAAGCTCAACAGAAGTTGGGTGATGCAACAAGACAACGACCCAAAACACAGAAGAAAAATCAACAACAGAATGGCTTCAACAGAAGAAAATACGCCTTCTGGAGCGGCCCAGTCAAAGTCCTGACCTCAACCTGATTGAGATGCTGTGGCAAGACCTCATGAGAGCGGTTCACACCAGACATCCCAAGAATATCGCTGAACTGAAACAGTTTTGTAAATGACCGTTGTGCAGGTCTGATCCGCATCTACAGAAAACGTTTGGTTGAGGTTATTGTTGCCAAAGGAGGGTCAACCAGTTATTAAATCCAAGGGTTCCCATACTTTTCCCACCCTGCACTGTGAATGTTTACAGTGTGTTCAATAAAGACATGAAAAGGTATAATTGTTTGTGTGTTATTAGTTTAAGACTGTGTTTGTCTATTGTTGTGACTTTTTTTTTAATCATTTTTTTTATTTAATAGGCAAGTCAGTTAAGAACAAATTCTTATTTACATTGACGGCCAAACCCGGGCGACGCTCAGTCAATCCGCTCTATGGGACTCCCAATCACGGCCAGATGTGATACAGCCTTAACTTAGATCAGTTCAAATGTTATGACCAATTTACGCAGAAACCATCCTCCCCCAAAAAACTATTCCCACCAAATTAGTGTACTAGGATTTATTAGTCCTGTAAGAGCAGAGAAAAATACTCCTCTACCATCCCAACCTCCGCCCAGCCTCAAACCTCCGCCCAGCCTCAAACCTCCGCCCAGCCTCAAACCTCCGCCCAGCCTCAAACCTCCGCCCAGCCTCAAACCTCCGCCCAGCCTCAGCCCCCTGCCCAGCCTCAGTCCCCTGCCCAGCCTCAAACCTCCGCCCAGCCTCAAACCTCCGCCCAGCCTCAAACCTCCGCCCAGCCTCAAACCTCCGCCCAGCCTCAAACCTCCGCCCAGCCTCAAACCTCCGCCCAGCCTCAGCCCCCCGCCCAGCCTCAAACCTCCGCCCAGCCTCAAACCTCCGCCCAGCCTCAGCCCCCCGCCCAGCCTCAAACCCCCGCCCAGCCTCAAACCTCCGCCCAGCCTCAAACCTCCGCCCAGCCTCAAACCTCCGCCCAGCCTCAAACCTCCGCCCAGCCTCAAACCTCCGCCCAGCCTCAAACCTCCGCCCAGCCTCAGCCCCCCGCCCAGCCTCAAACCTCCGCCCAGCCTCAAACCTCCGCCCAGCCTCAAACCTCCGCCCAGCCTCAAACCTCCGCCCAGCCTCAGCCCCCTGCCCAGCCTCAAACCTCCGCCCAGCCTCAGCCCCCTGCCCAGCCTCAAACCTCCGCCCAGCCTCAGCCCCCTGCCCAGCCTCAAACCTCCGCCCAGCCTCAAACCTCCGCCCAGCCTCAGCCCCCTGCCCAGCCTCAAACCTCCGCCCAGCCTCAAACCTCCGCCCAGCCTCAAACCTCCGCCCAGCCTCAAACCTCCGCCCAGCGTTAGGTGTCAGTCTTACCTTCCGTATGCGAAGCGTCTGTCTTTATGGTGATCTCCGAAGGTGTCCCACAACCTGAGAGACACACTGACCTCATCCACCACATCCCTGGAGCGCTCTAAAACCTACACACACACACACAGATTATAAAAGATACAGATATTTAAACACTTACTGTAGAATACAGGGAGGGCTGTGTGATGACAGGGAGGGCTGTGTGAGGACAGGGAGGGCTGTGTGAGGACAGGGAGGTCTGTGTGAGGCTGTGTGATGACAGGGAGGTCTGTGTGAGGACAGGGAGGTCTGTGTGAGGACAGGGAGGTCTGTGTGAGGACAGGGAGGTCTGTGTGAGGACAGGGAGGTTTTGAATTAGAGGTTGATGCCTCTGGAATTTATACACTGATTGAGTAGGTGAAGTTATGGAGATTGTACTCCTATCAGAGAGATGGTGAAAGAGACAGTTCCTCAGTTTAGGGTTCTTTAATGTTGATTGAAGATTAGCTGTGATTATCTAATTATCTGTCAGTTTATCCATACAAGACGTGGTCTGGAAATAATAATAAAACCACGCCACCAATACTATGATAAGACAAGATATACAGCTCTCATCTGTTATAATAATCCAATAACTGAAACAAACAAGTAGCTAACTGTCACGGAAGGGTGCAGAGACAGACCAAGACGCAGCGCAGGGATAGTAGTTCGACATTTGTTTATTAATACTATGTATAATAAAACTTGCAAATGAACAAACTATACAACACAAAAACGATAGACAAACGTCCCGTTTCAAACCAAACACGAAATGAACGGACGTAAAAAAGGCACACTTACTTCACCGTGACTGCGACATAATACGACAACGACTCAACATATATGGGATCCCTAATTAGAGACAATGCGGTGCAGCTGCCTCTAATTAGGGATCCAACCCAAACCCCACACAGAAACAGAAAAGAACGACACTGTCAGACTCTGACCATAACTACATGGAGAAGCAAATAGGCTTCTCTATGGCCAGAGCTTGACACTAACAGACGAACACTGACAGGTGAAATGTAGCTAACAATGTTAGATAGCTAGCATACAAACGAGATATATAATGCTGTAATAATGACAAAGTTATTCTTAAACTATTGACTTCAGTAAAACATATACCTTAGTTACAGTTCTGGTATTCACGGTGATGAATACATTGGAGAGAGGTTTGTGTTCACAGCAGTAGAGCTGCACTTGGTAATGAACTAAACACTCCAGCTTCGTCACAGTTCTTAAAGGGACAGGCTTTCTTATTCTAACCAGATGGAAAAGCTGTTCTAGGTGACAGGTTCTTTTGTATCGTCATAATGGCTGGGAGCTGCACCAGCTGGGCCACTGGTCGTAGGTCAGTCCGACCCTTGACCTGGATAGGAGCAGTCCTAATACGTCCATCAGCTCCAGGGTAAGTATGAGTCATCTTCCCAACAGGCCACAGAGATCGGCATCCAGGCTCTCTAGGAGGTCCAGGTGGGTGCAGCGGCTGTGGGTGCAGGTCCTGGACGAGTACCTTGGCTCAGGTTGTGAAAGGTACGATGTAGCCTAGTGGGTCATATTGGCGGGTGAGCACACTATAGATATTTCCCAATGTAGGTTTGGAGCACTGTGTGGTGCTTGTATCCCAAGGAGTCTGAGGCAGTTCGAACATAGCCCCAGGGTTGGTTCCTGGAGATTCATGCTACTTTGGCAAAGCCACAGTTCGCCACTTTCCAATCTGGCCTCGGGCAGTAGGTGCTCAATGACAGCTGGATGTGTCGCAAAAGGGACTACAAGTCATGTCGAATGGCAAGACCTGCCACTCAGAGGCTCGGCCTTTGATGTCACCACTCACAGCTACGGCATGTTGACGGAATCAGAGGAGGGTTGGTCCCGAAGTAGAAGGTAATTGAGCGACTGCCCTTTATGTTGGAACAAACAGTTAAACACAATTGTACTCATTGTGATGCACAATATAGTGGGGTATAAACAAGACTCAGTAGATTGTTGAGCAACCTCGGGTGGCACAAGTGACACGTAGCCAGCAGTCTGCAGCTTCTTGATCTCCTAGCGGTACACCTTGGTGGATTTTGGGTCTCTGGCAAGTCTTCCCTGCGTGCTACGGAGGCTTGGCAGTACAGCTTCCTTTGTTGCATGGAGAGTTGCATCGTTGACGCGACGAAGCAGGGGTGTAGTGTAGCACTAAACGCCATCAACTTCTATCCTAGAGATGGATGTCTGGAGAAGTGTTATGGCTTGCTGGTCTTGTTTCGAGCAAGTCATCAGCTTCTCACTCACATAGGGAAGGGTATCGATCTGCCAAAGTCGCTCCCCGTTTCTGAAGAGCTCGGCGGAAGGCGAAACGGTAGTGGTGAGCAGGCGCTGTTGTTCAACTAGTGCTGTGTGGACAAGTTAATAGGGCCTTGCGGGTTCACCAGGCGGGCTTGTACACACTGGCTGTATGGGTATCAGGAGGTGAGGCATGTCTGAATCAATCAGCAGCAGAGGTTGAGCTTGATCCACCGGTGGCAAAGGCTGTTTACAGAGGTGGTTGTATCGCTTTTGGAGAGCTGCTCCTGGGTAGGAGTATACAGAGAGGCCTAGGTTGTCTGCGATGAATGCCTAATGTGTTCTTTATCATCACAGAAAGGACAGTATGGCTTGGGTTTGGATTTCTCCTTGGATTGAGCTCATTGGGGTTTGGATCTTCACTTGCGTTGAAGAGGATTGAAGCAGATTTCTTGTGAAGGCACAGTGGTCTTTCTTGAATGGCTTAGGCATATCACCTTGATAGAGGGCTGCGGCTCGGCTTGATATGCACATAGCCTGGGACTTCTTCTGCAACCAGGGTGTACCGCTGGTCCGTACTAGTCCTGAGATTGAAGCAGTACTCAACAAATTCATCCCTGTAGCATCTTGCTCAAGAGCCGGTTGACATGGGATCCACATCTGAGCACATAACAAGGGAGGGCTGTGTGATGTGACTATTGGTCTATAGCCCAGACTGTAGGGATGCGTGTCGGGGTCAGGGTCAGGTACTGTACCTCTTGACAGACTCTGTATTGGTCTATAGCCCAGACCGTAGGGACGTGTGTGGCCAGTAGTTGGTACTGGTTCAGACTTGTGTTGCAGGCCCGGGCACAGATCAGCCGTGTCTTCCCTACAGCGTTGTCCCCCACCACTACACACTTAATGGTCTCAACATTGGGTCTCTCGTAGTCCATACTACTGTTCAGGTCCCTGTGTAACAGGAGAGAAAATACACTCAATCACAATGGATGATGATGAAGACTACATGTTAGGTAGTAGATGGTGGTGATGATGATACAGTTGGAAGTTTACATACACCTTAGCCAAATACATTTTAACTCAGTTTTTCACAATTCCTGATATTTAATCCTAGTAAAAATTCCCTGTTTTAGGTCAGTTAGGATCACCACATTATTTTAAGAATGTGAAATGTCAGAATAATAGTAGAGAGAATGATTTATTTCAGCTTTTATTTCTTTCATCACATTCCCAGTGGGTCAGAAGTTTACATACACTCAATTAGTATTTGGTAGCATTACCTTTAAATTGTTGGAGAGACATACCCGAGGGTCAAACGTGTCGGGTCGCCTTCCACAAGCTTCAAATAAGTTGGGTGAATTTTGGCCCATTCCTCCTAACAGAACTGGTGTAACTGAGTCAGGTTTGTAGGCCTCCTTGCTCGCACATGCTTTTTCAGTTCTGCCCACAAATGTTCTATAGGATTGAGGTCAGGGCTTTGTGATGGCCACTCCAATACCTTGACTTTGTTGTCCTTAAGCCATTTTGCCACAACTTTGGAAGTATGCTTGGGGTCATTGTCCATTTGGAAGACCCATTTACGACCAAGCTTTAACTTCCTGACTGATGTCTTGAGATGTTGCTTCAATATATCCCCATAATTTTCCTTCCTCATGATGCCATCTATTTTGTGAAGTGCACCAGTCCCTCCTGCAGCAAAGCACCCCCACAACATGATGCTGCCACCCCCGTGCTTCACGGTTGTGATGGTGTTCTTTGGCTTGCAAGCCTCCGCCTTTTTCCTCCAAACATAACGACGGTCATTATGGCCAAACAGTTCTATTTTTGTTTCATCAGACCAGAGGACATTTCTCCAAAAAGTACAACCTTTTTCCCCATGTGCAGATGCAAACCGTAGTCTGGCATTTTTATGACGGTTTTGGAGCAGTGGCTTCTTCCTTGCTGAGCGGCCTTTCAGGTTATGTCAATATAGGACTTGTTTTACTGTGAATATAGATATTTTGTACCTGTTTCCTCCAGCATCTTCACAAGGTCCTTTGCTGTTGTTCTGGGATTGATTTGCACTTTTCTCCCCAAAGTACGCTCATCTCTAGGAGACAGAACGCTTCTCCTGCCTGAGTGGTATGACGGCTGCGTGGTCCCATGGTGTTTATACTTGCGTACTATTGTTTGTACAGATGAACGTGGTACCTTCAGGTGTTTGGAAATTCCTCCCAAGGATGAAACAGACTTGTGGAGGTCTAAAAAAAAAAAAATCTGAGGTCTTGGCTGATTTCTTTTGATTTTCCCATGATGTCGAGCAAAGAGGCACTGAGTTTGAAGGTAGGCCTTGAAATACATCCACAGGTACACCTCCAATTGACTCAAATTATGTCAATTAGCCTATCAGAAGCTTCTAAAGCCATGACATCTGTCAGGCGCTGGCCATAGAGAAGCCTTTTGCTTCTCTATGTGGCCATGGTCAGAGTCTGACAGGTCTATGTGTTCTATATCTGTGTAGTGTTGTGTGTGGGATCCCTAATTAGAGGCAGCTGCTATGCATTGTCTGTAATTAGGGATCCTACTTATGTTAGTATGTTGTGGTTCATTATCTTCATGTCCGACGAAGTAACTGTGTTACATTTGTTGTATTTATTTGTTTGTTTATTTTGTTTATTTGTATAGTTGGTCATTTAAGTAATATCCTTTATTACACCCAGCGCCTTGGTCTGTGAATACGCCCAGCGCCTTGGTCTGTGAATACGCCCAGCGCCTTGGTCTGTGAATACGCCCAGCGCCTTGGTCTGTGAATACGCCCAGCGCCTTGGTCTGTGAATACGCCCAGCGCCTTGGTCTGTGAATACGCCCAGCGCCTTGGTCTGTGAATACGCCCAGCGCCTTGGTCTGTGAATACACCCAGCGCCTTGGTCTGTGAATACACCCAGCGTCTTGGTCTGTGAATACACCCAGCGCCTTGGTCTGTGAATACACCCAGCGCCTTGGTCTGTCCAAACACACAGCGCCTTGGTCTGTCCAAACACACACTCATGTTCTGGAATTTTCCAAGCTGTTTAAAGGCTCAGTCAACTTAGTGTATGTAAACTTCTGATCCACTGGAATTGTGATATAGTGAATTATAAGTGAAATAATCTGTCTGTAAACAATTGTTGGAAGAATTACTTGTGATGCACAAAGTAGATGTCCTAACAGACTTGCCAAAACTATGGTTTGTTAACATGAAGTCTGTGGAGTGGTTGAAATGAGTTTTAATAACTTCAACCTAAGTGTATGTAAACTTCTGACTTCAACTGTATGTCAGGTAGTAGATGACAGATGATGCAATGTCAGGTAGAAGTAGTAGTAGATGATGGATGATGCAATGTTAGGTAGTAGTAGATGATGGATGATGCAATGTTAGGTAGTAGTAGATGATGGATGATGCAATGTTAGGTAGTAGTAGATGATGGATGATGCAATGTTAGGTAGTAGTAGTAGTAGATGATGGATGATGTAGTGAGGGGTTAGGTGAGGTAGTAGATGATGGATGATGTAGTGAGGGGTTAGGTGAGGTAGTAGATGATGGATGATGTAGTGAGGGGTTAGGTGAGGTAGTAGATGATGGATGATGTAGTGAGGGGTGAGGTAGTAGATGATGGATGATGTAGTGAGGGGTTAGGTGAGGTAGTAGATGATGGATGATGTAGTGAGGGGTGAGGTAGTAGATGATGGATGATGTAGTGAGGGGTTAGGTGAGGTAGTAGATGATGGATGATGTAGTGAGGGGTTAGGTGAGGTAGATGATGGATGATGTAGTGAGGGGTGAGGTGAGGTAGATGATGGATGATGTAGTGAGGGGTGAGGTAGTAGATGATGGATGATGTAGTGAGGGGTGAGGTAGTAGATGATGGATGATGTAGTGAGGGGTGAGGTAGTAGATGATGGATGATGTAGTGAGGGGTTAGGTGAGGTAGTAGATGATGGATGATGTAGTGAGGGGTTAGGTGAGGTAGTAGATGATGGATGATGTAGTGAGGGGTTAGGTGAGGTAGTAGATGATGGATGATGTAGTGAGGGGTGAGGTAGTAGATGATGGATGATGTAGTGAGGGGTGAGGTAGTAGATGATGGATGATGTAGTGAGGGGTTAGGTGAGGTAGATGATGGATGATGTAGTGAGGGGTAAGGTAGTAGATGATGGATGATGTAGTGAGGGGTGAGGTAGTAGATGATGGATGATGTAGTGAGGGGTTAGGTGAGGTAGATGATGGCCTAAACAATGCAGTTGAACAACTTAACAATGTAGGTCCACACATCCAATAAGACAATTTTCACTCAGTTCATTCAAACAACCCTGAAAGAGGTTCTATTAAGCAGCTATTCACATTCTTATTCCTATACTGGACATCTGATGACATGGCAACAGGATAGTATTAACGCTGAGGTCCACTAATCTGTCCCTCTGCTGCAGAACACATCCAGAGGTCAGGGAATAGAGGGAGGAGGAGGAGGAGGAGGAGGAGGAGGAGGCTGACTAATCTGCAGCTCTGCATCCAAAACAGAGTAGGGACTCTTGACAACCAAGCTTTGTGTTTGCTTCAGCAGTTACACTACTGTTCAACTCACACCTGTTGTTTAGTATAACGAGGGGCCAGCTGAAAGGTATCGGGTAAAGAGGGGCCAGCTGAAAGGTATCGGGTAAAGAGGGGCCAGCTGAAAGGTATCGGGTAAAGAGGGGCCAGCTGAAAGGTATCGGGTAAAGAGGGGCCAGCTGAAAGGTATCGGGTAAAGAGGGGCCAGCTGAAAGGTATCAGGTAAAGAGGGGCCAGCTGAAAGGTATCGGGTAAAGAGGGGCCAGCTGAAAGGTCTTGGGTAAAGAGGGGCCAGCTGAAAGGTATCGGGTAAAGAGGGGCCAGCTGAAAGGTATCGGGTAAAGAGGGGCCAGCTGAAAGGTCTTGGGTAAAGAGGGGCCAGCTGAAAGGTATCGGGTAAAGAGGGGCCAGCTGAAAGGTATCGGGTAAAGAGGGGCCAGCTGAAAGGTATCGGGTAAAGAGGGGCCAGCTGAAAGGTATCGGGTAAAGAGGGGCCAGCTGAAAGGTATCGGGTAAAGAGGGGCCAGCTGAAAGGTATCGGGTAAAGAGGGGCCAGCTGAAAGGTCTTGGGTAAAGAGGGGCCAGCTGAAAGGTATCGGGTAAAGAGGGGCCAGCTGAAAGGTATCGGGTAAAGAGGGGCCAGCTGAAAGGTATCGGGTAAAGAGGGGCCAGCTGAAAGGTCTTGGGTAAAGAGGGGCCAGCTGAAAGGTCTCGGGTATAGAGGGGCCAGCTGAAAGGTATCGGGTAAAGAGGGGCATACTGAAAGGTCTTGGGTAAAGAGGGGCCAGCTGAAAGGTCTCGGGTATAGAGGGGCCAGCTGAAAGGTCTTGGGTAAAGAGGGGCCAGCTGAAAGGACTTGGGTAAAGAGGGGCCAGCTGAAAGGTCTCGGGTATAGAGGGGCCAGCTGAAAGGTATCGGGTAAAGAGGGGCCAGCTGAAAGGTCTTGGGTAAAGAGGGGCCAGCTGAAAGGTCTTGGGTAAAGAGGGGCCAGCTGAAAGGTCTTGGGTAAAGAGGGGCCAGCTGAAAGGTCTTGGGTAAAGAGGGGCCAGCTGAAAGGTCTTGGGTATAGAGGGGCCAGCTGAAAGGTATGATTTAGTCCTAGTGTATGCCGTTCAGAACAGTACACTTCAGTAGCTAAGAGGAGGACCCAGGCCTAGACAACAGTGATGCTACTCTGAGATTAAGTTCCAGTTGGGATCAGGCCATCTTTGATGACAATAAGATATTCCCCCAAATGTAACATCATCTCACTGTGCATGTGACTAATACACTCGTGTAATTAGCAACATAATACTTTAGAATTACTCATTACTTGTTTATCATTTCAGAAGATAGTTGATGGGAGTCTGCTGCTTGTCATAATCCCTGTGTGATGTAATTTAGGTGCATGTCAACAAAGTCTTCTTGTTTGCTTAGAACAGGGTTTCCCAAACTAGGTCCTGGGGCCCCTGGGTGCACGTTTGGATTTTTCCCAGCACTACACAGCTGATTAAAATGACTCATCATCACTCTTTGATTAGTACTAGGGCAGTGTAGTTCTAGGGCAAAAACTAGGGCAGGACAGAGCTTTGGAAACCCTGGTTTAGAAAATGTTTCCAAACCTCCACCAAAAACTGCTGTAGTTTGCTCTAAATTGACACTAATTTGGGAGTAAAATAATGATATAAATCAAATAATGTGACAAGAGTGAGATCAATGCATGATATAATTTGTATTCCCATTAAATGAGTTAAAAGTACATATCGACTGAACTACAGTGCAGGTGGCAGCACAGCTCTGTACATGAAACGACAGAGAGGACAGACACCACATATAGTCTTTGTTCCAGTTGGCCAAGATGCCAGGATGTCATGACAGCAGCACCTACCGTTCTCTAGGGCTGAGTGATCTGGTCCACCACAACTAGTCAGGACTTCAGAGTGACATTCAATAATTGCAGGTCCTCGATAGCTACTGTAATAAGAGAAACTAAGCGCTAGCTAGGCGAATGCTGCACGATCATTTCGTAACTGGTATCACGGCGCAGCTTGTTCTAAATTCATCATGTTCTCCTTCCCAATGTTACAACACCCGCTACTATGGACCTATCTGGACTGGTCGCGCTGCCTTCAGCTGGACTGGTCGCGCTGCCTTCAGCTGGACTGGTCGCGCTGCCTTCAGCTGGACTGGTCGCGCTGCCTTCAGCTGGACTGGTCGCGCTGCCTTCAGCTGGACTGGTCGCGCTGCCTTCAGCTGGACTGGTCGCGCTGCCTTCAGCTGGACTGGTCGCGCTGCCTTCAGCTGGACTGGTCGCGCTGCCTTCAGCTGGACTGGTCGCGCTGCCTTCAGCTGGACTGGTCGCGCTGCCTTCAGCTGGACTGGTCGCGCTGCCTTCAGCTGGACTGGTCGCGCTGCCTTCAGCTGGACTGGTCGCGCTGCCTTCAGCTGGACTGGTCGCGCTGCCTTCAGCTGGACTGTCCTTCCATCCGACAGCTCTCTGAAAAACCATCTGCAGCTTCCAGTGTGACGTCAATGCCGTCCGTTCTATTTATAGCGCGAGGAGCGCTACTGTTCCATCCCGGAAACAAGGTGGTTGAGCTCGAGACGGGACAGGTTATACCGGAAACAAGGTGGTTGAGCTCGAGACGGGACATGTTATACCGGAAACAAGGTGGTTGAGCTCGAGACGGGACAGGTTATACCGGAAACAAGGTGGTTGAGCTCGAGACGGGACATGTTATACCGGAAACAAGGTGGTTGAGCTCGAGACGGGACATGTTATACCGGAAACAAGGTGGTTGAGCTCGAGACGGGACATGTTATACCGGAAACAAGGTGGTTGAGCTCGAGACGGGACATGTTATACCGGAAACAAGGTGGTTGAGCTCGAGACGGGACAGGTCATACCGGCACCTTGATGACGTGCAGCGACAGTATTCGGTTCAGTCAGTCGTCCTGATTCCCAGCTAGTTAGTTTATGTCTAGAAACTTGTCTGCCGACGTTGGGACGTGGGAGTGTTCAGAATCATTCCGTTTTATCAGAGTAATATTATTATTATTTGTTTACAAAAATGTCACTTTAGACCGACATTAATGCCATAGTTGTAAATGTTCAGTAGAATCAGTAGAATAAAGGTGCTGTAGCTTTCACCCTGGCCTGATATCTGCTACTATCTACTACTGTACTGAGGTAAACGGTGTTGTGGATTGTAGCACGGTGACATCCAGATGGTTACTACCTCTAGTACAACTTATTTCTCGTCTAGGCTGATATCTTACCAAGTGAGATGGAACAAATTGGATATGGTGACCAATACTACAAGTTATTCTCCCTTGCCCATAGAAATAAACATCACTTTCTTTTACAAGTTTGAACTAGTGCCGTGCTGCTGCTGTAACCTTTATAGGAACAGTTTATCAGGACGACTGAACCGAATCTATGGGGAGTGATTCATGTCACATAGATACATAGATAGATAGATAGATAGATAGATAGATAGATAGATAGATAGATAGATAGATAGATAGATAGATAGATAGATAGATAGATAGATAGATAGACAGATAGAAGTATCTATCTATCTATCTATCTATCTATCTATCTATCTGTCAAGCAGCTACAACAAAACACAGGGCAGGTGCAAAATGCCACAACGAAAGTACACAAAAGACAGATACACGGTACATGATACATATAGCGGCAGTATGAAAAAGTATAGAAATACAAGATATCTGGAGTGCAAAAAAAAGCTATAAAAGGACATTGCATAGTATGGGTGGTTGGCTGAATATGTACACTATACATTGGTGGATGTTGGATGGTTAACTATACTATACAGGTCGATGGCAGAGAAATACTTCAGTAACTAAAAATGCGTATGATATGAGCGAGGGTAATAATAGTTTACTTAATAGACAGACTGGGTAAATGAACAGGTAAGTGAATATTTTGCATGGTTAAATTAGCTGTACAGGTAAATATACAGTTATATTTACAGATAAGTGAATACTTGCATGGGTACACTATATACCGATACCTCTCACCTAGTCACCAAACGTCTTCTTATCTATCTATCTATCTATCTATCTATCTATCTATCCATCGATCTATTTAAAATACCGTCATCAATTAACATGGACTGTCAACGGAGACAACTTTTTTTTAAGGCGTCAAACTGCCGACGCGTTCACGTCACGTGACGCGTACACGTCATGTAGATAGATAGATGGATAGATGGATAGATGGATAGATGGATAGATGGATAGATAGATAGATACTTTATTGATCCCCGAGGGGAAATTTCTTCATCAAGCATCTATGAAAAAACACAGGGCAGGTGCAAAATGCCAGAACGAAAGTACACAAAAGACAGATACACGGTACATGATACATAAAGCGTCAGTATGTATAAAAATACATGAAGTCCAGAGTGCAAAAAGCTATAAAAAGACATTGCATAGTATGGGTGATGCCAGAACGAAAGTACACAAAAGACAGATACACGGTACATGATACATAGAGCGTCAGTATGTATAAAAATACATGAAGTCCAGAGTGCAAAAAGCTATAAAAAGACATTGCATAGTATGGGTGAATGGCTGAATATGTACACTATACATTGTTACAGAGAGTTAGGTGGAAGAAAATGATAAAAATATTGCAAGTTGATATAGATAAATAAGGAGTATTTGCATGGTTAACTATACTATACAGGTCGATGGCAGAGAAATACTTAAATAGCTAAATGTGCGTATGATATAAGTGAGGGTAATAATAGTTTACTTAATATACAGACTGGTAAAATGAACAGGTAAGTGAATATTTTGCATGGTTAAATTAGCTGTACAGTTAGGTATACAGTTATATTTACAGATAAGTGAATATTTGCATGGTTACATAAACTGTACAGGTAAATTACAGGAAGAGATACTTAAATAGCTAAATGTGCGTATGATATAATTTAGGGTAATAATAATAATTCCCTTAAAATACAGTCCTTAGTGCGCAGGGTTTAATTACAGATAAATGCAGGTATTGCACATTCGATATACTAAAAGCAATGAAAAAAGATACAACTGACAGGATACTAATATGCATTCCTGAGTGAATGACTACGTAAGTTCAGTCCAAGAATTACTTACAATATTGCACGTGATATGATATAACAACTGTACATGAGTATGTATATACAGACCTGAATGAATAAATAAGTCCTGAGAGAATGAGTGATTACAGACCAGAGTTACTCACGGATGGATGCATAATTGTTAAACTAGGACCTAGCACCCCAACAGTTCCAGGTCTATGTTGCCGACGGCACGGCACCCCGGTGAGGCATTATATAGTCTAATAGCCTCCGGCAGGAAGGACCTCCTGTAGCGCTCTCTGGCACACCGTGGTGGGATCAGTCTGTGACTGAAGGTGCTCCTCTGCGTCATAACCATAGCGTGCAGAGGGTGTGTGACGTTGTCCATGATGGCCAGCAGTTTGGCCAGGATCCGTCTCTCCACCACCTCCTCTAGAGTTTCAAGGCTAATCCCCAGAACAGAGCTAGCCTTGTTCTGTTGATAATGACTTCTAGTCTGCTTGCATTCAGCCACCTCAACACACGGTTGAAAAGTGGGGAAAGTTTAGGCACGCCTCTGCACAAGCAATACCCAATGACGCGCGACATTGCACAGCAATTAGTTGAGTAAAAGTCATTCAGACCCCTTCCCTTTTTCTACATTTTGTTACCTTACAGCCTTATTCTAAAATGTATTTTAAGAAATGTTCCTCATCAATCTACACAAAATGATGACAAAGTGAAAAAAGGTTTTTAGAAATTTTAGCAAATGTATTAATAATAAAAAAGAGATATACCTTATTTACATAAGTACCCTTTGCTATGAGATTTTATTTCACCTTTATTTAACCAGGTAGGCCAGTTGAGAACAAGTTCTCATTTACAACTGTGACCTGGTGTCACGAGAGGGTTCATGGAGAGACCAACACGCAGCGCAGGGATAGTAGTTCAACATAATTTATTATACTATGTAATATATATATATTTACTGTGTATAATAACACACCAATGACGAACTACACAACAAACTGACACGAACAGACAAAACGTAAATTAGCACACTTACTGTCACCGTGACAACGACCCACATCCCCGGTGTGGAACATATACACCTATGTAGGATCCCTGATTAGAGACGATGCGCTACAGCTGCCTCTAATTAGGGATCCAACACAAACCACCACCAGAAACAGAAAGAATAGACCTGTCAGACTCTGACCATGGTTACATAGAGAAGCAAATAGAGCCTGACACCTGGCCAAGACAAAGCAAAGCAGTGCGACAAAAAAACAACACAGAGTTACACAGTAAACAAACGTACAGTCAATAACACAATAGAAAATCTATATACAGAGTGCAAATGTAGTGCAAATGCAGTAAGGTTAGGAAGGTAGGACAATAAATAGACTATAGTGGTGAAATAAATTACAGATTAGAATTAACACTGGAATGAAGGATGTGTAGTTGATGATGTGCAAATAGAGATACTGGAGTGAAAATGAGCTAAAATAATAAATATGGGGATGAGGTAGTAGGGTGGGCTATTTACAGAAGGGCTGTATACAGGTGCAGTGATCGATAAGCAGCTCTGACAGCTGATGCTTAACGTTAGTGAGGGAGATAGGAACCTCTAGCTTCAAGGATTTTTGCAATTCGTTCCAGTCATTGGCAGCAGAGAACTGGAAGGAATGGCGGCCAAAGGAGGTGTTGGCTTTGGGGAAGACCAGTGAAATATACCTGCTGGAGCGCATGCTACGGGTAGGTGTTGCTATGGTGACCAGTGGGCTGAGATAGGGCGGGGATTTACCTAATAAAGACTTATAGATGACCTGGAGCCAGTGGGTTTGGCGACGAATATGTAATGAGGGCCAGCCAACGAGAGCATACAGGTCGCAGTGGTGGGTAGTGTATGGGGCTTTAGATAGATAGATAGATAGATAGATAGATAGATAGATAGATAGATAGATAGATAGATAGATAGATAGATAGATAGATAGATAGATAGATAGATAGATAGATAGATAGATAGATAGATAGATAGATAGATAGATAGATAGATAGGTACTTTATTGCTCCCCCGGGGGGGAAATTTCATTGTCAAGCAGCTACAACAAAACACAGGGCAGGTGCAAAATGCCACAACGAAAAGTACACAAAAGACAGATACACGGTACATGATACATAGAGCGGCAGTATGAAAAAGTATAGAAATACAAGATATCTGGAGTGCAAAAAAAAGCTATAAAAAGACATAGCATAGTATGGGTGGTTGGCTGAATATGTACACTATACATTGGTGGATGTTGGATGGTTAACTATACTATACAGGTCGATGGCAGAGAAATACTTCAGTAGCTAAAAATGCGTATGATATGAGCGAGGGTAATAATAGTTTACTTAATAGACAGACTGGGTAAATTAACAGGTAAGTGAAAATTTTGCATGGTTAAATTAGTTAAATTAGCTGTACAGTTAGGTATACAGTTATATTTACAGATAAGTGAATACTTGCATGTTTACACAAACTGTACAGGTAAATGACAGGAAGAGATACTTTAATAGCTAAATGTGTGTATGATATCATTTGGGGTAATAATAGTAATTCCCTTAAAATACAGTCCTTAGTGCGCAGGGTTTAATTACAGACAACTGCACTTATTGCACATTCGATATACTAAAAGCAATGAGAAAAGGTGCAACTGGCAGGATACTAATATGCATTCCTGAGTGAATGCCTACGTCCAATAATTACTTACAATATTGCATGTGATATAATATAACAACTGTACATGAGTATGTATATACAGACCTGTATGAATAAATAGGTCCTGAGTGGATGAGTGCTGACGGACCAGAGTTACTCACGGATGGATGCATAATTGTTAAACTAGGTCCTAGCACCCCAACAGTTCCAGATCTATGTTGCCGACGGCACGGCACCCCGGTGAGGCATTATATAGTCTCATAGCCGCCGGCAGGAAGGACCTCCTGTAGCGCTCTCTGGCACACCGTGGTGGGATCAGTCTGTGACTGAAAGTGCTCCTCTGCGTCATAACCATAGTGTGCAGAGGGTGGGTGACGTTGTCCATGATGGCCAGCAGTTTGGCCAGGATCCGTCTCTCCGCCACCTCCTCTAGAGTGTCAAGGCTCATCCCCAGGACAGAGCTAGCCTTCCTGATCAGCTTATTTACCCGAGAAGCATCACCGGCTTTGATGTTTGCTCCCCAGCACACCACTGCAAAAAAGATGGCACTGGCCACCACAGACTGGTAGAAGGTATGCAGTAGTTTACTGCACACGTTAAAGGACCTGAGCCTCCTCAGAAAGTAGAGTCGGCTCTGGCCCTTTTTGTACAGAGCCCCGGTGTTACCAGCCCATTCCAGTCTGTTGTCCATATGGACACCCAGGAACTTGTATGACTCAACCATTTCCACATCCGTCCCCTTTATAGGGACTGCAGTCAGTTGTGCCTTGGTTCTCCTGAAGTCCACCACCATCTCCTTAGTTTTGCTGATGTTGAGCTGAAGGTGGTTCTGCTCACACCACAACACAAAGTCACTGATTGTGCTCCTGTACTCCTCCTCCTGCCCACCCCTGATGCACCCTACAATAGCAGAGTCATCCGAGAACTTCTGTAGGTGGCATGTCTCAGAGTTATATCTGAAGTCTGAGGTGTAGAGGGTGAACAGGAAGGGGGACAGGACCGTACCCTGGGGGGCCCCTGTGTTGCTAACAGCCCGTTCTGACACACAGCTCTGTAGTCGCACAAATTGTGGCCTACCGGTCAGGTAGTCCGTGACCCAGGAGACTAAGGGTGCTTCCACTTTCATCCTCCTCATCTTCTCACCCAGTAGCAGGGGCTGAATGGTATTGAAGGCACTGGAGAAGTCAAAAAACATGACCCTCACAGTGCAACCTGCGTTGTCCAGGTGAGAGTAGGCCCTCTGCAGAAGGTAGATGATTGCATCATCCACCCCGATTTTGCGCTGGTATGCAAACTGCAGGGGGTCCATTGATGAACACACCAGGGGTCTGAGGTGAGCGAGGACTAACCTTTCCAGGGTCTTCATGATGTGGGATGTTAGCGCTACAGGTCTGAAGTCATTCAGGACAGTGGTGTGTGCCTTCTTGGGCACTGGGACGAGGCAGGATGTTTTCCACAGCACAGGGACCCTTTCTAGGCTCAGGCTAAGGTTGAAAAGACGCTGGAGTATTCCACACAGTTGGTCAGCACAGACCCTCAGCACCCTTGGGCTGATGCCATCAGGGCCCGCCGCTTTCCACTGGTGTAGTCTCTCCAGCTCTCTCTTCACTTGGTTGGTGGTGAAAGCCAGCCCAGGTGGGGAGGTGGGGGGAAGGGGGGTGTTGAGGATCAGTCCAGGGGGGGCAGGGGCAGAGGTGGGGTCACTGATTGTCTCAGCAGAGGTGCTGTGAGCAAAGTGGGGGTGGGATAGCCGTGAGGGTGTGTGGTCTGGGGAGCTGGAGGGGAGGTGGACAGGGCCAGTATCAAACCTGTTAAAAAATTGGTTCAGCTCATTGGCTCTGTCCTGGGTCCCCTCCGTCTGCCCACTGTTTGACTTTTTGAAGCCAGTGATATTTCTCATACCCTTCCACACCTCTCTCACCTGGCTCTGCCTCAGCTTGTCCTCCATCTTCTCCTTATACACTCTCTTCCCCTCAGCAATCCGCAACTTCAGCTCCCTCTGGACGCATTTCAATTTGTCCTTGTCCTTCTCCTTGAAGGCCCTCTTCTTCTCATTCAGCAGGGCCTTCAGGTCGCTGGTGACCCAGGGTTTATTGTTTGGGAAACAGCGTACCTTCCTGGTGGGTACAGTGTTGTCTACACAAAAATTAATATAGTCTGTTATGCAGTCAGTGAGTCCATCGATGTCCTCCCCATGAGCCTCACAGAGCACATCCCAGTCTGTTGTTTCAAAGCAGTCCTGTAGGGCCTCATTCGCCTCTGGGGACCATCTCCTAATAGTCCTGGTGGTTGCAGGCTGCTGTTGGACCATAGGCCTGTAGAGTGGGGTGAGGTGGACAAGGTTGTGATCCGATCTACCGAGGGGAGGGAGTGCAGTGGAGTTGTATGCATCCTTCACATTAGCATATAACAAGTCCAGAGTTTTATTATTCCTGGTTGGGCACTTCACGAACTGTTTGAACGTGGGCAGTGTTGAAGAGAGAGATGCATGGTTAAAATCCCCCGAAATGGCAAGGAAAGCACTGGGATGCGCTGTCTGTAACCTCGCGATAACAGAGTGGATGACGTCACACGCTGCGTTTGCGTCAGCAGAGGGCGGGATGTAAACAATAACAGCAATGGCCGCCGTGAATTCCCTCGGCAAATAGTAGGGTCTCAGGCTAACGGCTAGCAGTTCAATGTCCGGGCTACAAAACTGTTCCTTAAGAGTAATATGGTTCGGATGACACCATCTGTTGTTAACTAATAAAGCCAGCCCACCACCCTTACTCTTACCGGAAGAGACGCGATCCCTGTCCGCTGTGATGGTCTGGAAACCGTCGATAGTGACGTTCTGTATGGGGATGTTACCGTTCAGCCAAGTCTCAGTAAAACACATTAGGCTCGTTTCCCGATAAATCCTTTGTCCACGAACAAGTCCCGCCAACTCATCCATCTTGTTATGTAGACACCTAACATTGCCCATAATAATAGATGGTATAGCCGGCTTGTACTTGAACCTCCTCCGCTTTGCCTTACATTTCAATCCCGCCCTGCATCCACGGCGTCGTCTTTTCAATTCGTCCGGAATATCAAACTTTTCCCTGGGGAGCAGCAGCGCTGTGTGGGCTAAATCCAGGAGCTGGGCTCGGTTGTAAACAATAACAGTTGACGACTCCTGTCGACGTTCAGCTGCGATAAAATCCATAAAAACCATAATCCTGAACTGTTATAGTTCGACTGTAGCAAAATAAAAAATAAAACTAAGAAAAAAGACAAATAGACGAAAGAAACGAACTAAAACAACAATTAATGCACGAACAACGGGAGCTGCTTAACAGGCGACCACTCAGGGCGGCGCCAAACGAGACCTAGTAACAAAACGGATGGCACTGTGATAGACTACATCCAATTTGCTGAGTAGAGTGTTGGAGGCTATTTTGTAAATTACATCGCCGAAGTCAAGGATTGGTAGGATGGTCAGTTTTACAAGGGCATGTTTGGCAGCATGAGTGAAGGAGGCTTTGTTGCGAAATAGGAAGCCGATTCTAGATTCAATTTTGGATTGGAGATGGTTAATGTGAGTCTGGAAGTTGAGTTTACAGTCTAACCAGACACCAAGGTATTTGTTGTTGTCCACATATTCTAAGTCAGACCCGTCGTGTGTTCGATTGAAAAGTATGCATTTAGTTTTACTAGCATTTAAGAGCAGTTGGAGGCCACGGAAGGAGTGTTGTATGGCATTGAAGCTTGTTTGAAGGTTGGTTAACACAGTGTCCAAAGAGGGGCCAGATGTATACAGAATGGTGTCGTCTGCGTAGATGGATCAGAGAGTCACCAGCAGCGAGAGCGACATCGTTGATGTATATAGAGAAAAGGGTTGGCCCAAGAATTGAGCCCTGTGGCACCCCCATAGAGACTGCCAGAGGACCCGACAACAGGCCCTCCGATTTGACACACTGAACTCTATCTGAGAAGTAGTTGGAGAACCAGGCAAGGCAGTCACTTGAGAAACCAAGGTTGTTGAGTCTGCCAATAAGAATGCGGTGATTGACAGAGTCGAAAGCCTTGGCCAGGTCGATGAAGACGGCTGCACAGTACTGTCTTCTATCGATGGCGGTTATAATATTGTTTAGTACCTTGAGCGTAGCTGAGGTGCACCCATGACCAGCTCGGAAACCAGATTGCATAGCAGAGAAGGTACGGTGGGATTCGAAATGGTCAGTGATCTGTTTATTAACTTGGCTTTCGAAGACTTTAGAAAAGCAGGGAAGGATGGATATAGGTCTGTAACAGTTTGGGTCTAGAGTGTCACCCCCTTTGAAGAGGAGGATGTCTGCGGCAGCTTTCCAATCTCTAGGGATCTCAGACGATACGAAAGAGGTTGAACAGGCTAGAAATAGGGGTTGCAACAATTTTGGCTGATCATTTTAGGAAGAAAGGGTCCAGATTGTCTAGCCCAGCAGATTTGTAGGGGTCCAGATTTAGCAGCTCTTTCAGAACATCAGCTGTCTGGATTTGGGTGAAGGAGAAGAGGGGGGGCTTGGGCAAGTTGCTGCGGGGGGTACAGAGCTGTTGGCCGGGGTAGAGGTAGCCAGGTGGAAAGCATGGCCAGCCGTAGCAAAATGCTTATTGAAATGTTCGATTATCGTGAATTTATCGGTGGTGACAGTGTTTCCTAGCCTCAGTGCAGTGGGCAACTGGGAGGAGATGCTCTTATTCTCCATGGACTTTAGTGTCCCAGAACCTTTTGGAATTAGTACTACAGGATGCAAATTTCTGTTTGAAAAAGCTGGTTTTTGCTTTTCTAACTGACTGTGTGTATTTGTTCCTGGTTTCCCTGAAAAGTTGCATATCGCGGGGGCTATTCGATGCTAATACAGTGCGCCACAGGATGTTTTTGTGTTGGTCAAGTGCAGTCAAGTCTGGGGTGAACCATGGGCTATATCTGTTCTTAGTTCTAAGTTTTTTAAAAGGGGCATGCTTATTTAGGATGGTGAGGAAAGCACTTTTAAAGAACAAATTGAGCTCAGCTGAATCCTGTTTCCATTGATCAGCCTTGATGTTTCTACAACTTGATTGGAGTCCACCTGTGGTAAATTCAATTGATTGGACATGATTTGGAAAGGCACACACCTGTCTATATAAGGTCCCACAGTTGACAGTGCATGTCAGAGCAAAAACCAAGCCATGAGGTGGAAGGAATTGTCCGTAGAGCTCCGAGACAGGATTGTGTCGAAGCACAGATCTGGGGAAGGATACCAAAACATTTCTGCAGCATTGAAGGTCCCCAACAACACAGTGGCCTCCATCATTTTTAAATGGAAGAGGTTTGGAACCACCAAGACTCTTCCTAGAGCTGGCCGCCGGCCAAACTGAGCAGTCGGGGGAGAAGGGCCTTGGTCAGGGAGGTGACCAAGAACCTGAGTATCCGGCGGCTTTTGTGGAGCAGCAGGCTGCGCGCTAGTAGCGTTTCAATCAGTGACATCACTTGCTCTGAGACCTTGAAGGAGTTGTTTCACTTGTCTGCAAGGACCGCTGCTTTTGTGGAGCGATGGGTAAAGATGCTTTGAGGGTGACTGTTGACAATGTGTGCACAGGGTCCCTAGTTCGAGCCCAGGTAGAAGCTAGGAGAGGGACGAAAGCCAAACTGTTAGTTAGGACACATTTAGTTAACTAGCGAAGATATGTGTTGAATTGGACATCTAGTCTGTTGTCTGTCATTATGTTATACCTGCTGCTGAAATGTCCCGCTCTCTAACACTCAACACACAGACGCGCACAGAAGGGGCATTCAGATCATTCCTGATATGTCGATTTTTAAGTAATTTATCATATTTAAAAGTGTGCCTTCATGAACTAATTTATATGAAGTTTAATGACCTTAACCCATAATATGACAATTTGGAACAGTGCATTATGCTCATTCAAACTGGCGCATTTTCAATCTGCGATATCTCGATCAGCCTACTGTCAGGAAAATAAATGCCCACTCTTCATTGCTATTCAATGCAGATCCCGCCTTCAAACTCTAAAATCACAACCTAGATTTCAGCTAGTGTCTTGGCTCCCAAGTGGCGCAGTGGTCTAAGACACTGCATCTCAGTGCAACAGGTGACACTGCAATCCTTGATTCGAATCCAGGCTGTATCACATCCGGACGTCACATAGGGCGGCGCACAATTTGCCTGGGATAGGCTATCATTGTAAATAAGAATTTGTTATTAACTGACTTGCGTAGTTAAATAAATAAAATCCAAAGTCTTAATTAGTTGAACATGTTATTACTACACCTTTTCATTTTCGTCAAAAACAACGTTATATCGAACGAGTGCACATGCGCAGTTCGGCACGAGAGACCGCTAGATGAAGTGTTTCTACCCACGAGTTGAGCGCAGAGATCTAGGATCATCTCAGTCTCGCGGGAAGTGCCTGGCCCGCCCACTGTCCGCGTGTTGCCGTGGTAACGCAGGTGGCGCCAACATGTCTGCAAAAGCGAAACAAAGTAACAAGTCAGCAGATAAAAATGATAACGACAGAAATGACCTTGCGTCCAAAGTAGGAGGATATGTTACAACCCTATCAATAGTTACTATTATCTGAAATATTAAATGCATCATTGATCTGGTTATTTTGATTATTTTACAAACTGTTATCATAGCTAGAGCTAACCTAGGCTAGCTAACCAAACCCACTTGTGTTCTGAATCCAATGATCCAGGAAAAGTGTGCTGAAAAAGCCAACCCTCAATGGAAATGTATGTCCCTTGAAGAAATCAACACGCTGTTGGATCTGACAGTGGAACAAGTGCAATTGTAAGTAACAGGGATATATAGGCCTACTAGCCAGTTTATTTGGAAGTGTTTCATGTATGCTAACCTTTGTTTTTGTTTTACAACAGACACTTTGAAGAGATACTTTGTTTGAAGAACTACCAGACATGTTTAAACGAGGCAGCCCTGTTGGACTACTTTGTCTCTGGCTTCTGGTGGGCCAGCGAGATGAACTATACCTGTCAACAGATCTCATTCATCATGGCTCTACTGCAACTGTCACTGGACAATATCAGGGGTAAGTCATATGATTTATAGCTAACATACAGTAGAGCTGTATGGTGGAGGCCTCCTCCTAACCAGCAGACTTATAGCTAACTCCTCCTAACCAGCAGACTTATAGCTAACTCCTCCTACCCAGCAGACTTATAGCTAACTCCTCCTACCCAGCAGACCTGTAGCTAACTCCTCCTAACCAGCAGACCTGTAGCTAACTCCTCCTACCCAGCAGACCTATAGCTAACTCCTCCTACCCAGCAGACCTGTAGCTAACTCCTCCTACCCAACAGACCTGTAGCTAACTCCTCCTACCCAACAGACCTGTAGCTAACTCCTCCTACCCAACAGACCTGTAGCTAACTCCGCCTACCCAGCAAACCTGTAGCTAACTCCTCCTACCCAGCAGACCTGTTGCTAACTCCGCCTACCCAGCAGACCTGTAGCTAACTCCTCCTACCCAGCAGACCTGTCCTGATCTTGGCATAGCACTGTTCCGGCTAGAGAAGGAACTAATGAACGTCTAGTTGTATTCTTATGGCCAACATCAACGTGGAGTGGCTGTGGCCAATATCTCTATTAATATCTGTCCTCAATGTCCCAGAGAAGCAGATGCCATTTGGTGATAACCTGAATGAGTTTGCCAAATTAATATCAAGAACGCGCCAGTCTCCTTCTCCAGAGGTTGATTCACTGTTTGATGCCGAGCAGGCCATGTCCATCACTGACTACCTCAAGTGCAGGTAGCAAGATTCTTCTCTATTATAATTTGTTTGTAACATCACATTAACAGTGTCCTTACCTGGTGATAATCCATTCAGAGCACCTCACTCATAGTTCTAATCTGATGGTTACTCACCTTGGTTCACCTGTTTACTATAGTCTCTTTCAGAATTACAAACTCTATGAGTTTCTCTTCAACCAACCTAGAGAGGAGCTTCTCCTTGGAAAGAAGGTGAGACTGTGTGTGCGTGGGCGTCAGTGCGTCTGTATGTATGTTGAGGTTTCCTTAAGGAAGCTAGTAACTTGAAAGGGCAGTGACCATGAAGACAGTCCTTCCCTGTCATTGTCCCTAAGTATCCCTTTATCTGTCATCTCTGACTAACTCACCATCAGGAGACCATTTATCTGGCATCTCTGACTAACTAACTCACCATCAGGAGACCATTTATCTGTCATCTCTGACTAACTAACTCACCATCAGGAGACCATTTATCTGTCATCTCTGACTAACTCACTCACCATCAGGAGACCATTTATCTGTCATCTCTGACTAACTCACCATCAGGACAAGTCAAACTAGTGAAAGCACTTTACTGTAAATGTACCAGCCCTATACTGCTTGTACTCAGTTCACTTTGTTCCTCTCACATTATCATAACATTTATGTAGCCTATAATAACATTAGATCTCTTTAAATTGATTTGTTCAACCAGAGATCTTTTATAGGAGCTGTAACGTTCCAGGATGCAAACTCCTTATTTCCTGACAGAAAGCTGTAGTATAGTGACTCATCCCTGACAGTTTGGAACTATTATGAATGAGTCGGTTTGATTTCCCATTGATATCTTGACAAGGCCTGTAAACAATTAATATGATAATTTTCTTCATATATTCACAAATGAAGGCAAACATCCAACATATTCTATTGTTAAATCATGGCTGAGAATACAACCTCTATGTTTCCTGACTAACTGCATTCCAGAGAACCATTGAGGTGATCAGCTCAGCAAACTTTGTGGCTCCGCTGGAAGAAGGCATGGCTACTGATGCCTACCTCCACTACATGACTCCTTCTGATGAACACCATGAACAGGTACTCTACGTTCATTTACTTTCCTTTTACTTTACTATCTAGATGAAAATTATAAGTAAATCATGTGGATTATTTCTTAGTTAGTATCACTCCTTTTCCAAAGCTCTTATTCCAAGTCTGTGATCACGCTATTTCCCATAAGACCACAGGTGGGTGCTGTCACACTGTTGAAGACCTCTTTACTGAGAACTAAAGCCTGACTTTAAAACATGTCACTCTACTACTACCACTATTACTACTACTACTACTACTACTACCACTACCACTATTACTACCACTATTACTACTACTACCACTATTACTACTACTATTACTACTACTATTACTACTACCACTATTACTACTACTACCACTATTACTACT